>OW121743.1:120838257-121193257 GCA_933228675.1 Stomorhina lunata | reverse complement strand
TTCAAGACTAACAACAATAATTTGCAAATTAAAAACCTTATTAATAAAAGTTGTTGCTAACAAAATTAGAAATTAAGTATTTACTTGATAATTTTCTTGTTCTATGAATTTTTCATAAGGGAGGAATAAACAGTTTTTTCTTATAAGATTTTCTTATTCTTAATATTAAGGGCGAGTAACCAACCAAAGAGTCGCTTAAAAAAATACAAAATAAACTAAAACTTTGTTCTTCCCTCTAAATAAATTACATTTTAAACGCAACTAAGGCAAAAGTTCCGAGTTGAAAATATTTATGAACTAAAGACTCTTTTAAAGAGGGCAAAAGTTACAGAAGATAGATGGGAATTTGAAGGTAAATATAAACTTGATAAGGACTCTATTTAAATATGATAAACTTAAGAAATTGTTAAAAGAATAAACTATAAAAATTTAGAGATTCTAACAAAACAATTAATTTGAATAATTTTTCGCGAATTAAAGGTAATCAAAGAAATTTCAAACAAAAATCTACCTTTAAATATGTTAATATCCCTAATAAAATATATAACAAATACTAATGCAATGGTAGAGCTCCTTGCTCTATTTTTATGCTAAGTAGCCCCACTAATATTATATTTTGACTCTAGTAAGAGTAACAAAATAAATAAACCGTAACCAAAAAAGTTAAAAGTAACTAAAAGTAACTAGACCATATCACTAAAGTAAAACTCTTTTCAAGAAAATAATAAAATAACTTAAATTCTAAAGATAAGCATGCACGAAGTTTCTTCATTTTAGTTCTATATACCCCCCCCCCCCCCCCCCATAACAAAAAAAGAAACCAAATCTTAAAACTAGACAAGAAAATAGACTTTTATTATTTGGTTAAGGAAACAGAAACTAAATAAAAAATTCGTTTCTTTTTTTAATTCTCATTCATTTTATTACATTTTATTTCTGTTTGTCAGTTACTGGTAGCAGCAAAATTATTGTTGCTTCTCTACAAAGTGAATAGAAAAGATTGTGGCACTAAAACGAGAATCTCTTATGTTGTCTCATCATATGTCTCAAGGGCATAATGTGTAAATAAGCCAAAAGAAGCTGAAAAACTAACTCGAACAAACATGCACACACTTACTGATACCAACCCAGACACATTTACTAAGAGTATGAGTATGCTTAACCCTTTAATGGCCAACGGGAATTAGGTACACTAAGCTCAATTGGTTAAAAATTTAAGAAAAAACTAAACTGGCTTATCAAATTCCTTAAGCAGATGTTAACTTAATTTTTAGTAAAAAGGATTTATTATAGTTGAAAATTTGTATTTTTAGTAAAAATTAGTATTTTGTAATAAAAATGAGAATTTTTAGTAAAAATTATAATTTATTAAAAAAATTAGAATTTTTTGCAAAAATTAGAATTTTTTTGTAAAAATTAGAATTTTTTCTAAAAATTCTAATTTTTTGTAAAAATTAGAATATTTAGTAAGAATTTGAGTTTTTGGTAAAAATTAAAAAAAGAGAATTTTTAGTAAAAATGAAAAATAAGAATTTTTAGGAAAAATTCGAAGTTTTAGAAAAATTTTGAATTTTTATTAATAATGAGATTTTTTTAGTAAAAATGAAAATTTTAAGTAAAATTTAAAATTTCAAGAAAAATAAGAATTTAAAAAAATTTTAAGATAAAATAAAAATTTTTAGTCAAAATGAGAATTTTTAGGTAAAATGAGAATTTTTTGTAAACATGAGAATTTTTTATAAAAATGAGAATTTTTTGTAAAAATGAGAATTTTTAGTAAAAATGAGAATTTTTGGGAAAAATGCGAATTTTTAGTATAAATTTGAATTTTTAGTAAAATTTTTAATTTCTAGTAATAATGAGATTTTTTAGTAAAAATGAAAATTTTTAGTAAAATTTTAAGAAAAATAAGAATTAAAAAAAAATTAAGGTAAAATAAGAATTTTTAGTCAAAATGGGAATTTTTAGGAAAAATGAGAATTTTTAGTAAAAAATGTAGTTTTAAGAACAAATAAAAATTTTTAGTAAATTTAAGAATTTTCAGTAAAAATAAGAATTTTTAGAAAATATTTGAATTTGAAGTAAAAATACTCGTAAGAATTTTTGGTAAAAAAAGAAATTTTAGTAAAATTGAGAATTTTTAGTAAAAATTAAGATTTTTAGTAAAAATGAAAATTTTCAGTAAAAATTAAAATTTTTAGTAAAAATTAAAATTTTTACTAAAAATTAAAATTTTAACTAAAAACTATAATTTTTAGTAAAAATTAGAATTTTTAGTAAAATTGAGAATTTTTAGCAAAAATGAGAATTTTTAGCAAAAATGAGAATTGTTAGTAAAAATGAGAATTTTTAGTAAAAATTAAAAATTTTAGAAAAAATTTGAGTTTTTAGAAAAAAATTTGAAGTAGAAAACAAGAATTTTTAGTAAAAAAAAATTTTTTTTAATTTTTTATTTTAAGTAAAAATAAGAATTTTTAATATAAATAAGAATTTTTAGTAAAAAAAAGAATTTTTAGTAGAAGTGAGAATTTTTAATAAAAATGAGAATTTTTAAAAAAAATTTATTTGTAGTGAAATGATAATTTTTACTAAAAATTCTCATTTTTCCTAAATTTTTAGGAAATAGTTGAGTTTTTAGTAAAAACTCGAATTTTTAATAAAAATTATAATAGTTTGTTGTAAAAAAAATTTAAGTTATAAAAAGTATTTTTAGTAAAAATGCTAATATTGGTATAAATAAAATTTAAATTTTAGTAGAAATAAAATTTTGTAGTAAGATTGAGAATTTTTAGTAAATAATAAAAATAAAAAATAAGAATTTTTAGTAAAAATTACAATTTTAGTAAGAATTAGAATCTTAGTAAAAATTAGATTTTTTAGTAAAAATTACAATTCAAGTTAAGAGTAAGTTACAACTAGAATTTTTAGTAAAATTGAGAGTTTTTAGTAAAATGGAGAATTTTTAGTAAAAATTTAAATTTTGAGTAAAAAGTTAAATTTTTATTAAAATTGAGAACTTTTTGCGAAAATGAGAATTTTTTTTAATTCAAATTTTTAGTAAAAATTTAGGATAAATGAGAATTTTTAGTGCAAACTAAAATTTTTAGTAGAAAATATTTTTACTAAAATTTTTTGTAAAAAATATTTTTTTATTAAAAATTTTTTGTAAGGACTAATTTTTCAAGGAAAAAAGAAGAAGTTTGTAAAAAGCGATAATTTTAGATAAATGTAAAAAATTTTAGATGAAATTAATAGTTTTGGAAAATATAAGTATCCGAAATAAATATATCGGCTGGTTTATTTTAAAGATTAAATTAAGAAATGTCAAAAAATAGAAAGGGCTTAAAATTTACCCAAATTTATAATTTTGCTGTGAAAAACAACTGTTCCGATTAGAAATGAAATATTATATTATTCATATTGCTACCGTGATTTGTGAGCATGTTTTTAAGTGTATGAAGTCATCACGAATGTTGTCCTAAAGAAAGAAAATGGTCCAAGGGCTTAAAATCGCAGCTTCATGGGGGCCAATAAAAATTGCTTAACTCAATAAATCAATTGCGGCACGAGATTTGTTACATTCTGTTGAAACCAAATACATACTATGAATAGGGCGTTAAAGATCGTTTATCATGACGCGATAGGTACCACTCGTAATGGGAGCATTGGCTTTGTAAGATTACGTATGCTTTGCCTATTATCATAAACGAAATAAGTGTTTCAAAGTAACCGGTACTACAAATTTAAACCAATTTGATATATACATTGTGAATATTCAGGCATTATTTTCGGAATTACAAAGGGAATGACTATATTAACATACCCTTCATTTTTTTTTTTTGATGGTAGCTATAAAAGTTTAAATGTGTATCAAAATGATAAAATGAGTAGTTTTTCTCAAATATAAAAATCGATTTTAACTTCACTTATCAACATGAAGTGCTCGTAAAACCTTTATTACGCATGAGTTTTTTAGTTTCTATAAACACATAATTTAGATAGCACAAAATTCTTAAAGAAAAAGAAAGTTAAAAAAAAATTTGTATACAAACATTTTCTTCTACCATAAAAATCTTCAGACTTAAGTACTAATGATGATTGTGTCGTTGCACTTTAAAGAAGATTAACTCATTTACATAGAAAATATTATATTGCACATGACAACATGCTCATAAAACGCAAGTACTAATGCAAGTATATAAGAAAACTAATACATACTTAGGTATAAATTTATCCCAGCAAAATTGAAAAAAAATTTTGGTAATAATTTCTTGAAATGAAGTTTTATGTCATCAGCGAGTAGCATGACTGATATTCGAAATATTATATCTTTTTTTATACCAAAAGTATCCATTCGAATATATTGAAAGCTATTTTATTGCAGTTAAATTATTTTAATTTTATTAATTTTGCTGGGATATCGATGTTGATGCGTTTTATATTCTGGTGCATAAATGTTTATATATATGTATATTTTTTCTAAGTAATATGAGTTTTCGCATTATAAACCGACATTGTGGTTATTTATTTGCAATTTGAGGTGCTAATGATATTTAACCACAAAAACGTACTATTGTTTAAAGTACTTTAAAATACTTAAATTTAAATTTATTAAAATCTTAATTAGTAACAAGCAGGGACCGTAACTGTTATAACTTTTATCGTAAAAGTCAGAAAATAAAGGTTATTTTTATGCTTTTATTTTTTCGAGCAGAAATAAAAGTTATTTTTTTACTTTTATTTTTTCGATAAAAAATAACAGTTATTTTTGACTTTTATTTTTTCAAGCTAAAATAAAAGTTATTTTTTAACTTTTATTTTTTCGAGCAAAAATAACAGTTATTTTTGACTTTTATTTTTTCAAGCAAGAATAAAAGTTATTTTTAGATTTTTATTTTTTTTTCGAGCAGAAATAAGAGTTATTTTTTTACTTTTTTTTTCGAGCAGAAAATAAAGTTGTTTTTGTTTGAAATTACGATAAATTTATTGAAAAATTTTTCAAACAAAGATAATTTTTCAGTGAAAATAATTTACATATGCTCAAAAATTAATGGAGTTGAGTTTTGCAATCATAATTGGGGTTGGAAACATTTTTATTTCTGCTCGAAAAAATAAAAGTCAAAAAATAACTTTTATTTCTGCTCGAAAAAATAAAAGTCAAAAAATAACTTTTATTTTTGCTCGAAAAAATAAAAGTCAAAAAATAACTTTTATTTTTGCTCGATATAATAAAAGTCAAAAATAACAGTTATTGCTAGAAAAAATAAAAGTTAAAAATAACTGTTATTTTTGTTCAAAAAAATAAATATCAAAAAATAACTGTTATTTTTTTTTTCTAAAAAAAATCAGGTTTTTAAAAAGCATTGCATTTTATGAAAATTTGGTCTAAGACTATCAAAATGGTATGCTTGGTTTAATTCTCCGACATTTCCTTGTGGTAGCTTTTTTTAATCAAAAATTCAAAAATAACAGTTATTTTCGGTCCCTGGTAACAAGATAAACTTTTAAAGTAATACTTCTGATAATTGTCTAGTCGAAAGTTCAGTAAAAGTAAGACAGTTTGATATTCTACCTACTTGTCTGTAACGCATTTTTGATAGGCTCTGAAATGTTATTGTAATCAGATCAACAAAATAAGTATATATTTAATTTACTTGCTTAAGTCATTTTGATAAATATTGACCATTATTTTCCAGATATGAGATCAGTCTTCAGATTTATATTCATTTATAAATTGTCGGATTCGACTTTGTTCATAAGAAACTAGAAGTCCAAAAAATTTCAAAAATCTCAACAACTTATTTATAGAGCAAGTCTATTATATTTTTTGTTATTTTAATCAGCTTAGCAACTTTGTTTTAAAAGTAAGTTCTTAAAGCACTTTTTCTGTACCCTACACCAATTTAAGGTAATTCAATAGAATTGGGTCTTTATAAGAGTACAAGATATTGGGTGACCAAAAGCATAAACAGGTCCAGAATCATGAGTATAACGTTGAAGTGTATAACTCTTTCATTGGTCAATCTCATAACTTTGAGTATAATACCAAGTCAACTTTAAAGATAGAGTTTTGATGGTATCCGCCCATATCTGACCATACAAATCCTTCCTTCAAAAGTCACTAAATACAAATACAAATTACAATTACCATCGGTAGTCTAGAGATAACACTGTGCTAGATTTTGACGACATTTTTTTTTTACCGACAAAAGGGAGACCTAATAGCTGCAGATAACTCAAGTGCGCCGAATTCAATGGTGCTAACCGTTTTCGATTTAAAGCATTGTTTAAAAATTGAGAAGGCTGCCTAATAAATATTCGCGTAACTCGAAAAATGTTCCTTTTCATAAACTAAGTAAAAAAACCGAAATTTGACAACAAAATTATCTTTCGGGAACTCTAAATATTTTTATAATCCGAGTAGTCGTTTTGGAAATAAATTTTTTTGTTTGCAAAAAATTATTTTATTTTTAATTTTTCTAAAATATTTTTTTTTTTTTGCAAACAAAAAAATTTATTTTCAAAACGACTACTTGGATTATAAAAATATTTAGAGTTCCCGAAAGATAATTTTGTTGCCAAATTTCGCTTTTTTACCTAGTTCAGGAAACTAAGCAGTTTTCGTATTATGCGAATATTTATTACTCAGCCTCCTCCATTTTTAAATAAGGCTATATATCGGAAACTAGAGCTTACCTAAAACAAATAAGAAAGTATTATATTCGATCGAGCCTGACCATACGATACCCTTTACAGCTTAGATCAAAGATGTTCCTTTCCTGTATAAAGACAAATTTTTGCTAAATTTTGCCAACATACAAACAATTTCTCAAAACTTATATATTTCAGCTGATTCCGTTATTTGGACTTATACGAGAGCTAGGGTCAAATGTGGACCGATTACCTCCAAATTTGGGAAATTCATTACTGTTTTTACAGAAAATGCAAGAAATAAAGTTAAAATTGTTATTATCTTCAGATTTACGAGCGTTTTAGTAATCTTTGTCTCATTTAGTGCATTTTGATAGAGGATTTTGTATGGGAGCTATGGTCAAATATGGAGCGATTTCGACGAAATTTGGTAGAGTGATTTTGGTTTATATAAGCATAAGTATTTGTTTTAAATTTCATGAAAAATATTGGCATTTGTGCTCAAAACATCAATTCCGGAAAGTGGGACCTATGGGAGGTACCATATATAATGGACCAATTTTGACGAATTTCAATAGCAATGGTTCCACTATCAAACAAATTATCTGCGCCAAATTTCATAAAATTATCTTTAGAATTGCGACCTGTACTTTGACCTGTACATGGTTTCCATGGGGGTCCAGCCAGCCATCCAGACGGACGGACTGACATCGCTAAATCGACTCAAAAAGTGATTCTAAGCCTATTGATATACTAAAAGGTGGGTCCAAGATAAATTTTTCTATGCGTTACATACATCAGCACCATTGAATTAAGATTACTTCAATTATCTTTACCTACTATGTCTCCCTTTTGTCGGTTTTTTCAACTAGGACACACTAAAATTAAATTTGATGTTAGAGAAAATTTTTGAGTGATGACATGATTAAGTAAATACTAATCAGGATTAATGTAAGAAAAAGAAAAGCCGTTTGACCTGAATTGTGAAGTGTATCATATGGTCAGGCTTGACCGACTATAGAGTTTACTAACGTGTTTTTCATTGTCGTTACAATGTTGCTACTTATGTTTCGTAGTCATTATCACATATTATAATTTGTTATGAAAGACCTTAACTAAATTTTAATAAATGCGGAAGTTTAATTTTTCTTTTGCTGGAAAGAAAAGGTAGTATTCCAAAAGTAGTTAATAAATAAATCTAAGACAAGATTTCAAAAAAAAAAATGTAAAGAAAAAAATTTAAAAAATTTGTTTAAATTTTCGATGAAAATCAGGGACCGAAAATAACTGTTATTTTTGAATTTTCGATTATAAAAGCAACCTCCTTGATAGTCTTCAAATTTTCATAAAATGCGATGCTGATTTTTATTATTTAGAAAAAACTAGCAGTTATTTTTTGATTTTTATTTGTTGAGCAAAAATAACGGTTATTTTTAACTTTAATTTTTTTGACCAAAAATAAGTTATTCTTTAATTTTTATTGTTTAGAGCATGAACAGAGGTTATTTTTTTGACTGTTATTTTTAACTTTTATTTTTTCGAGCATCCGTTTCTATTTTTAGACTCATTGAAAGGGACCTACGTTTTAACTCCGGCTCCAAACGGCAAATGCATTAGTTAGAGAAGTTTCACATAGTAAGAAAAAAGGTTTATTCTCAAATTGAGGATGATTTGGAAATAAATCTTTTTTCAAAGGTCAAACGTTTGATACTGATTTGATACTGATTTGAGAATAATGGCATTCTCAACAAAAAGGGGACTTTATTCTCAAATTGAGAAATGTCTTTATTCTCAAATCATTATCAAACCTCATTCTCAAAGGTTTTTCAAATGTGGATATCATCTACATGTGGAACATAAATAAAATGGCGTTGTATTTTTGAGTTTGTTTATTTTGCTTTTGAAAACGGTGCATCATATTTGAATTCTTTTGCTTAAAATATAATTTTTTATTGTTATTTAAAAAAATTTAAGAAACAAAGAAAATTTACTTATGCATATTAGTTTTGAATTTTTTATCTTGAAATTTTTTAAGCAAGTTTTTATGGTCAAATATTGATCAATTTTAAAAAATCCAAGTAACGAATTTCTTTGAAATGCAATGTCATTCCATTAAAATATCTTAAACATTAACTTTATTTAACATAAATTATTTTTTTTAATGTTTGAAAAAAAATTGAAATAAGGTTTGATATCAAATTTATATAACACCATTTTTCAAATTATTCCCAAATCATCTTAGGGTTTGATAATGATTTGAGAATAACCTTTATTCTCAATTTGAGAAACTATCATTTTTCAAACGTTTATTCTCAAATGAACCCTCATTTGAAAATGAATGTGAATCTCAAACATCTGTTCAGGTTTGAAAAAAGTTTGAAAAAAACGTTTTATATCAAATGTAAAAGTCATCATATTTCAAACGTTTGACACTGTTCTTACTGGGTTATACTCAATAACCAGTAACTGGCTGATTTATAAGGTGAATCCCTTATTTTTATTTCTTGAAAATGTATTTTTACAAGACTGTCTGGCCGGGGATCGAACTTGCGACCTCAGGTATGATAGGCGAATAACTAACCTGCTAAACCATGTAATGTACGGTCTCAAAATTCATTAAGAAAAAATTGTTTAACTTTTACAATACCCTTTAAATTTAAATTGCAGTACCTACATATAAAAGAAAATTTTTCCATCTTATCTAAGTTTTTGTTTTCCTTTACTTTTCTAAAAAAAATTCTTGACACTTGAGAGCTTATGACTAAACATAATCATGTCTTACACTTGAATAAATGTAATACTTTGTTTAAATTTATTATCTAATTAACTTAAGTTTTGTGGTGAAAAAATGTGAAAAGTTTAAGGCAGACAAAGTGGCAGACGTCTTAGAAAAATTAAAGATAAAGGAAACAAGAAATGCAATTGCAGAAGACTGGAGTTTTTTTATTTTTTAATTTGTGCAATGATTTGGAAATAAAATTGAATGTTTTTGAAAGATAGAATTATTGACATATATATATTCTTTATACAAAATCCAAATTAAATCTACAGATCAATCATGCAGAGGACATTTATTTAAAAATCAAAAACTCAATAAGAAATTAAGAGCATTGAATTCAAGCATCAATGACTGCAAAAGCACTGAAAAAGAAAAGATATTAGAAAAACTAATAACTTTGAAACTTTAAATAATTCAAAAAATATTACTCATACGCTGATTATTACTCATACATCTTATATTACTTATACGATATATATTACTCATATGTCCTAGAGTATTTTTAAATTCATAATTATTTCAAAATTCTATATGATATATTTCAAATTTATTTTTCAAAATTTACTTTATAATATACCATATTTTCTTCATCTCCCATCCTTTGTAGGTATTTCTCTATTATCTATGATTTTCCTTCAACTCTATTTTCCTTATTCAAACATTTTCAATTGTTTTCCTTATTTAACTTAAACAATCACTTGAAAATAGACAAGTATTTATTCTTGTACTTTTATTCATTTTCTCAATTCAATCTTTCATATACTTCACATTCAAGTATATAGAAATAAAGTCAATGATATCTGATATTTGAATCATTTATAAATTGAATGATTTGAGAAAAAAAAAATCGAATGTGGTAAAAGAAAATATTGTAACAGCTGTTGCCCGACTCTTAGAAGCCAATGAAATCTAAAGTCATTGTTTATTATAGAAGAATACGAAATATGTATCAAGTGGTAGTTTAATAACCCAAACACTAAAACACTAAAGTGAAACCTAGACAAATTCACTAAAGGACTCTTAAAGTACTATAAAATTTAAATCATACAAACTTCTATTGAAATAAATCTATACGGTCAACTTTCCATAGAAACAATTTTTATAAAAAAAAATTTTCTAAAGAACAAATATAATTCAGAAAATTTTCAATACGAAAAATATTGCAGAGAAAATTTTTTATAGACAAAATTTTATAAAAAAAATATTATCAAAAGAAAAAACTTTTAGAGAAAATTTCCTAAACGAAAAATTTGTTCAAGAAAAAAATTTTCAAAATTCATATTTGATCCCAGTCTATTACATTTATTTATAAAAATTAAGAAAAATTTCATATAAAATCTTTTTTTAATAAAAAAAAAATTGTATCAAAAATTTCATACAAAAGAATGTTTCATACAAAAAAATTGACATCAAAAATTTTTTAAAAATAAATTTTACATCAAAACTTTTCTATAAAAAAATTTACATCAAATATTTTCTATAAAAAAAATTTAACATCAAAAATTTTCTATAAAACAATTTTACATTAAAAGTTTACTACAGAAAAATTTTGGATCACAAATTTTCTGTAGAAAAATTTCATATTAGAAATTTTCTATAGAAAAATTTCATATCAAAAATTTTATTTAGAAAAATTTCATAATAAAAATTTTCTATAGAAAAATTTTACATCAAAAATTTTCTATGGATAAATTTTACATCAAATTTTACAAACAAAATATTGTATAGAAATATTTTACTTCAAAAATTTTCTATATAAAAACTTCATAAAAAATTTAACATCAAAAATTTTCTGTAAAAAATTTCATATCAAAAATTTTCTAAAGAAAAATTTTATAAAAAAAAATTTCTTAAAAAAATTTCGTATTAAAAATTTTATATCAAAACTTTTTTATTTAAAAATTTTCTATAAAAAAATTTTACATAAAAAATTTCTAAAGAAAATTTTAAATCAAATAATTTTTATAGAAAAATTTTACATTAAACTATTTTTATAGAAAAGTTTTACATAGAAAATTTTCCATAAAAAATTTTCTATAAAAAATTTAACATCAAAAATTTTGTATAGAAAAATTTCATATTAAAAATTTTCTGTGGAAAAATTTCATATTAAAAATTTTATTTAGAAAATTTTACATCAAAAATTTGCTATAGAAAAATTTATATCAAAAACTTTTTATAGAAAATTTCATATTAAAAATTTTCTTAAGAAAAATTTCATATCAAAAGTTTCCTTTTGAAAAATTTCATATTAAAAATTTTACATAAAAAATTGTTTATAGAAAAATTTTAAATAAAAAAATTTCTAAAGAAAAATTCTACAACAAAAATTTTGTATAGAAAAATCTGACATTCAACATTTTCTATAGAAAAATTTTACACCAAAAATTTTTTATAGAAACATTTTACATCAAAAATTTTATATCGAAAAATTTCAAATTAAAAATTTTCTATAGAAAAATTTTGTATCAAAAATTTCATATGAAAAGTTTTCTGTAGAAAGATTCATAATAAAAATATTCTATAGAAAATATTACTTTTTATAAAAGATTTCATATCAAAAATTGTATATCAAAATTTTTCGATAGAAAAAATTTAACATCAAAAATTTATTATAAAAAAATTTTACATCAAAAATTTTCTATAGAAATATTTTCATCAAAAATTTTACATTTACATTCTATAGAAAAATTTTACATCGAAAAATTTCTATAGAAAAATTTTACATCGAAAATTTTCGATAGAAAAATTTTACATCGAAAATTATTTATAGAAAAATTTTACATCAAAAATTTTCTATAGAAAAATTTTACATCAAAAATAGAAAAATATCATATAAAAAATTTTATCAAGTTAAATTTTATATCAAAAATTTTCTATAGAAAGATTTCATAATAAAAATATTCTATAGAATAATTTTACATCAAAAATTTTCTATAGATAAATTTTACTTAAAAAATTTTCTATAAATAATTTAATATGAAAAATTTTCTATAGAAAGATTTTGTAACAAAAACATTCAGTAGAAAAATTGTACTTCAAAAATTTTCTATAGATTAATTTCATATCAAAATTTTTTTATATAAAATTTCATATCAAAAATGTTCTTTAGAAAAATTTCATATTAAAAATTTAACATAAAAAATTGTTTATGGAAAAATTTTACATAAAAAATTTTCTATAGAAAAATTGTGCTTCAAAAATTTTCTATAGATTAACTTCACATAAAAATTTTTTTATATAAAATTTCATATCAAAAATGTTCTTTAAAAAAACTTTATATTAAAAATTTGACATAAAAAAATTGTTTATAGAAAAATTTTATATAAAAAATTTTCGAAAGAAAAATTTTACATAAAAAATTTTCTACAGAAAAATTTTACATTAAAAATTTTCTATAGAAAAATTTTACATAATTTTTTTTTTTTTTAAGGATTTCATAATAAAAATTTTCTATACAAAAATTTTACATCAAAAATTGTCTATAAAAAAAATTTCATACCAAAAATTTTTTATAGAAAATTTCATATCAAAAATTATGTAACAAAAATATTCAATAGAAAATATGTAAAAGATAATATGTAAATATGAAACAAAAATATTCAATAGAAAAAAATTGTTTATAGAAAAATTTTACATAAAAAATATTCTAAAGAAAAATTTAACATAAAAAATTTCTACAGAAAAATTGTACATTAAAAATTTTCTATAGAAAAATTTTACATCAAAAATTTTTTTTGTAGAAGGATTTCATAGTAAAAATTTTCTATACAAAAATTGTATAACAAAAATTATCTATAAAAAAATTGCATACCAAAAATTTTTTACAGAAAATTTCATATCAAAAATTATGTAACAAAAATATTCAATAGAAAAATTGTACTTCAAAACTTACTTATAGATAAATTTTACATCAAAAATTTTCTATTGAAAAATTTTCTATAAAAAAATTTTTATAGAAAATTTCATATCAAAAATTTTTTTTGGAAAAATTTCACATCAAAATTTTCTATAGAAAAATTTCATATAAAAAAATGTTTTAAACAAAAATTTTATGTTAATAATTTTACTTAAAAAAATTTTTATAGAAAAATTTTACATCAAAAATTTTCTACAGAAAAAATTTTATATCAAAATTTTTCTATAGAAAAATTTTACATCGTAAATTTTTTAAAGAAAAATTTTACATCAAAAATTTTCTATACAATAATTTAATAGACAACTTTTATATAGAAAGAAATTCATACAAAAAACTTTAAACAGAAAATTTTTATAGAAAATATTACAGACAAAAAAAACTTTTTTATTGAAATTTTTCTAAAACAAGAAATGCAGAGAAATTTTTTTTTTAAAGAAGTAATATGAAAAAATTCTAAAAACATAGAAAATTTTCTTTATTTAAAATATTATTAAACAATTTTCTATAGAAAAAATTTTCTGCAATTTTTATTAACAAATTTCATATTGAAAATTTTTTTTGGAAAAAATTCTATTCAAACAATTTTCTTAGAAAAAAATTTAATGTAAAAATTTTTGTTACAGAAACGTTTTTTGTAAATTATTTGTTGCCTACATCTTGAATATTAAATAAACTTTCTGTTTTAAGAATCAAGAATGTGTTTTTTTTTTGTTATATCTAAAAGGAAACACAATCTAAAAATCGATTACCTTTTTTTATAAATACTCTTCGTGACATTTAAATTATCCTTTTGAGCATATAAATATTGTTTCCAAGCTCATCGACCATAGTACATTGACATACTATTACAACATGTTGGAATCAACTACAAAAGGCGAACAACAAACCAAGCCTACATACACCAGAGATAGAAGCATTCAGCCAACATCAAACAACGAAAACTAAACATGGCAGTCAAGTGCAAGAGCAGTTTTAGAAAAAAAAGCTACTACGTATTTACTAACATTAGAACTGCTACTTACAGACGATGCAGCTGCTGAGGCTGCTGTTACCAAGAGTAAATACCACTTTAACAATAATAAGAGGAAGTTTTATTTATATGACTCTGATTTTTTATTCACATTCCCTCCCGACTGAACGTTACTTACAGAAGATGGAGAAGAAAAATAGCCAGCCAACAAGATATTAGAAAAATATATGATGTATATGTATATGTTCAAGTATTTGTGTGAACAGTTTGAAAATATAGAAATAGTTGAAAGTAGGAAAAGATTCACATAAAGTAGTATTATAAAAATATATGTATCTGCCTTTCTATCTGTATATAAGAATTAAATTTTGTTTGGTCTAGTCTACGAATAGTTTCTTTTTTTCTTTGTTCAAGTCAAATGATAGTGACAAAATTGCCAATTAGTCACCTGTCAAAGTGTGGCATAAACTGCTGCAGATAGTCAAATGGAAGCAGACAAACAAACACCAATAACAATAATATTTTGTCCTTTTTTTATCACAGACTGCCTGGATGCTCGTCCTCAAAAAAAAAATGGCTTACAAAACTGAAGGCTTGTTAGTGGAGTATTTTTAAACAAAACCCAAACAAAAAAATAAAACCAGCAGAAGATAAAAAAGTTATTAAAGTTATTATCAAAAAAAAAAAAAAAAGTTTACATGTAAAAGTTCATTGACTCGTTACCGTTTGTATTTGTAGCATAAAAAAATAGTTGGCAGACCGTATAAATTTTGTTACAGTTTTTTTTATTTTTTCCTCTAAAAACCACAAGTTGCATCAGATGATAGAACTGATAAAACGAAATACAAAAAAAATTAAATAATGAAAAATATTCTGTATAAAAATGTCCTGGCAGGAACATGAATGAATGAATTTTGGTGGCACAAAGCAGAAATCAGACAAACAGGATTTTAATAAAGGATATCATAGTTATACTCTAAAACAAAAATATTTAAATGAAAAATGTTTTTAGAAAACTATTGCATCGTAAATATTTCTATTAAAAAACCCTCATATCGTGAATATTTTTATATCAAAACTTTAAATAAATTGAAATTAGAATCTAAATTTTTCTATAAAAAATAATACCATGTCAATCAAATGCCCATAAAAAAATTTCTTATGCCACAAAGAATTTTAATATCAGAAATTCTTAAAGAAAATCAATCTTATGTCGTAAAATTTGAAATAAAAACAATTCATGTTGTAAATTTTTTTATAAAAATAACATAACGTAAATTTTTCTATAAAAATTTTACATCATAAATTTTTCAATAAAAATTTCATATCAAAAATTTTATATCGTTAATTTTTCATATCAAAAATTTTATATCGTAAATTTTTCTTAAAATTTTTATATCGTAAATTTTCTATAAAAAATTTATATCGTAAATTTTTCTAAACAAATTTCATATCGTAAGTTTTCAATTAAAATTTTATATTATTGATTTTTCTTTGAAAATTTCATATCAAAACTTTTCCCATAAAAATTTTATATCGTAAATTTTTCTATATCAAATTTATATCGTAAAATTTATTATAAAAATTTCATATTTTAAATTTTTCAATAAAAACTTTATATTGTTAATTTTTCTATAAAAATTTCATATCGTTAATTTTTCTATAGAAATTTCATATTATAATTTATAAATTAAAAAAAAAAAATTCAATAAAAATTTTAAAGTGGAAATTTTTCTATAAAAAATTCACCACGTAATTTTTTCTATTAAAACTTCAAAGCGGAAATTAAATATAAACATTCCACAGCGTAAATTTTTCTATACAAATTTCATATCGTAAATTTTCTTATTTTATATTGTAAATTTTTCATATCAAAAAATTTATATCGTAAATTTTTCCATAAAATTTTTATATCGTAAATTTTCTATAAAAAATGTATATCGTAAATTTTTCTAAACAAATTTCATATCATCAAATTTTCAATTAAAATTTCATATTATTGATTTTTCTTTGAATATTTCATATTAAAAATTTTCCCGTTAAAATTTGATATCGTAAATTTTTCTATTAAAAAAAATTTATACAAATTTCATATTGTAAATTTTTCTATAAAAACTCTATATTGATAATATTTCTATAAAACTTTCATATCGTTCATTTTTCTATAGAAATTTTATATTGTAAATTTTTTCTAAAAAAATTTCATAGCGTAAATTTTTCACTAAAAATTTTAAAGCGGAAATTATTTTTAAACATTTCATAGCGTAAATTTTTCTTTAAAAATTTCATTTTTCTAAAAAAAATTTCAAAGTGTAAATTTTTCAATAAAAATTTCAAAGCGTATTTTCGATTAAAATTTAAAGGAGAAATTTTCTATAAATATTTCACAGCTTAAGTTTTTCTATAAAAACTTTATATCGTAAATTTTTCTAAAAAAATTGAATATCGTAAATTTTTCTGAAAAGAAAATTCAAAGCGCAAATTTTACGATTAATTTTTAAAGCCGAAATTTTCTATAAATATTTTCAAAGCGTAAGTTTTTTAAAAGAAATCGTAAATTTTTCGAAAAAATTTTGAAAGCGTAAATTTTTCAATAAAAATTTTAAAGCGTAAATTTTTCTATTAGAATTTAAATTTTTCTATACAAATTTCATATCGTAAATTTTTCTATAAAAACTTTATATCGTAAATTTTTGTATTGAAATTTCTTATCATAAATTTTTCTAAAAAAAAATTCATATCGTAGTAAAAACATTTAGTTATCTTTCAATAAAATTATTAATTTTTTTGATAATTTTTGTATAGAAGAATTCTTGTTAAAATATTTTTCTATAGAAAAATTTTCGGTAAAAATATTTTTCTATAGAAAAATTTTCGGTAAAAATATTTTTCTATAGAAAAATTTTCGGTAAAAATATTTTTCTATAGAAAAATTTTCGGTAAAAATATTTTTCTATAGAAAAATTTTCGGTAAAAATATTTTTCTATAGAAAAATTTTCGGTAAAAATATTTTTCTATAGAAAAATTTTTGGTAAACATATTTTTCTATAGAAAAATTTTTGGTAAAAATATTTTTCTATAGAAAAATTTTCGGTAAAAATATTTTTCTATAGAAAAATTTTCGGTAAAAATATTTTTCTATAGAAAAATTTTCGGTAAAAATATTTTTCTATAGAAAAATTTTCGGTAAAAATATTTTTCTATAGAAAAATTTTCGGTAAAAATATTTTTCTATAGAAAAATTTTCGGTAAAAATATTTTTCTATAGAAAAATTTTCGGTAAAAATATTTTTCTATAGAAAAATTTTCGGTAAAAATATTTTTCTATAGAAAAATTTTCGGTAAAAATATTTTTCTATAGAAAAATTTTCGGTAAAAATATTTTTCTATAGAAAAATTTTCGGTAAAAATATTTTTCTATAGAAAAATTTTCGGTAAAAATATTTTTCTATAGAAAAATTTTCGGTAAAAATATTTTTCTATAGAAAAATTTTCGGTAAAAATATTTTTCTATAGAAAAATTTTCGGTAAAAATATTTTTCTATAGAAAAATTTTCGGTAAAAATATTTTTCTATAGAAAAATTTTCGGTAAAAATATTTTTCCATAGAAAAATTTTCGGTAAAAATATTTTTCTATAGAAAAATTTTCGGTAAAAATATTTTTCTATAGAAAAATTTTCGGTAAAAATATTTTTCTATAGAAAAATTTTCGGTAAAAATATTTTTCTATAGAAAAAATTTCGGTAAAAATATTTTTCTATAGAAAAATTTTCGGTAAAAATATTTTTCTATAGAAAAATTTTCGGTAAAAATATTTTTCTATAGAAAAATTTTCGGTAAAAATATTTTTCTATAGAAAAATTTTTGTTAAAAATATTTTTCTATAGAAAAATTTTTGTTAAAAATATTTTTCTATAGAAAAATTTTTGTTAAAAATATTTTTCTATAGAAAAATTTTCGTTAAAATTATTTTTCTATAGAAAAATTTTTTTTTTTAAATATTTTTCTATAGAAAAATTTTTGTTAAAAATATTTTTCTATAGAAAAATTTTTGTTAAAAATATTTTTCTATAAAAAAATTTTTGTTAAAAATATTTTTCTGTAGAAAAATTTTCGTCAAAAATATTTTTCTATAGAAAAATTTTCGTCAAAAATATTTTTCTATAGAAAAATTTTTGTTAAAAATATTTTTTTATAGAAAAATTTTTGTTACAATTATTTTTCTATAGAAAAATTTTTGTTACAAATATAACATAATAACATTATTTTTCTATAGAAAAATTTTTGTTAGAGATATTTTTCTATTGAAAAATTTTTGTTAAAAATATTTTTCTATAGAAAAATTTTTGTTAAAAATATTTTTCTATAGAAAAATTTTTGTTAAAAAAATTTTTGTTAAAAATATTTTTCTATAGAAAAATTTTTGTTAAAATTATTTTTCTATAGAAAATTTTTTGTTAAAATTATTTTTCTATAGAAAAATTTTTGTTAAAATTATTTTTCTATAGAAAAATTTTTGTTAAAATTATTTTTCTATAGAAAAATTTTTGTTAAAATTATTTTTCTATAGAAAAATTTTTGTTAAAATTATTTTTCTATAGAAAAATTTTTGTTAAAATTATTTTTCTATAGAAACATTTTTGTTAAAATTATTTTTCTATAGAAAAATTTTTGTTAAAATTATTTTTCTATAGAAAAATTTTCGTTAAAAATTTTTTTCTATAGAAAAATTTTTGTTAAAAATATTTTTCTTTAGAAAAATTTTTGTTAAAATTTTTTTTCTATAGAAAAATTTTTGTTAAAAATATTTTTCTTTAGAAAAATTTTTGTTAAAATTATTTCTCTATAGAAAAATTTTTGTTAAAAATATTTTTTTTGATTGAAAAATTTGTGTTAAAAATATTTTTTAATAGAAAAATTTTCGTTAAAAATATTTTTCTATAGAAAAATATTCATTGAATTCATTGAATTCTTGGCTATGATTACTATCATACAAAAAATTGATATGAAAGTTAACTGAAAATCCTTGCGTGAAAAAAATGTTAAGCTGGCAGTTGAATGAAGCTTTTCAAGGATCACTTGAAGTGCAATTTCTAGATGAATATAAGTAATATGTCATTGTGTTTCTTCCACTCCTCATACTCTGCTGCAATTGCCATTGCTGCCATTCTAGTTTGTCAATTAAAGAAGGAGTACGTATTGGGGACATTATTACTTGGATTGTAATAACGTCGGATGTCATCAAATGACAATGTTAGTGTCTGACAGACTGACTACTACGAAGAAAGTTTAAATGTAGAGGTAGAAGTAAGTACTTACTCACACAAAGTTAATTGTAGCTGTTGACTAAAAAAAAGTCTTGTAACTATGTATATTGGAGACTTTGTATGTATCAATGTGTAAAGTCAAAGTCAGTTAAGTAAAAAAATTAATAGCAGTAGCAAATGTCTCAGAGGGAGTATCAACAATTTAGCCATTTTTACAGGAGCTACAGCAGAAGAAGCAGCACTAGTAGGTAGTATTGGTAGTAGTGGTAATCAATGTAAATGGTGTAAATATTTCTTGACTAGAATTTATATGCATCAATAATATGACTAGATAGATGAACAAATTGAAATGAAAAAACCTCGTGCTAAATAAGTTGTTGGTTTTTCATATCCTTTCAGTGCTAGACATTTTATATTAAGTTCTTCCTCCTTTAGCTCATTTGAACAAATAATCACTTGAGAGGCAGTTTGTGGGCCAGGAGGTAAAGAGGAAAAAGGGAAGGGTATCAATATGGTGGCAAAATAAAATTGATGTGTTGAATGGTTTCGTTTTTTTTCTAGTTGTTTTGCTCTCCTATTTTTTTTTTTTTTTTTCAATGAAAAACTTGTTTACTATTTTAAGGATAATGGGAAAAAAATAATCAATATTAAAGGGATAATAAATTGTTATTGGCTATAAATAGATAGAAGTAAGTGCCAAGAGTATGAGAAAGTTTTAGTGTTTATGATAATAAGTATTGAAGATAAATATAAAAATTAAATTTAAGGGGTGTTTTGAAAATGGATTTGTTTCAATAATGCACACAACACAGAGTCTTTTTAAAGTCAATTTATTTATTTTTCCAACTTTTATGGTGATTTTTCATTAGCGGTTTATGTGATTTATCTATAAAAATAGATTTATAGAAAAAACAAAAACTAAAAATACTGAAAGAACGAAGCTGCAAAAGATTATATAAGTTATTTAGAAGAAATGGGCATACTTTAGTCTTAACTGCTTATTTTTGCATATTTTAGCAATAAGTACATAGTTTTAGCATATGTATGTATTTGGTATACCTATACATCATATGCATGTTTTGGAAACGGGATTTTGACTCAACAAAACTCACATAAGTAAATTTACTACTTGTTATAGCTGAACAATCAGTTGAACAGATTTTTTCCCTATACTCCATTTTTTATCGATTTAAAAAAAGGTTTAGTCACTTGAGCTCACAACATCATAGGAAATGCAGTAGAAAACACGCATTTACCCTTCAGTCGAAAAGTTGACTAAAAGATGTATACGCTTCTACCAGATATAACGAGAAATCCATTTTTTTTACCAAATTTAATTTTTTGTACAAAATTTTGCGAAATAATATTTCTTTTAATAAATTTAAAAAAAAAATTGTGGCAAGAAACATTTTGATATACATATTCATATATAGTTTTTAAATTTTGAAATTAAAATTTTATAATAGAACATTTTTCTTTATAAAATTGTTTATTGAAATTTTTGTTGAAAAAAATTTGTAGATAATCTTTTGTAATTCAAATTTTTTAGAATTTGTTTCGCTATAAAAATTCTAAAAGAAATTTTTTTGTTAAGTATATTTTTATAGAAAATTTTCAATATAAAAAAATCAAGAACATTTTTGTTTTTATAAACTTAATATAAAAACATTTTGTAGAATTTTTTTGTATTAAAGATTTTTATATTCCAAATTTTATGTTAAAAAAATGTTTTGGTTCTAAAAATTTTTTTGGGATACAAAATTTTTATAGAAAATTTTCGGTTTACAAATATTTTATAGAAATTTTTAAGATTTAAAATTTTTTTATAGAAAATTTTTCTGTCTAAAAATTAAATTTTTTTTTTAAATTTAAAAAATTTAAATTTTAAATTTTATGTTCCAAATTTTAGGTTTAAAAATTTTTTTCTAGAAAAATTTTCTGTTTAAAAGTTTTTATATAAAATTTTTCGAAAAATTAAAATTTTTTTTAAAAAATTTTAAATTAATTTTTAATTTAATTTTATTTTTTTTTAATTATTTTTAAAAATTTTAAAAATGTTATAGAAAATTTTTCGGTTTAAAAATTTGTATAGAAAATTAGTCGATTTAAAAATAAATAATTATTCTATTCTATTCGTCGTACTAATTTTTTGAGAAATTTTTTTCGGTTAAAAAATTTTAATTTTTAACTTATTTTAAAAAAATTTTTCTGTCGAAAAATTTTTTGTTAAAAATTTTTTCGGTTTAAAAATTTTTATAGCAAATGTTTCAATACAAAAATTTTTATAGAAAATTTTTCGGTTTAAAAACTTTTTATAGAAAATTTTTCGGTTTTTAAATATTTTATAGAAAATTTTTCGTTGTAAAAATTTTTATAGAAAATATTTAGTTATAAAAACTTTTATAGAAAATTTTTCGTTAACAAATTTTTTAGAAAATTTTTCCTTAACAAATTTTTTTAGAACATTTTTCAGTATCAAAATTTTTGTAGACAAAAGACAAAAAAAGCTTGAAGAAATTTTTTCATTATAAAAGTTTCCATTAAAAATTTTTTGTTATACCTGAACATTTTTATACAAAATTTTTCGGTTTAAAAATTTTTATAGAAAATTTTTCGTTAACAAATTTTTATAGAAAATTTTTCGGTATAAAAATTTTTATAGAAAATTTTTAGGTATAAAAAATTTTATAGAAAATTTTTCGGTATAAAAATTTTTATAGAAAATTTTTCGTTATACAAATTTTTATAGAAAATTTTTCGGTATAAAAATTTTTATAGAAAATTTTTCGGTATAAAAATTTTTATAGAAAATTTTTAGGTATAAAAAATTTTATAGAAAATTTTTCGGTATAAAAATTTTTATGGAAAATTTTTCGTTAACAAATTTTTATAGAAAATTTTTCGGTATAAAAATTTTTATAGAAAATTTTTCGTTAACAAATTTTTATAGAAAATTTTTCGGTATAAAAATTTTTATAGAAAATTTTTCGGTATAAAAATTTTTATAGAAAATTTTTCGGTATAAAAATTTTTATAGAAAATTTTTCGGTATAAAAATTTTTATAGAAAATTTTTCGGTATAAAAATTTTATAGAAAATTTTTAGGTATAAAAAATTTTATAGAAAATTTTTCGGTATAAAAATTTTTATAGAAAATTTTTCGTTAACAAATTTTTATAGAAAATTTTTCGGTATAAAAATTTTTATAGAAAATTTTTAGGTATAAAAAATTTTATAGAAAATTTTTCGGCTTAAAAATTTTTATAGAAAATTTTTCGGTATAAAAATTTTTATAGAAAATTTTTCGGTATAAAAATTTTTATAGAAAATTTTTCGGTATAAAAATTTTTATAGAAAATTTTTCGGTATAAAAATTTTTATAGAAAATTGTTCGGTATAAAAATTTTTATAGAAAATTTTTCGGTACAAAAATTTTTATAGAAAGTTTTTAGGTATAAAAATTTTTATAGAAAGTTTTTCGTTATAAAAATTAAAAAAAAAAATTTCTCAGTTTAAAAATTTTGATAGAAAATTTTCTGTTTAAAAATTTTATAAAAAAAATTTTCGGTTTAAAAATTTCAAAATTTTTTTTGAAAACTTTCAAGTTTCAAAATTCAAAATAGTTTAAAATTTTTTTTAAAAAATCGTTATTAACATTTTTATAGAAAATTTTTCTGTTTAGGAATTTTGTGAAACATTTTTCAGTTAAAAAATTTTATAGTTTCAAAATTTTTAAAAAAATTTTTTTGGTATAAAAGTTGTTATAGAAAGTTTTTCGGTATAAAAATTTTTAAAGAAAATTTTTCAGTATAAGAATTTTTAAAGAAAATTTTTCAGTAAAAACATTTTTATAGAATATTTTAAAATATTTACATTTTTATAGAAAATTTTTCGGTATAAAAATGTTTATAGAAAATTTTTGTTTAAAAATTTTTAAAAAAAATTTTCGTTTTAAAAGTTTTATAATTTAAATTTTTTTTTTTTAATTTTTCAGTTTAAAAATTTAAAAAAATATGCTTTTTTATAAAAATTTTATAGAAAATTTGTTGGTATAAACATTTTAATAGAAAATTTTTCGGTAAAAAAATTTTTATAGAGAATTTTTTATTATATAAATTTTTATAGAAAATCTTCAGCTTAAAAATTTCGTAAAAAAATTTTCGGTTTAAAAATTTTATAGTTTCAAAAATTTTTATTTCTTAATTTTTCAGTTGCAAAATTTTTTAAAAAAATGTTTCTTTATAAAAATTTTTTAGAAAATTTTTTTTTTAGAAAATTTTGAAGAAAATTTTTCTTTAAAAAATTTTGAAGAAAATTTTTTCGTATAAAAATTTTTATAGAAAATTTTTTTTTATATAAATTATTATTAAAAATTTTTATAGAAAATTTTTCAGTTTAAAAACTTTATAAAAAAATCTTCCGTTTTAAACATTTTTCAGTTTCAAAATTTTTGATAAAATTTTTCGGCATAAAAATTTTTATAGAAATTTTTTTAGCTATAAAAATTTTTATAGAAAATTTTTTTGCTATAAAAATTTTTATAGGAAATTTTTCGTTATAAAAATTTTTGTAAACATTTTGCGGTTAAAATTAAAAAAAAAAAAAATTCGGTAAAAGTTAAAAAAAAAGTTCGGTGTAAAAATTTGTCAGTTTCAAAACTGTTTAGAAAATTTTTCAGTTTCAAAATTTTATAAGAACATTTTTTGGTAATAAAAATTTTTATGTTTCAAAATTTAATTCTTGCGGTTTCAAAATTTTTATAGAATTTTTTTTCGTTTTAAAAATTTGTATACAAAGTTTTACAATTTTATAAAAAAATTTTTATAGCAAAATTTTTTGCTATAAAAATTTTTATAGAAAATTTATCGATATTTTTTTTTTTTTTGTAAAAAGTTTTCGGTTAAAATTTTTTAAAAAAAATTTTCGGTAAAAATTTTGTACAAAAATTTTTCGGTTTAAAAATTTTTCAGTTTCAAAATTTTACAAGAAAATTTTTTGGTGATAAAAATTTTTATGCTTCAAGAATTAATTTTTGCGGTTTCAAAATTTTTATACATTTTTTTTCGCTTAAAAAATTTGTATACAAAGTTTTACAATTTTATAATTTTTATAAAAAATTTTTCGTTTTCAAAAATTGTATATAAAATATTTCGGCTTAAAATTTTTTTAAAAAATTTGTCGACTTTAAAATGTTTATAGAAAATTTTGCAGCCTTAAGAAAATAACAAAATGCTATAGAAAGTAAGTACTAAGGTTAAATATGTACCAATTACAAGTTATTCTTAATTCTGGGACATATCACTTATTTTTAAATACGAATTTTGAGTGTTTTTATAACATTTTTTAGTAAAATTCTTTTTATTGCAAATATTTAAAATTTTCTTTTTTGAAAATTTTTATTTAATTTAAGATACAAATTTGTTCTTAATAATTTTTTAAAAATGATTTGTATAAGAAAATTTCAACCTAACTCATAATTATTTCCTTTTTCTCATTTCAGGTAATTACAGATTAACTTCAACTGAAATTAATTATTATTAATATTCTAGCGGTAAGCTTTTTATTAAGTTATTTATATGCAGATATTTTGAATAAATAAAATTACAAATTTTGAATAAATTAAAACAATATTAGGTCCTTTTCCTGCCAGACACAAGAAAATTAAAAAAAAACTAAATAAATTACAAAACAGCCCAAATGTATGCTATGAATTTTAATGACCTCATAGATGAGGAATCACAATGCCCGCAATAATATTGAAAAGCCTATAGTAAAATGTAATATTAGCTTATAATATAATAGAGAACCATTTGAGTTGTAGAAAATTAAAATTATGTTTAAAATTCTGGACAGCCAAATTTATTACTTTTCTAAAAACTGTTAAATTATTTCCCTATTGGCAACAAAAATAAAAGCATATAAAAAACATACAATTGTTAATGAAACCTCAATATCTTATTTTCTAAAAATGTTGATTAGAACAGCCCAAATACAAATCTTAGCATCATCTAAATACATATATTTAAGTAATCAATATAGAATATCTAAGTTGTTATTCAAAATTTTTGTAAGTTAAATGTTCTCAGTCTCAATTGATTTATTTTCTTTTAAAATAATGGCTTATTTACTATAAAAGTAGTTTAAATCCATTTTTAATTACATCTAACTATAGTCTCTAATATAAACCTTTTTCATTTTTTTCGATTTAATGCCTTTAACTATCTTTTTTGCTGATGATTGCTGCTGTTTTTTATAATTATAACATCTTGTTAATTAAGTTTTGATGCTGTGTCTGTATTTGTTTTATTGCATCATGTCTTCAACATTAATTCTAATTCCTACTCCTAACCAAGAAATCGATAGTTGGGGTTTTTGTTCTTCAAAACCACTTATTTTATAAAAACTTGGAAAAAGGCTGATGATAACTAAAGTTACTCGCTAGTTAGTTGGCGTATTTGAAGAAAATCCTAGAACAAAGCCACAATTCAACATTAATGTATCACAAACTTGGAGTAGAAGTGATAAAAAAAGGAATATAAAAAAGAATCTAAATAAATAACACATGGTATTTGTAAAAGGATTACAGTAAAGGACATAAAAATAGAAACACTTGGGAAACAAACTTATGACAATAAACTTATTCAAACAAAAATAAGTAAGAAAGAGCTATAGTCGGCCAAGTCGACCATACGATACCCTTCACAACTAAGGTCAAAGGTGTTTTTCTTCCATATAAAGACAAATATTTGCTAAATTTTGTCATTATACAAACATTTTCTCAAAACTTATATATTTAAGCTATTTCCGTCATTTGGACTTATATGAGAGCTAGGGACCTGTTGTGGACCGATTATCTCGAAATTTATCAGATGGATCTATCAGTTAATTTGTCAGTTGTTACAAAAATGGTGTATGCAAAAAATAAACTTTAAATTCTGATTATCTTCAGATTTACAAATGCTGATGTATGTAACGCATAGAAATATTTCTCTTAGACCCATCTTTTAGTATATATATATAGAATCACCTTCTGAGTCCATTTAGCGATGTTCGTCCGTCCGTCTGGCTGATTGGCTGGCTGGACCCCATGAAAACCTTGTAATCAAGCTATTGGTCGCAATTCTAAAGATAATTTGATGAAATTTGGCACAGATCATTTTGTTGATAATGGGACTATGGCTATTGAAATTCGTCAAAATCAGCCCATTATTTATGGAACCTCCCATAGGTCCCACTTCCCGGAATTGATATATTGGCCACAGAAATCAATATTTTTTCATAAAATTTAAAACAAATACTGCTTATGTAAATCTAAATCACTGTACCAAATTTCGTTGGAATTGGTCCACATTTGACCATAGCTCCCATACAAACTTTTTTCTCAAAATGCACTAAATAAGACAAAATTCACTAAAACGCTCGTAAATCCGAAGATAATGGAAATTTTAAGTTTATTTTCTTTAGAATTGCGACCTGTAGTTTGATTACAAGGTTTACATGGGGGTCCAGCCAGACGGACGGACAGACGGACGGACAGACATCGCTAAATCGACTCAGAAAGTGATTCTACGCCTATTGGTATACTAAAACATGGGTCTAAGACAAATATTTCTATGCGTTACATACATCAGCACAAACTTATAATACCCTTTCCTCCTATGGTGGTGAAGGTTATAAATATTGATATTTGTGGCCAATATATCAATTTCGGGAACTGGGACCTATGGGAGGTACCATAAATAATGGACCGATTTTGACGAATTTCAATAGCCATGGTCCCACTATCAATAAAGTGATTTGTGTCAAATTTCATCAAATTATCTTAAGAAGTGCGACCTGTAGTTTGATTACAAGTTTTACATGGGGGTTCAGCTAGCCGTCCAGCCAGACGGACGAAAGGACGGACGGACGGACTGACATCGCTAAATCGACTCAGAAAGCGATTCTTAGCAGATTAGTATACTAAAAGGTGAGTCTAAGACAAATATTTCTTTGTGTTACATACATCAGCACAAACTTAAAATACCCTTTCCATCTATGGTGGTGAAGGGTATAAAAAAAACCTTTATAGAAATCAATAAATTTCTGTAAGTATACCTTAAGCTATTTTCCCTAATTTAAAATAAGATTTTTCTTTTACTCTTTTGTCTCTAATAAAAAGAAAAACTTAATTACAATAAAAATTGTATAATATGCCAGCAAAATAACTTAAATAAAATCCCGCCATTAGTAACTTTGATACAAAATTAAAGAAAATAAAAAAAGCCTAAGAAGTATAAAAAGCTTCTCAGAGCAAAAAAAGTAAAACTTACCAACAATATCCCTAAAGAAACTCTAGAGTATTGGAAATAGAAAAGGCTTACAGAGGAAAGGCAACTGGAAAAAATAATGCAGTAAAATACCAAGATATTAGGGAAAATACTTATGTTACTATCTAGAATTTCAAACAAGCTCTTATGGAAAGGAACTTACACATTCACACACATAAACACATTTAAGGACTTTATGCAGTGATATAGTGTTAACATTGCTATTTGTCTGGTCTTTTAGTAGTCTCTGCTTTTCAATCTGTGTAAGTATATGAAAATATCTGTATTTTATCAGTTAGATTATTTTAGTATTGGTTAGGATTCTTAGAATAGCTTTTGTATAAGCTGGGACGAAGAAGCTTTAAGGAAAAGCTTATAGTTTTTTACATTGATGTGGTGTAAAATATATGTATTTGTTTATGCTTAATACATGTTTTCAATGAATTAGTCTACATTACCTCAATACATTACGATTTTAATGCATACATACATTAAAGTGGCTCGTCAAAAATAACTGTTCTTGTCACCCACTGAAAATGAATTTAGGTCGTATTTGAGCTATCATTTCAAAAATTTGCATTTTAGAACCTTTTCTTGACTAGGCCTTTCATTGTGGTCTAGGTATAAAAGTAATAAATGTCGATTTGGACGACAGACGGCACAACTAGAACATATGGTTTAAGTCAATAATAACAAATATTGTATTTTGGAGGGTAGACATCTGTCATTTAAATTTAGTATTCGATAAGTAAACATACGTTTTTTCAATTGCTATGGCTGGCTATGTGGCATAGTAACTTTCAACTTAAACTGACAATATAAGAATAACGGAAATAAGTTATAGTTTTCTGTTATTAGAGAATGAAAAGAGTCTGCGATTCAGTTAAAAATAATTCGATTTGGTGTGTTCTAGCCTTGGAGTTTCAATTTTAAATACCTGATCGGCCGATCCTTGCTCGGAGTTTTATGATAAGCATTTCGAGGCAAATTTTAAACTTTTCATATTGTTTATTTTATAAAGTATGTACTTGCGATACACTTTTTTTCTTAGTTTATTTGTTCAGAAGTAAAAAAAAAGTACCAAAAATAGTTTTCACACATTATTAGTTATGATCGGCCTTTTTTGCCAAAAAGTATCAATTACTCGTCTTCTAATTTTCTCAGCTGATCAAAACGCAATTTATTTTATTTTTTCCATACCGACTACCTTAAAAGTTATAACTATACCAATTTTTTCCCCTTTGACCCCCTAATTTCAAAAAAGTTCCATATGCATATTTGGTACTTGTTTGGTACCAATTGCATTTGGTACATTTTATTAATATGCAGTTTACATTTTGTTTCTATTCATATAACTTTATGATATGTTATCATTTTATCCCTTTTTTACCCATATTGCCCAACGAAATCAAAAAAGTACCAAATGCGTTTTCAATATTTTTTCACATCTATTGATTTCAGTATAAAATTACGTTCTATATTGTTTGGTTCAAAGGGTATGAGTGGGTTAAAAAAGTTCACAAAAACTAGGTTCGCCCTTACCCCCTATCGGGAATAGTTTCAAAAAAGTACCACACACCTATTGGCTTATTTTCATAGCTGTTCAAAACATTTCTTTTCTATACCTATTACTTCAGGAGATAAAAAGTTTTCGATTTTTCCCCTTTTTACCCGTTTTTATTTCCTTAGATGCAAAATTTCTTACTCATCTATACGCGAAAAGCTATAGAAGTTATATCAAAATCTTTAGAGCCGTTTTCGAGATAGCCATTCTATATTCATATATATACAATTATTGCTCGTTTAAAGATATAAGATAACACAGTACGAGAGTGGTTGGTACACATGAGAAATTTTAACAGAATATGAAAATAGGCTTAAAATAAAGAAATACGTGTTTCTGCGTTTTGCTGTAGCACGTCACCGATTTTAAAGATTCGAAGGACCGTGGAGGTTCACTTGTAACGTAAAAGTCACATAAAAATAGAATGGGTGAACCGATTAAAATGCGTGAGCTAGTTTTGAAAATAGAACTAAATTTGGATTTGTTTTTATTTACAAAAAAATGTAATGTAATTGAATGTAATGTAAATGTAATGTAAAAAGACAAAAATTAATATGATATCTTAACTATTATTTTGTGTAAAAAATGTTGGTAGTCAAATTTCGTACATTTTTTTGGATATTTCTACATGAAAACAAGTAAGAACGCGCTATAGTCGGTCAAGCCCGACCATACGATACCCTTCACCACTATGGTCAAAGTTGTTATTTTTCCTGTATAAAGACAAATATTTACTAAATTTTGCCATCATACAAACATTTCTCAAAACTTATATATTTAACCTGTTTCCGTCATTTGGACTTATATGAGAGCTAGGGTCAAATGTGGACCGATTATCTCGAAATTTAGCAAATTGATTACAGTTGTTACAAAAATTATGTATGCAAAAAATAAACTTAAAATTTTCATTATCTTTAGATTTACGAGCGTTTTAGTGATTTTTAGTCTCATTTAGTGCGTTTTTAAAGATGAGTTTGTATGGGAGCTATGGTCAAATGTGGACCGATTCAAACGAAATTTGGTACAGTGATTTTAGTTTATATAAGCAGTATTTGTTTAAAATTTCATGAAAAAATATTAATATTTGTGGCCAATATGTCAATTTCGGGAAGTGGGACCTATGGGAGGTACCACAAATAATAGACCGATTTTGACCAATTTCAATAGCCATGGTCCCATTATCAAAAAAATGATCTGTGCGAAATTTTATCAAATTATCTTTAGAATTGCGACCTGTAGTTTGATTACAAGGTTTACATGGGGGTCCAGCCAGCCAGACGGACGGACGGACGGGCGCAAAATCGACTCAGAAAGTGATTCTAAGCCTATTGGTATACTAAAAGGTGGGTCTAAGTCAAATATTTCTATGCGTTACATTCATTAGCACAAACTTATAATACCTATGGTGGTGAAGGGTATAATTAAAGTGTCCTCTAGCGGAAACAAATTTGTTTTTTTTTTTTAATAAAAACAAATCCAAATTTAATACCCTTCTCAAGACTGGCTCAAGCATTTAAATCGGTTTATCCATTCTATTTTTATAGAAGTTTTTATAATAGTATTACATTACAAGTGAACCTCCACGGTCCTTAAAATTCTGACGTGCTACAGCAAAACGCCGAGACACGCGTTTCTTTATTTTAAGCCTATTTTCATATTCTGTTAACACTACTCATGTGTACTCAAAAAAATTGATTTTGTCGTACTGTGTAATATAAGAATATGCTTCAAAAGTATATTTTAAAGTTCTTAAGTTAAAAATTTAAATAATTGGTAAGTACTAAATAAGTGAATATATAAATATCTACATTAAGTATTAGTGCCGCTATTATGGTATACCTTAAGATTCTAGGGAAAATGGTACATAAATGACATAAGCCTATCAAGAAGCTTATGGTCAATATGCACCAAATCAAAAAAACTTGTGCGAGTTAACGTAATGAAATTAAACACTTTCAATTCCAGTTGATTAATAATGATTTTTATTATTGTCTTTTTCTTTTTATATAAAAAATGTAATTAAAATAAATGCTTAATTTAAATTATTACAAAAATGCTTATGTTTTTAATTTGCAAGAATTATTAGGAAAAGAAAAGTAAGTAGGTCACTTTAGGTCAAGTAATTGGGAAATTGTAAAAATGCAAGTTATTGGGAAATTATAAAAATGTTTATGTTTTTAATTTACAAGAATTATTAGGAAAAAGAAAAGCAAGTATAAATTTATAAAAGTAGGTCACTTTGGTTTAAGTCATTGTTGTTGTATTCTGGTGAGCTGATTGTTGTTGTTGGTTTTTATTGTTGGATTTAGGTGGGTTGGTTGCCATTGGTAACTCCTCCCCCCTTAGAGTAAAGTGAGGGCCACAAAGATTTTGAAGGGGCACGAACGAAACCGCCAAAGAAATCCGAAGGTGGCATATATTGAATTTTCTTCTTCAAACATAATGATGTACAGATGATGGTTAAGATGATTAACAAAATAGATCCGTATGTAAAATACTGATGATTAGTTGTTGTTTTCTCAAGTGAAGTCATCATCATATGGTCGTCGAATTGGAATAGTTTTAGTTTTTGTAAGTTGAATTCCTCTACAATCTTGTCTGGTATCACATTTAGAAGCTTAGGCATTGTAATATTTATATGCTCATGGTAAGTATTTGGTTTGTCTTCATATATCAAGCCGTTGATCGTAAGTGTACAATTCTCATAAAATAGCAGTGTGGTGTTTGTTATATTAAAGGTTCTCCCACAATCGGATTCAACAGAAATGGGTGGTGTATTGATGAAGAGTACGAAATTGTTTTCAGGTTGGTATATTGTTTCAAGTCTTCCTACATCTTTTATATCACATCTTGGTTGTTGATTGCTGATGAGTTTACCCAAACATGCTGATTCCTCGAAAGGCTCACTTCTTATTGGATTTTTGCAAATATATATATTTTCTAATTTAAAACATTTATCGTTATAGTAATTGATTGATTTATCATTGTACACTATATAATTAGGAGTAATAATTTGTCGTGTTTCGTTTATAGTTAAAGGTATGATATGAGATATGACAAATTCTTCTTTTTTTATTATTGGGATTTTTATATTAAATACAATATTTGAGTTATTAAAATATGCCTGTAGTTCCAGGATTTCGTAAATTTGTTCTACTGAATTTATTTTAGGTATTTGATTGTTAAGTGAGTTACAAATTTTTTCAATTTCATTGTGACTTAGTATAAATTTGGATATAACATTTAATTTAGCTAATACAATACTTTCAGCTATATTGCTGATTTGGTTAATTAAAAGATCGATATTATAATTGATTCTGTTAAGATACTGAATTTTGGAAATGATTACATCTTCTTTGTATATTTTATTAGAGATATTTTCATAAGTATTTTTTAAAAATTTTGTGATTACATTTTGTTCGTTATTAATGTGTTCAGTAATATTGCTAAATCTTTCTATCATTTCCGTATTTAAGATAATTTGTTTTTTAATATTAGTGTTTATATTATTTTTATTTTCCATTAATTCCTTAAGTTGCAAATTTATTTTCTCTGCATCATTATTATCCATATTTCCCGTTATATATTTAATTGCAGATCCTAATCCATCAAATAGACCTCTCTTTTTTCTTTTAAAAGGTAATAAGTTGTTTAATTTATCATTTAGCTGTAATAATTTAAATTTCGTAATCTTTAGCGAATCTTCAATCGATTTATCTTGCTCAAATATATTTAATGCTTCTGTAATTTTTTCAATATTGTTTATATAATCGTTGAGGTCGATTAAATGGATTATGTTTTGGTAATGATCAATAATTTTTGATTTTCCCAGTTTTAATTCTACAATGGCTAATCCCTTTTCAAGTTCTTGAATTTTGATTTTTTGGGCTTGAACTGCCGTTAACCTAAAAATACATATTTATACAAACATATAATAATTTTTTTTTTTTTTTTTTTTTTTTTATTAACAGTAATAGAAATATATATTTATTTTTCTGTGTATTATTATTATTATTATTTTTTTTTTCTAGGTAATTATACGAAAATGTAAAAAAAATGTTTAAAAATGTAAAAGTTTTTCTTTTTGTTTGCTTTGAATGGAAATACCAAATATTTTCGAATTATTTGAGTCAAAATTTAGATTTTAAAAAATGATTTTATCTATTTTAATTGTTTTAAGAACGATATTGGGTATTTCCATTTTACAATAATTTATATAAAACATATTTTATCTCTTTCATTATTGTGTATCATTGTTTCTTTTTATTCTTCTTTTAACTTTAGATTTATGAATTTTTTGATTTTTTTTTGTTATAAATGTTACATTTTTATCATTTTTTACAACATGTTTTGAAAACCTTGGAGTTAGTTTATTTCTTCTATTTTCTTTTCTATAGACTATGTCATTTGTTTTAAGGTTTTTGGGTTTAATTCTGCCCTGATTTAATTTTTCTATTGTTTTTTTGACTGATGTTTGCATTTTTTCTTGAATTTTTGGAAAAATTATTTGTTGGTACTCATTGAGTTTTTGTAAATATTCATGTTTATTATTGAATTTTAATTCTTTACTGAAGACGTGAGGTCTTCCAAAAAATAATTCATAGGGTGTTAGTTTTGTTGTTGAGTGAATAGAGTTGTTATAAGTTATGAGAGCTTCTGAAAAAATTTCGTCATGTTCAGTTGAAAGTTTGCTTTCTTTTCTTTTTGCTGTTATTATTCTATATAATTCTGTCAACGTGGAATGCAATCTCTCAATAGGTGCATTGCTAGAAGATTGTTGGAAAGAAGTTATATGTAAATGAATGTCAAATTGTTTGCAAAAGTCTTGAAAAATTATTGCAGTGAATTCTTTTCCTTGGTCACATATTATTTTTTTAGGGATACCGTAAGTGTTAATGAAACTTTTGAGAGATTTAATTATGTTTAGACTGGTTCTGGCCGTAATTGTGAATCCTGCTGCAAATTTCGAGAATTTGTCTATAATAGTCAGTATTTGTTGATTATTTATGTGGTAAATATCTATATGGATAATGTCTAAAGGTCTTGAGGGTATTTCCGGTGTTTGATAGACAATTTTTTGAGGATGTCTGTCATACTTAAGTGTGTGACAAATATCGCAGTTGTTAATTATTTGGGATATTTTGTTTTTCATGTTAGGGAAGAAATACTCTTTTTTTAGATGTAGGTAAGTTTCATCTATCCCTCTGTGATTACTGTTTTGATGATATTTCATTATTATTTCGTCCTGATCATCATTATTTATTACGTCTTTTATTTTTTGAGTACATCGTACTAAACGGTAAGTTTTATTATTTGAAAAATAGGTACTGAAGACCTTTTGTATAATTCTAAATATATTGTCTTCTGAATAAATTGCAATGAGTCGGTGTGGCTTAAGATATTTGACAAAAATTTTAATTATTGAATTTTCATCGAATGTTGGTGATTTAATTATTTTTTTGATTTTATTTTTAAAAGGTACTTCTATTGTTACTTTCGTTTCTGAGTGAACTTCAAAGATTACTTGGATGTTGAATTCATTTAATGGTTTTTCCGAAATTGGTATACCATCATTTTGATTCTCTTCTGCAGAATGAATTGTACTACCAAGGGTACTTGCCACTGGGGTTACCTCGTGGTTATTTAAGTCCGTCTTTATTCTGCTGAGAGCATCGGCATTGGTATTTTGTGTACCTTTTTTATACACGATTTCATATTCAAATTCTTCTAACTTCAAACGCCAACGAACTAACTTTGAGTTGGGTTCTTTTAGACCCATTATCCAAGTTAATGGCCTATGATCGGTCACTATTTTAAATTTTCGACCAAAAAGATACGGACGAAAGTACTTTGTTGCCCATACTATAGCTAACAATTCTTTTTCAATGGTTGAGTAATTTATTTCTGAAGTACTTAGGGTTCTGCTGGCGTAACAAATCGGTTTATCACTACCTATCCGTCCTTGGGATAACACGGCGCCTAGTGCAAAATTACTAGCGTCTGTTGTTAAAATGAAATCTTTAGAGAAGTCTGGGTACTGTAATATTGGGTCATTACAGAGCAGATTCTTACACATTTCAAATGTTTTTACATAACTTTCAGTTAATTTTATGTCCATTCCTTTCTTTAAACAAACTGTTAAAGGTTTTGTCAGTTTGGCGAAATTCGGAATAAATTTTCTATAATATCCTAATAAGCCTAAAAATGATTTAAGGCTTTTTGCTGTTCGCGGAATCGGAAAATTTTTTACTGCACTTATTTTGCTTGGATTTGGTTTTATGCCTTCTGTTGACACAATATGTCCTAAAAATTCAATTTCCTTTCGTAGGAACTCTGACTTGTCTAATTGGATCTTAAAATTTGAGTCTTTTAATTTTTCGAAAACTAAATCTAAATTCCTTATATGTTCTTGTAAAGAAGTGCCAAAAATAATAATGTCATCTAGATATACGAGACAAACTTTACCTATCAGTTCCCTCAGAATATTGTCCATTACCCTTTGGAAGGTAGACGGGGCATTTTTAAGGCCGAATGGCATCCTGATAAATTCATAATGACCTCCTTCTACAGAAAAGGCCGTTTTCGGTATGTCTTTAGGGTTCATCTCGATTTGATGAAACCCACTTGCAAGGTCTATGGTAGAAAAATATACGCATCTTCCTAACTTATCTAGGAGTTCGTTTATATTTGGTATAGGATATTTATCCGTTATGGTTTTTTCATTGACTTTTCTGAAGTCAATTACCATCCTCCATTTTTGTTTTCCGCTTGCGTCCTTCTTTTTTGGGACAATCCATACTGGGGAACTCCACGGTGAATAACTATGGCGAATAATGTTTTGGTTAAGTAATTTGGAGATTTGGTCTTGAACTTCCTTCTTGTGAATAAAAGGGTACCTGTAAGATTTTGTGTATACTGGAATTTCATCATTTGTAGGGATACTATGTCTAATTTTATTGGAGAATGTTAGTTCCTGTCCTTCCCTATAAAATATTTCTGAATATTTTTTACATGTGTTTAATAGTAGCTTTCTTTCTTCGTTGTTGAGATGATCAAGTCTGAGCAGATGTTTAATGTCGTTAGTTTCCTCACTTGTTGATGATTCCATATCAAAGGAATGAATTTCGAAGAAATCGTTGGAACAATAATTGTTTACTTTAATAGGCTGTTCGAAATAAACTAATTCTGGGTTATTGCTTATATTAGATACTTCTAGAAGACTAAACCACTTATTTGCTTTATATATCCCACTCGATATAATGATGTTGAGTCCTACTTGAATTTCCGGGATCCAGATGTCGCCGAATTCGACATCCACTGGTAAATTAAGAATTTTTTTTGTATTAGGTTCTAATAAAAATTTTTCGGAACATAGATTTGGTTTATGGTGTAAAGGTATCACTACTGATTTTGTTTTTATTATATTTTTGTCTAAGTCAATTTGAGCTTTAAGGTTTGATAAATAATCAATTCCTAGTAAACCATCAAAATAATTATGAAATTTAAACACTAAAAATGAAAATTGGCCTGTCTGATTAAATTCATCAAAGATTGGAAGTTTTACGGCTTCATTAACTTGGTGGCTTGTTAATATAGTTTTAATGACTGTTGGTTTACATTTAACGAGTTGTTGTGAGTTAACATGCTCTGGAGAAATGAAGGACATGGATGCACCTGTATCTATTAAGAATTTTAAGTTTTTATTATTAAATTTAATGTTAATATATGTTAATTGATTTCCATGTTTTTTCACATCTAGGTATCCTGTGGATTTCCCGATGTGGCGTCTAAAAAATTTGCTTCCTCCTCTACATTGGATAACTCACAATTGTTTATATCCATTGGATACCTTCTCGTTTGTGAGCTTGGACTTTGTTTAATTGCAAATTGGTTCGAAAATGAGTTTTTATTTCTTAGATGAGAGAATCCACTTGAAGTGTCCATTGGTTCAGGTGGTGGTAGTCTAGGTATATTATTATTAAATGAAGTGTTCTGCTGTGGAGTATTATTAAAGTATCTTTGTATGTTAGGATTTTGATATTGCCTTATATTGAAAGGACTTTGATAATTTTGATGTAAATTACCATAATTTTGGTTTCTATTCTGAAATTTGCTATAAAAGTTATTACCGTACTGTCTGTTGTTGTTGGCATAACGATTTCTATTAAAGGGGATATTATTGTATTTTGGTTGGTTTTGATACCTATTAAAATTTCTTTGTCCGAAACTTTGTTGATAATAAATGTTTTGTTCCTTTATGCAGAAATCTAATGCTTCCGCTAAATTGATTGGTCTCATTGCTCGGATAGTTGTTCCTAAAGGGTCTTTTAGTCCAGTCGTGAATGCATTAAGGCACATTTCAGCGTATAGTTTTTTCTTTGCGTCTATAACATTTGCGTCGGTTTCATGCAATAATATGTTATTGCATAAAGCTGATTGTAGCTCGATTACTTCCCCGTAAAATTTCTCAAATGTTTTGTTATACTGTCTTAAAGTGTGTAGGTCTTTAATCAGTGAGGTTTCAGTACGTTTGTCTGCGTAATATGTAATAAGATTGTCCTTGATACTGTCCCAATTCAGTGGGGTCCCATACATGTTTAGTATTTCGTTTGCTTGGCCATCGATTTTATTCCTAATGGCTCTCAGCAAAATTTGTCCGTAAGGTGTTTTGTCTGTACCTCGAATAAATAAAAGTATTTCTTCTACATTATTAATAAATTCATGGAGAAGCCTAGGATTTCCGTCAAAAGTTGGTAATTGCTTTATAGCATCCGGTATTTTCAAAGATTGAAATACTTCGTTTTGGAGATCAATTATTGATCCACCGGTACTAGTTCCACTAGTACCGGATCCCTTAGTATTATTTTGTTCGAGGCTCATTATTTCAAGGTTTCCTGCCTCTGGTATAGAAGTTAAACTTTTACTTTTAAATATACTATATGGTGAGAATCTATGTTTCTTTAACATTTATTATGTTTAAAAAAAAATAAAAGTAACTTACAGGAAAAATAGAGATATTATTTTCATTGTTGGACCTTAAAGGAAGAGATTTTTTTTTATTTGTTTTTGTTTTGGGTTTTTTTTTTTTCTTTTTGTTATTAATCGACTTAAACGTAGGTTGACGGAGTAAGTGTTTGTTATTATGTACGAGTGGTTAATCAAATAATTTTATTTTCGTAATTTTAAAAAAATTTCTTTTATTTCTATAAGGCTAATGATATTCCATCAAAGCCTTTAGATTTTTTTTTCTCTTTTTCTTTTTAATAATTAAAATTTCGTGTATTTTTTTTCAAATTTCTTTTTTTGATCTTTTTATATTTTATATTCGTTCAAAACATTTATTTCCTTTTTTTTTTTATCCTTATATAATTTTTTTTATCCTTATATAATTTTTTTTTTTTTATCCTTATATAAATTTTTTTTATCCTTATAAAAATTTTTTTTTTTTTTTATCCTTTTATAATTTTTTATCCTTATATATTTTTTTTGGACTTATTCTTATTTTATATCCTTTTTATAGTTATTTTTTCTGTACACTGTCCTTTACATATCAATTTCTTTTTATACTAAATACATTGACTTCGTACATATCACAAACACTCACTTAAAACCGCCCGTACGACTGCGCCAGTTAACGTAATGAAATTAAACACTTTCAATTCCAGTTGATTAATAATGATTTTTATTATTGTCTTTTTCTTTTTATATAAAAAATGTAATTAAAATAAATGCTTAATTTAAATTATTACAAAAATGCTTATGTTTTTAATTTGCAAGAATTATTAGGAAAAGAAAAGTAAGTAGGTCACTTTAGGTCAAGTAATTGGGAAATTGTAAAAATGCAAGTTATTGGGAAATTATAAAAATGTTTATGTTTTTAATTTACAAGAATTATTAGGAAAAAGAAAAGCAAGTATAAATTTATAAAAGTAGGTCACTTTGGTTTAAGTCATTGTTGTTGTATTCTGGTGAGCTGATTGTTGTTGTTGGTTTTTATTGTTGGATTTAGGTGGGTTGGTTGCCATTGGTAACTTGCGCAAATTATAGCGAAATTTAAAAGTGGTGATTTCAACACAGAAGCCGAAAAAGTCTAAAGATGAATTGGAAGCGATGCTCGACGAAGTTTGTTGTGAAACGAAATAGAACTTGCATTATTATTGGGAGTCACATAACATGACTTTACCCTAAATTTAAAAGCATTAGAATTCTTTTTAAATGATCTATAAATATTTCGAAGAACAAGAAACTTGGCAACATGTTGCAAGACGGATCAAAAAATGTTTGAAAAAGAGGAGGAAAGCGGTCAAACAACGCTTTGTAGCCCGGACCTTTCCTCAGCATTAGCGAAACTATACCGCTAGAAACACCAATTTACTGCTCTGAAGTGTTTGATATATGAAATCAATTTTAAAACTAAATTTTAAATTGCTTCGGCAAAGTGAGTCGATATCTTCTAATATCATATATTTATGATTTTCTATCACCCGTGATAGCAGTTGTTATTGTCATACATATAATTTGTTATTACTTAAAAGACATGACTAGATCTTTGGGCTATATCTATAATAACATTAAGGACTATATATAAACACTGATCAATGTCCAAAGCATCGACCGCTTTAAACTACGGATTCACTCTATTACAGTGATATTTTTATTTAATATTTTTGTTTTTCATATATAAATATATGTTTATTTGTATTAAAGCTCTATTAGAGTACTGATAGTAATAAAAGCCTAAATGTAGGCTGTTATTCCCTGCTTTTCTCTAATATTTATTTGTATGTGTATTTTTCTATGCTAAAAGCTTTAAATTATTCAAACATTGCAAAATACTTGATATTCATACTAATAGTGTTTGCATTGCTGATTATATACTCGTAGAGAAATGGTGGTAATGTTGCTGACGCCTCTACCTCTATGGCTTTCTGTCTCGTTATAGCTATTTTGCAACATAGTTCTTCTACTAGTCTTTTAGCTATAAATAGCAATGATGACGTTTATAAAGATGATGCTGGCTGTGGTAGTGATATGTTAGAAATATTACTGAGAATGTGTGGAGACTACATTGAAGAGCTTGAATGCCATTTTATCAGCCACTAATATATATAAAATGTCGGCCCATCTGTCCTTCCCTTCCACAGCCTTAAGGCTGATGAACAGCATGAAAGAGTAAAGTAAAGAACTAAAGACTAAAGCAGCCCCAGCATAATATATTTTAACACGTAAAAGGCGCAGTAACATCATTTAACTGGTAGTAACAAAAACTCAGCCTAATCTTTTTGTAACACAAATAAACAGAAGAGTTCAGAGCCTAACGAACAAAACGGCTTTTAATAAAAATGCATATGGCAGGCAAAATGCATATGGAAAGGCTTAGACATGCAGGCGATATACATACATATGTACATTTGCATAGGTGTAAGCTTAAGAGTAGTTGTATATTCTATAGTATGATCATTAAAATGGCTGTAATGGTTTCTTTTCTTTACAAAAAAAGGGTATTTAATATGAAAAAAAAAAAAAAAAAAATACTAAAAACTTTTCTTTAGCATAATAGTAAAGTTACTGAATTTTAAAAGGGTTGTACTCTTACTACGCTTCAAAAATTTCTTATCTTTTAGTTTGTTTTCAAAATAATTTTTTTTAAGAATTTTCTTTTTTTACTATTTCTTCTGTAAAACTTTGTTAATGTAAAGGTTGAAAAGGTTGCATTATTGAATAGTGTCTGCCAACCTGCAACATCTCATTAAAAATCTTGTCTAGCGTGAATATGAAGAAAAGCTTTTTTGTTGCTATTGTTGGGTAAACGCAAAGTAATGTATAAATACAACAGCTCTTTCTTACTCGTGTAAATGAGTTAAATAAACGTGTTTAATTTAATTCTTTTATAAAATGTGTATAATTTTTATTGTTTAGGTTAGACAAGGTAAGAATAAGTATAATGGAAAGCTTTTAAGAAAATAGTATAAAGAAATGTTTACAAGGATTACTGACCTTTGTAATGAAAAGGTATTTTTATGCATTACACTACACAAGAAATTTATATAAAAAAAAAATTATATCAAAATTTTTCTATAAGAAAAATTTTATATTCGAAAATTTTTCTATAAGAAAAATTTTATATTCGAAAATTTTTCTATAAGAAAATTTTATATTCGAAAATTTTTCTATAAGAAAAATTTTATATTCGAAAATTTTTCTATAAGAAAAATTTTATATCGCAAATTTTTCTATAAGAAAAATTTTATATCGAAAATTTTTCTATAAGAAAAATTTTATATCGAAAAATTTTATATTTTATATTTTTTTATAAAAAAAAATTTATATCGAAAATTTTTGTATAAGAAAAATTTTGTAACAAAAATATTTATTTTTATATTTTATATTTTTTTATAAAAAAAAAAAAATATATCGAAAATTTTTCTATAAGAAAAATTTTGTTTCGAAAATTTTTTTATAAGAAAAATTTTATGTTCCAAAATTTTTCTATAAGAAAAATTTTATATTCGAAAATGTTTCTATAAGAAAAACTTTATATTCGAAAATTTTTCTATAAGAAAAATTTTATATTCGAAAATTTTTCTTTAAGAAAAATTTTATATTCGAAAATTTTTCTATAAGAAAAATTTTATATTCGAAAATTTTTCTATAAGAAAAATTTTATATTCGAAAATTTTTCTATAAGAAAAATTTTATATTCGAAAAGTTTTTTAAAAGAAAAATTTTATATTCGAAAATTTTTCTTTAAGAAAAATGTTATATTTGAAAATTTTTCTATAATAAAAATTTAATATTCGAAAATTTTTCTATAAGAAAAACTTTGCATTCAAAAATTGTACTATAAGAAAAATTTTACATTCAAAAATTTTTCTATAAGAAAAATTTTATATTCGAAAATTTTTTTATAAGAAAAATTTTATATCGAAAACTTTTCTATAAGAAAAATTTTATATTCGAAAAGTTTTCTAAAAAAAAAAATGTTATATTTTAAAATTTTTCTATAAGAAAAATTTTATATTCAAAAAGTTTTCTAAAAGAAAAATTTTATATTCGAAAATTTTTCTATGAGAAAAATTTTATATCTGAAAATTTTTCTATAAGAAAAATGTTATATTCGAAAATTTTTCTATAAGAAAAATTTCATATTCGAAAAGTTTTCTAAAAGAAAAATGTTATATTTGAAAATTTTTCTATAAGAAAAATGTTATATTTGAAAATTTTTCTATAAGAAAAATTTTTCTGTAAGGAAAATTTCATATTCGAAAAGTTCTCTATAAGAAAAATTTTATATTGAATATGTTTCTATAAGAAAAATTTTATTTAGAAAATTTTTCTTAAAAAAACTTTTAGTATAAAAAAGAATTTATATAGAACAAATTTATATAGAAAAAAAAATTCTATAGAAAATTTTATTACAAAAAAAACTTAATTTCTATATTAATTTTTTTTATAGAAAAAAATTCTTTCTTATAGACAAAAATTCTATAGAATTATTTTCTTACAGACAACAATTCTGAAGAATTTTTTTCTGATAGAAAAAATTCTGTAGATTTTTTATATAAAATACTTTTTTTATTATAGAAAAAAATTCCAAAGATAAAAATTATATAGAAATTTTTTCTTATTAAAAAAAATTATAAAAATTTTTTTCTTTTAGCAAAAAGTTTTATAGAAATTTTTTCTTGTAGAAATTTTTTCTTATAAAAAAAACGTATATAAAAATATTAATTTTTTTTATATAAAAAAATTCTACAAAAGTTTTTTATATGAAGAAATTCTAAAAAAATATGTTTTTACTAAATTTTTCCTTATAGAAGAATATTTTTCTTAGAAATTTTTTCTCATTGAAAAAAATTCTATAGACATTTTTTCTCACAGAAAAAAAATCTTATAGAAAAAAATTTCCATAGAAAAAATGTTTTCTTTTAAAAAAAATTTTGTAGAAATTCTTTCTATAAGAAAAAATGTCTATAGAATTTTTGTCTATAAGAAAAAATTTTCATAGAATTCTTATAGAAAAATATTTCCTATAGAAAAAAATTCTATAGAAATTGTTTCTTATAGAAAAAAATTCTATAATTTTTTTTTATGGAAAAAAATTATATTTTTTCTCTATAGAAAAAAAATCTTTAGAATTTTTTTCTTTTAGAAAAAAATTCTGTAGAAATTTCTTATAGAAAAGAATTCTATAGAAATTCGTTCTGATAGAAAAATAATCCATAGAAATTTTTTCTTATAAAAAAAAAATTCTATAAAAATTTTTTAATATAGAAAAATATTCTATTATTATTTTTTCATATAGAAAAAAAATTTTAAATATTTTTTCTTATAAAAAAAAAATCTATAGAAATTTTTACTTATAGAAAATTTCTATAGAAATTTTTTCGTACAGAAAAAAATTCTTAAGAAATTTTATAGAAATTTTTCTTCTTGAAAAAAATCTATAAAAATTTCTTCTTATAGAAATATTTTTTTTAACAGTAAAAAAATTGTTTTTTTAATGGAAAAAATTATAGAGATTTTTCTTAAGCCTAGACTGTAGGCTAATATAAAGTCGTACCTAACTGGATAATAAATCCTTTTTATGAAAATACATTATTCCAAAAAAATATAAATTGTAAAAATACAAATTTTCTATTTTTATAATAAAACTAACATTTACGTGCAACAGATTTTCTAAATCACAAAAACAAATTGTTTTGTATTCAAAAACTGAGTACATGGGAGTGTTTGTTCAGTTTGTCTCTTGTTAATTTGAAATGCGAAAAAACTTCAATAAAAAACATTCTAAACAAAAAAATTATTTGTTTGTAGCTACAAAAAAAAACATGTTGATGTATTCAATACCAGATTTATAAAATTTTCTAAAAGTATTTGTCTATTGTTCTTCTTTTTGTATTAGTTTTTATATCTTTTTGCAAAAAAAGAAAAAACATAAAACAATTTTCCTGAAAAACTTATTTTTTGATATTTTATTGCAACTTTCTAACAACAACTACAGTCAGTATCTCAGTTTGTCATGTTCAGCAAACAGAAAACATGTGATGCCACACCTACATTTTATTGTTATCGCAGACATACATATAAAAAAAGCAGACAAACATACACATATGTACTATTTGCACAATTGGAATGAATGCTAAATGCAATGCGAGAAAATGAAGAAAAATATTTGTACCCAGTAGTTAAAAAAGTTATATTGAAGCTAGTTCAATAACAGAATTCGATATTATTTAAAATCTAAGAAATTTTTCTTTAAATCTTCTAGCATACTTTTAGGGTGATTAATTAATTATTTACTTAAATCAAGTTTTATTTGTGTTAAATGATTATAATGTTAATAAAAAATATTTCTTTCTCATTTTTAAGGCACTAATATTCTTCAAAGTTACTTAAATAAGCAGAAATTATGTAAAACCCAACAAAAATATAAATTTTTGACAAACTCCTTAAAGTATGCAACACGATTCTTTGAAAATCTCTTAGATTTTGATCAAAATACAATTTAACAAGTTTAAATTTTTTCTGAAACAATTTCTAAACATAGAACTGCTGGTTATATATATTTACGTGAAAATGCATTTGTTTGAGTTTTAGTCTTTCATTTCTTAAAAAAAAAACTATTTATGCACTTTTCCTTGAATTTGAATATTTTTTGAGAAGGGGTAATGTATGCAAAGTTTATTGCAACATGTAGTATGAATTTTTGCTTATAAAGGAAAACGTGTCTCTTTTGCAAATTTTAACAAGGAAGCTTTTAGTGTACAACTGAGAGAATTGGACTAACTAAAACTAACTATTTACTTAAAGAGTGATATAAATCCATAGACAGATATAAGGTGAGAAATAAAAAATTTTCTATGTAAAAAGGAAATTTTTGAAAAATTTCCAATATAACAAGAAACTTTTAAAAAATTCCCTATATAAATAAGAAAATTCTAAAAAATTTCCCATAAAAATAGAAAATTTTTGAAAAATTTCCTATAAAAATAGGAAATTTTTGAAAAATTTCCTATAAAAATAGGAAATTTTTGAAAAATTTCCTATAAAAATAGGAAATTTTTGAAAAATTTCCTATAAAAATAGGAAATTTTTGAAAAATTTCCTATAAAAATAGGAAATTTTTGAAAAATTTCCTATAAAAATAGGAAATTTTTGAAAAATTTCCTATAAAAATAGGAAATTTTTGAAAAATTTCCTATAAAAATAGGAAATTTTTGAAAAATTTCCTATAAAAATAGGAAATTTTTGAAAAATTTCCTATAAAAATAGGAAATTTTTGAAAAATTTCCTATAAAAATAGGAAATTTTTGAAAAATTTCCTATAAAAATAGGAAATTTTTGAAAAATTTCCTATAAAAATAGGAAATTTTTGAAAAATTTCCTATAAAAATAGGAAATTTTTGAAAAATTTCCAAAAAAATAGGAAATTTTTGAAAAATTTCCTATAAAAATAGGAAATTTTTGAAAAATTTCCTATAAAAATAGGAAATTTTTGAAAAATTTCCTATAAAAATAGGAAATTTTTGAAAAATTTCCTATAAAAATAGGAAATTTTTGAAAAATTTCCTATAAAAATAGGAAATTTTTGAAAAATTTCCTATAAAAATAGGAAATTTTTGAAAAATTTCCTATAAAAATAGGAAATTTTTGAAAAATTTCCTATAAAAATAGGAAATTTTTGAAAAATTTCCTATAAAAATAGGAAATTTTTGAAAAATTTCCTATAAAAATAGGAAATTTTTGAAAAATTTCCTATAAAAATAGGAAATTTTTGAAAAATTTCCTATAAAAATAGGAAATTTTTGAAAAATTTCCTATAAAAATAGGAAATTTTTAAAAATTTCCTATAAAAATAGGAAATTTTTAAAAATTTCCTATAAAAATAGGAAATTTTTGAAAAATTTCCTATAAAAATAGGAAATTTTTGAAAAATTTCCTATAAAAATAGGAAATTTTTGAAAAATTTCCTATAAAAATAGGAAATTTTTGAAAAATTTCCTATAAAAATAGGAAATTTTTGAAAAATTTCCTATAAAAATAGGAAATTTTTGAAAAACTTCCTATAAAAATAGGAAATTTTTGAAAAATTTCCTATAAAAATAGGAAATTTTTGAAAAATTTCCTATAAAAATAGGAAATTTTTGAAAAATTTCCTATAAAAATAGGAAATTTTTGAAAAATTTCCTATAAAAATAGGAAATTTTTGAAAAATTTCCAATAAAAATAGGAAATTTTTGAAAAATTTCCTATTAAAATAGGAAATTTTTGAAAAATTTCCTATAAAAATAGGAAATTTTTGAAAAATTTCCTATAAAAATAGGAAATTTTTGAAAAATTTCCTATAAAAATAGGAAATTTTTGAAAAATTTCCTATAAAAATAGGAAATTTTTGAAAAATTTCCTATAAAAATAGGAAATTTTTGAAAAATTTCCTATAAAAATAGGAAATTTTTGAAAAATTTCCTATAAAAATAGGAAATTTTTGAAAAATTTCCTATAAAAATAGGAAATTTTTGAAAAATTTCCTATAAAAATAGGAAATTTTTGAAAAATTTCCTATAAAAATAGGAAATTTTTGAAAAATTTCCTATAAAAATAGGAAATTTTTGAAAAATTTCCTATAAAAATAGGAAATTTTTGAAAAATTTCCTATAAAAATAGGAAATTTTTGAAAAATTTCCTATAAAAATAGGAAATTTTTGAAAAATTTCCTATAAAAATAGGAAATTTTTGAAAAATTTCCTATAAAAATAGGAAATTTTTGAAAAATTTCCTATAAAAATAGGAAATTTTTGAAAAATTTCCTATAAAAATAGGAAATTTTTGAAAAATTTCCTATAAAAATAGGAAATTTTTGAAAAATTTCCTATAAAAATAGGAAATTTTTGAAAAATTTCCTATAAAAATAGGAAATTTTTGAAAAATTTCCTATAAAAATAGGAAATTTTTGAAAAATTTCCTATAAAAATAGGAAATTTTTGAAAAATTTCCTATAAAAATAGGAAATTTTTGAAAAATTTCCTATAAAAATAGGAAATTTTTGAAAAATTTCCTATAAAAATAGGAAATTTTTGAAAAATTTCCTATAAAAATAGGAAATTTTTGAAAAATTTCCTATAAAAATAGGAAATTTTTGAAAAATTTCCTATAAAAATAGGAAATTTTTGAAAAATTTCCTATAAAAATAGGAAATTTTTGAAAAATTTCCTATAAAAATAGGAAATTTTTGAAAAAATTCCTATAAAAATAGGAAATTTTTGAAAAAATTCCTATAAAAATAGGAAATTTTTGAAAAATTTCCTATAAAAATAGGAAATTATTGAAAAATTTCCTATAAAAATAGGAAATTATTGAAAAATTTCCTATAAAAATAGGAAATTTTTGAAAAATTTCCTATAAAAATAGGAAATTTTTGAAAAATTTCCTATAAAAATAGGAAATTTTTGAAAAATTTCCTATAAAAATAGGAAATTTTTGAAAAATTTCCTATAAAAATAGGAAATTTTTGAAAAATTTCCTATAAAAATAGGAAATTTTTGAAAAATTTCCTATAAAAATAGGAAATTTTTGAAAAATTTCCTATAAAAATAGGAAATTTTTGAAAATTTTCCTATAAAAATAGGAAATTTTTGAAAAATTTCCTATAAAAATAGGAAATTTTTGAAAATTTTCCTATAAAAATAGGAAATTTTTGAAAATTTTCCTATAAAAATAGGAAATTTTTGAAAAATTTCCTATAAAAATAGGAAATTTTTGAAAAATTTCCTATAAAAATAGGAAATTTTTGAAAAATTTCCTATAAAAATAGGAAATTTTTGAAAAATTTCCTATAAAAATAGGAAATTTTTGAAAAATTTCCTATAAAAATAGGAAATTTTTTTATAAAAATAGAAAATTTTTGAAAAATTTCCTATAAAAATAGGAAATTTTTGAAAAATTTCCTATAAAAATAGGAAATTTTTGGAAAATTTCCTATAAAAATAGGAAATTTTTGAAAAATTTCCTATAAAAATAGGAAATTTTTTTTAATTTTCGAAAAATTTCCTATAAAAATAGGAAATTTTCGAAAAATTTTCTATAAAAATAGGAAATTTTTGAAAAATTTCGTATAAAAATAGGAAGTTTTTGAAATGTTTTCTATAAAGATAGGAATTTTTTTGAAAAAATTCCTATAAAAATAGGAAATTTTTGAAAAATTTCCTTTAAGAATAGGAAATTTTTCAAAAAATTTCCTACAAAAATAGGAAATTTTTAAAAAATTTCCTATAAAAATAAGAAATTTTCGAAAAATTTCCTATAAAAATAGGAAATTTTCGAAAAAATTCCTACAAAAATTTGAAATTTTTAAAAAATTTTCTATAAAAATATAAAATTTTTGAAAAATTTCCTATAAATATAGGAAGTTTTCGAATAATACAGCTTCATTCAAAAATTTTAAAATTATCAATAGCTTTTTGTATAAAAAAATTGATTTATAAGTTTGTCATAAATTTATTTTTCTTTTATGAAGAAAAGTCTATGTATATTAAAAACATTAATCATAAAAAATCAATTCTTTTAATTAAACCAAATTTTACCCACATGATTACATAATAGGAACAGCAAAGCAGAAAAAGACAAGCATTTGCATAAGTATGTAAATATACAGATGGAAATGATAATCAACCATTTACAATATGTTTTCTTTTGCCAATAACAAAACAATAAGGAAATACTCATACATTCACCAAAGGAGTCACCGAAAGTATATTAAAAATTATGGAATATTTTAACATTAACAAACGAAGACGTAGAAGTTTATACAAAAACAAAGAAGCATACTTTTAGGCATTTACATTATAATATGCTTACAAACGTGCCTATGATTAAAGGCTTTATAGAAGACAGTCATTTGGTAGGCTGTGTAATAAGTCTATAAGCCTTTGGAATTTAAATTGAATTAAGATTTTACAATGTGGATGGTAAAATGTAGAAACTAACCCCCCTAATATTTCTTTTTAAATTATATACAATCATATTAGAGTGTGTCTTTTCAAACCATTATTATGGAGGCTGGTAAGTAAGAAACAAAAATGGCAGTAGTTAACGCTTTTCAACGACAAAAACAAAAATGCCATTATAAATCATTTTCAGACAGTTAAAAACGACAGCCAACAACGAAAGGAGCAAAAACAGGAAAAGCACATCACAACAACCACGAGGAAGTTTAAGTGGCAACTCAACGTCAGACACATAAATACACATATTCACACTCACACAAACTTTTACACTTCAATATAATTTAGATACCCAGCAGATTCAAATTGAAAGATAGTACAACATATTAGAGTAATATACTTCTTTGTTAAAAAATTGTTACATACTTTTAGGGGCTATAAATACATTAGGGTCTGCCACCCTTAAATGTTCAAAGTTATCGATTTAAGGGTTGAGGAGGAAACATTTACAGCTTTTGCAACTAACTTAATTTAAAATTTATAAATACCCAAATAAATAATCATATCTTAATCATATTTTTAATAAGTTCAGAAGTTTTGAAGACCCTACTTTAATTTAAAACCACCGGGAACATTAACAAGTAAAACTGGTTGTTGCCACTACCGATCGTATCATTACAACTCACAGATGTAAAAGCCAGAGAGACAAGGCGAATTTTGGTAAAAAAAACTACATGTGAATAATTTAAACTCATATTTTTCCTCAAAATATGGCTGATTATGTAAATGACTGAAACAAAATGGAGGGAATACGAAAAATTAATCAGAAACAGGAAAGGATTTTCCAGACCAAAAATATTTAATGGATTTGAAAATTATAAATTGCGTCAATTATAAAAGCTAAACTGCAAAAACTTCTAACAAAATAAATCAATAAAAATACAAATATTTTGAAATAAATAAAATAAAATTTTACATTTTGCTTTGTTTTTATAAACAATACTAAAGAAAATAATTGTGCAAAATATTAATAAAAGCTATAAAGTTAATATATTTGTACGAGTATGTCTAGAAAAAAAAACTTTCGCCAAGACTTTTACTCTCAAGTCTATAAATTATACGCTTTTTTGACAGCTAAGCCATTAGAGGGGATATGACATAAATAAATTAACCATATTTTAATGTTGGAACATATAAAAAAAGCAAACAAGTATTCATAAGAAAAGGAAACATATAGAAAAATCTCATTATAGAATTATTGAAAATTAATAAATGTTTATGACATTGAGCGAAAAGATACAATTTAACGCCTATTGAAATACAATTTCTTTGTTTAATGAATTTTATAGCATAACTTAAGGCGGCAAACAAAATAACTTAAGCACGTAAACCCTATATAAATTTTTAATAATATATAAAGATACTTGAAGAATATTATTACCAGGAAATTTAAATGCTTTTAGTGGCTTAATGATATGTAAATATTAACGATTTTTTTAAGAAATATTTAAAAAGTTAAATTTTTGTTATTTAATAATGAGCTTCAATTTCGATAAAATTTTAGTGGGTAACTTTAGGCGCTTAACAAAAATGTGTTTTCGTTTGGGAACTCAATTATTCTCGTAGCCTTTGTATAAGTAATTGGTTTTTGAATTAATAATAATAATGAAAGTTAAGCAATGAATTTGATATCGATCGAACACAAAGTAATAAAGCATACTTTCAGGAGTATACATTATAATTTAACGACCAAAATTAATTCAAAATCTTCAATTTAATTTGTATTTTGAAACATTTACTCATAAAAACTTGTATATCAAAATTTTTTTTTTTTAAGGAATTAATATTAGCCAAATTTTCATAATTTGGTAGCAAAATCTTTTCTTTAAAATTTTTTATGTCAAATTTTTTTAATTTTTAGTATATAAATGATCAAAAATTTTCTTGTGAAAATTTTTCTATCAAAAATTTTCTATAAACATTTTTCTATCAAAAATTTTCTATGAAAATTTTTCTATCAAAAATTTTCTATGAAAATTTTTCTGTCAAAAATTTTCTATGAAAATTGTTCTATCAAAAATTTTCTATGAAAATGTTTCCATCAACAATTTTCAATGAAAATTTTTCTATCAAAAATTTTCTATGAAAATTTTCTATCAAAAATTTTCAATGAAAATTTTTCTATCAAAAATTTTCTATGAAAATTTTTCTATCAAAAATTTTCTATGAACATTTTTCTATCAAAAATTTTCTATCAACATTTTTCTATCAAAAATTTTCTATGAAAATTTTTCTATCAAAAATTTTCTATAAAAATTTTTCTATAAAAATTTTTCTATAAAAAATTTTGTGTGAAAATTTTTCTATCAAAAATTTTCTGTGAAAATTTTTCTATCAAAAATTTTCTATGAAAATTTTTCTATCAAAAATTTTCAATGAAAATTTTTCTATCAAAAATTTTCTATGAAAATTTTTCTATCAAAAATTTTCAATGAAAATTTTTCTATCAAATATTTTCTATAAAAAATTTTTTTATCAAGAATTTTCTTTAAAAATTTTTCTATCAAAAATTTTCTATAAAAAATTTTTTTATCAAAAATTTTCTTTAAAAATTTTTTTATCAAAAATTTTCTATAAAAATATTTCAATCAAAAATTTTTTATAAAAATTTTTCTATCAAAAATTTTTTATAAAGATTTAAAAAAAAAATTCTGTGAAAGTTTTTCTATAAAATTTTCTATGAAAATTTTTTTTAACAAAAATTTTGATAGAAATTATTTTATAGAATAATTTTCTGTGAAAATTTTTTTATGAAAATTTTTCTATCAAAATTTTTCTATGAAAATTTTTCTACCAAAAATTTTCTATGAAAATTTTTCTATCAAAAATTTTCTCTGAAAACTTTTCTATCAAAAATTTTCTATGAAAATTTTTCTATCAAAAATTTTCTATGAAAATTTTTCTATCAAAAACTTTCTATAAAAATTTTTTTTATCAAGAATTTTCTTTGAAAATTTGAATATCCAAGATTTTCAATTTCTATCAAAAATTTTCTAATTAAATTTTTTCTATGAAAATTTTCTATCAAAAAAAAATCCATGAAAATATTTCACTCAAAAATTTTCTATAAAATTTTTTTAATGAAAATTTTGCTATCAAAAATTTTCTATGAAATTTTTTTTTTTTTTTAATTTTTTCTATCAAAATTTTTTTTTTTTAATTTTTTCTTTAAAAATTTTCTTTGAAATATTTTCTATCAAAAATATTCTATTAAAATGTTTGTATCAAAAATTTTGGTTAGGCTGTAATTATAAGGAGGAGTTTCCCTAATTCTAGAAAGATCAAAAACCGCGCGTTATATCTCATTGATGAGGCAGAAAAAATACGAATTATTTGGCTATGCAAAATACCAAAATTATCGTCTAACCAGAAATAAACACACAATATTTTTCAGGTTGTTTTTCAAACTTTCCTTTTTTCAATATTTTTTTGTGAATTAAAAAAATATTATGTTTAGAATTTTCTATAGATACAAATAAAAACCAACCCTCAACTTTGCCCAAATGATTAGCCTTTAGTGGGTTAATAAGTGTGACAAATAATTTAATTTCTACTTAATTTTATTACCTCATAAATGCTGATGGTGGCTGCATAAAATGACAATGACCCTGCGTAATATGTTTTCATATTTATCTATTTTTTGCATTCCTTTTTCCTGATCTTTGGTATTAAATTTATGTACAAAAATCAAGATTTTTTCAGGCATTTTTCTATTTTTTACAACAAATGTTTATGTTGATTAATAAAAACTTAATGATGGGGACGATAAAACATGAAGTGGCCAGGCATGAGATATAAACACGGACATAAACCGACACTCAAAGACAAAATATGCCATAAAATTATGGTACATCTGTAATAAATCTTCGACTGGCAGAATTTCAAACAAACAAAAAATAATAAAAATATTTAGTGAAATACTAACAGACAGCGCGAATGAGTGAATAAATAAATGAATATTTGAACTTTTTAGGTCGATATTTATGTTTATAATTGGAGAAACAACTGAGGGAAATGGTGTAGAAAAAAGGTATTAAATGTACAGTTTTATATTTATTTCTCTGATTTTATGTGTTTTGTTTTTTTTTTATTATATATTTCCAGGATATTATTTAAAAGGACCCTTTTTGGCAAAATGGAAACGCCAAAGACCAGCTAAAACATTTAAGCCACAAAACGAAAAACAAAAAGAAATAAATTTTGTTAAATGAAAACCATATTGCGGTTAAGTGTTGTGACTGAGTGACTGAGTCAGTCACTCAGTCACTTTTGATTCTAGAACTGGTCCAAACAGTTCGTCACTCATCCATTTGATATTAAAAATATATATATTTATAAATATTTATTTATTTGTTCTTGTTATAACAAATAAATATAAAACTCATATTTTGTACAAGAGTTTCCTTTTAGTTGTTTGCTTTCACAATTTGCGGTTTGGCAAAAAAATAAAATGATTTATTTGGTAGAAAAAATCAAAATCTCAAAAAGAGGAAACTACAAAAAGGGTTAAGTTTAATCAGGTTGAAAACGATATGTTGTTGGATACTTAAGGGGTCAATAAGCCTCGAAAGAAGTGGAAAACTCCTTTTTCCATATATCAAAATACATGCGATTTTTATTTGCAAAATGTAATAAATTTTCGACAAAATATAAAATCGACCAAAAGATCAAGAGTGAAGTTTTTCTATAGAAAAGTGAGCGTGAGTGAAGTTTTTCTCTAGAAAAGTGAGCGTGAGTGAAGTTTTTCTATAGAAAAGTGAATGAAATTTTTCTATAGAAAAGTGAGCGTGAGTGAAGTTTTTCTATGGAAAAGTAAGCGTGAGTGAAGTTTTTCTATAGAAAAGTGAGCGTGAGTAAAGTTTTTCTATAGAAAAGCAAGCAAGAGTAAAGTTTTTCTACAGAAAAGAGAGCGTGAGTGAAGTTTTTCTATAGAAAAGTGAATGAAATTTTTCTATAGAAAAGTGAGCGTGAGTGAAGTTTTTCTATAGAAAAGTGAGCGTGAATGAAGTTTTTCTATAGAAAAGTGAGCGTGAGCGAAGTTTTTCTTTAGAAAAGTGAGTGTGAGTGAAGTTTTTCTATAGAAAAGTGAGCGTGAGTGAAGTTTTTCTATAGAAAAGTGAGCGTGAGTGAAGTTTTTCTATAGAAAAGTGAGCGTGAGTGAAGTTTTTCTATAGAAAAGTGAGCGTGAGTGAAGTTTTTCTATAGAAAAGTGAGCGTGAGTGAAGTTTTTCTATAGAAAAGTGAGCGTGAGTGAAGTTTTTCTATAGAAAAGTGAGCGTGAGTGAAGTTTTTCTATAGAAAAGTGAGCGTGAGTGAAGTTTTTCTATAGAAAAGTGAGCGTGAGTGAAGTTTTTCTATAGAAAAGTGAGCGTGAGTGAAGTTTTTCTATAGAAAAGTGAGCGCGAGTGAAGTTTTTCTATAGAAAAGTGAGCGTGAGTGAAGTTATTCTATAGAAAAGTTAGAGATTTAATACTTTGCTAAAATAGTTCAATTAATAATTTAATATTTTTCCATAGAAAATATAATTTTTTTTTATAAAATTTTTAATACAAAATTTATTAATAGAAAAATTTTCAGTATAAAATTTTTCAATGAAAATGTTAATTTTTTTTTTAGAATTTTCGATAAAAAATTTTGGATACAAAATTTTTAAATGCAAAAAGTCTAATTTTTTAATAGAACAATTTTTAATAGAAAAATTTTTATATAAAATAGTACAATAAAAAAAAATTACTTACAAATTTTTCCATAGAAAGTACAAAATCTTTTATAAAATTTTTAATTAGAAAATTTTTTGCTACAAATTTTTTCAATAGAAAAATTTTTAATATGAAATTTTTGAATAGAAGTATTTTCAGTATAAGATTTTAAAAATTTTTGTTTAAAATTATCAAAAAAAAAAAATTGTTGGTTTAAAATTTTTCAATAGAAAAAAGTTCAAAATATTTTTTTTTGCAATAAAAAAATGTTGACACAAAATAAAAAAATATTTTTAGAAAAAAAAATTTCGACGGAAATTTTTTCAGAATAAAATTTTAATATATAAGAATTAAAAAAAAAACATATAAAAAAATGCTAGAAAAAATTTTGATGAAAAAAAATTGATTTAACATTTTCGACGGTATTAACTCAAAATTTTTAAATTTTCACTTTTTTTAAGAAATTGATGTGTAGTAGTCTTATCTACCCACTGTAAAAATCTGACATCGTTCTCACTATAATTTCACCAAAAAACCTACAGTTTTACCGCTCTTCCTTATTTGAAAGTAGTAGTAAAATATAGTTTTTTGACTCTACTGAAAATTTAAAAATTTTGAGTTAATACCCTTTTGTTGATCAAGTGCGATATGATTTTTTTAATACAAATTTTTCAACACAAACATTATTATTATTGTTTTTTTTTTTTTATACAAACATTTTTCAATTAACAAATTTTAAGATTAAAAATTTTTTTAAAGAAAATAGAAAAATTTTCTATATAAAATATTTGAATTTAGTATTATTTGTTTCATAGAAATACGGAAAAAATGTTTGATTTAAAAGCTAGAATAACTAAAAACCGGATTCTTAGTTTAGATAGTTTCAACTGTTAATAGGATTAAATTATTTTTTACCTTTAATCTTGTGTTTTCATTGATTTTACTTTATTTTCATATTTTATTAATTTGTTGTTAACATACATTTTCACTTAAATACTTAACAACTTATCTACCACATGGACGTATGATTGTTATTGATTTAATTAAATTAAATATTAATCATACGCTACGATAAATTTCAACAAAATCTTACACATGATGATTCTTTAGTAATTTATTTATTGTGTATTTAACTTTATTTAAGTGTTTTGTTAATTAAGAAAAGCATATTAATAAATTAACATTTAATTGTTTTTCGAATGTTTGCTAACAAAATTTGTACGATTCTTCTACGGCAAGTTGATAATGTGGCACAGTGGCTGTGATGGCTAGAAATATTGGCAAATAAATTTATAATATGGAAAAGAGTTTGGAATAAAAAGTTCATTAAAATTTCGATTTGAAATTTTATTTGAGTAGCATACATTAGGGAGTTTTAAAATTAAAAAAAAAAATATTTTAATATATTTTACATATTTATTTGTTTAATAAAAGTTTTTTTTGAGGTAAAACTGATTTAAAAAATCATTTCTGATATGTGAATTAAAATAGTTGAAATTTTTAGTTTAAGTTTACTCGCAAAAAAACTTATTTCAATATAAATATATTTTCTGGAATCTCCTTAAAGTATGCAATGTAAATTTTTCAAAAATTTCTGTAACTCTGATTCGAAAGAAATGTAGAAATTTGCAATCTAAGAATTATAGGGAAATTCTTTATATATTTATAAACTTAATACTATGAGAATTTTACTTTCGGAAGCCTTTTGGTTTTTTAGTTTATACATATCTAACGTTATTTTTACCTGTTTTCCTCCACTGTATATGTAATGATTATACAAAATTTTACTCTTTTGTATATGTTTATCGCAATTAAGATAAATAAATGATGAAATTGATTATTTATTGTTAATATAATTATAATGGCTTTTATATGTTTTATGGTCCACTTGTGATGGTGCAGAAAATATGATACGAGAAAATTCTCTTAATTATTTAATTACCTTGAAAATGGCAAAAAAACGAACTAAACTCAGTAATAATAGAAAAGGGAAATACCAACTAAAAATGTATTTCCATGAATTTGAACATTTTGAACATAAATCGTTAAATGGTTTTTGATAAAAAAAAATAAAATTCAAAATTTTCAATGACGTTTTTAAATCGATCGATTTTATATATATTTCTTCAGATTTCCACAAAAAATTCACACCAAATGAAATTTAAGATATCAGTAAAATTTTTATTTTTTTTTGGGAGGAAATAAATGAAAATTATCTTAACCTTCATCTGCTCTTTGCGTAGAAAACATTACTCAAGTTCAAGTTCAAGTTTTTTTATTTCCATATTTAGCTTAAAAATGCTATGAGAGGCAAAGTTTTCAGAGCTTTTAAAGTCTATGTATTAAAGTTTGATAGACGCCTTTAGCATCATTGGATCGGAAAAGACCAGGAGATGAACACCAAGTAAAAATCTTTTTTCAGTGAGTTAACCTTTTTACATATTGTATCGTAAAACAAAAAAAAGTATTACTTTTCTGCTTTTTTAAAGAAAATAATTTCAATATTTGATATTTTGTAGAAATAACATGGATAAAGATATCAAAATAAAATTTTGCAGTTATGTAGACCAATAAGATCTAAAAGTAATAGACTAAAAAAAGTTTTCAATTTTAACTGAAAAATTCCCCAATTCCGAACCCGGGAAAAAGGGGTTTCAAAAAATGAGTTTTTTAACAAATATGGCAACACTGGCTCTATTTTCAGCGCGTTTTAGAAAAAACTTTTCTAATCAATAACAGATATAACAAAATATAAAAAACATTATAATTCTTTTCAAATCGATGCTTTGCCTTTTGAGAAATTTTTGTTTAAACTAATTTTTTTTTACAAATTGGCATTTTTTGGAGATGGCATGTGCAAGGACCAAAAGTCCAATTAGCAAGAAATTTATTTTATACGCATTCTCAATATGTTTTCTTTTAAAAACTTTTTATGTTTCTTAATAAAATATTTTTTTATTAGTGACAAAATATAGCTATCTTTCAGGGAAAAATTCCAAAAAAAGCGACATTTTTTTTTAAGTTTCAACTTTGAATATTTTTAACTTTTAAACGAAAGAAGATATCTGTAACCGACTTGCACAAAAATTATTTAGAATTTTACTACAAATTTACCGAATATTCTTAAAAAATTGTTGGTCTTCAGATGCGTCCACCAGATCAAAAAAAAGCTTAAAAATATAGGTAAAAAATCAACTCAAAAATTCCTTTTTACCCAAATATCTCGAAACCCAAAAGAGAAAGCCTACACATGTAGGCAAGGACAACTTAAGTTTAAAATTTCTATTAAAAAGTTTTACTGTAGTGTATTGCACTAAGAATCTCAATTTATTATAATTATTTATTATTGTAATAAATAGTTTTTTGATAAAACCAAAAAATGTTGGTGGGGAAACCTTTCCTCAACGCGTTTCGATGGTTGGTTAGACCATCTCATCAGGAGGATTATCCCTAATTCTAGACAGAGCGAAAACCTCACATTATGTATAATTTGAGGGACTGAATAAATACGAATTATTATTATTGTGTCCAACAAATATCAACATAAAGCGCAGATTATCATCCGAATAGAAACACACAAACATTTTTCAGTTTTATCATTTCTTTATTTCCCACACTTTTGTTGTTTCTTTGTTGGCGACTAAGACAAAAGTGCTATAAAGGGGGTTCAAAGAAAGATTTAAATAAACAAAAGTTTATTTTAAAGCTTGGCACATGTGCAGCCGTATATTTATTAAAAAGGTTTATCAAAATTTGGGACATCAAACATTTCAATCCATTTAAAAATGGAGTTTTGGCGAATTTTAATAAAAGCCGAGGTGACCAACTTTGAAGGTCCATCAATCACTCTCCCGACCCCTCATGGACCAGTGCTTCTGAAAACCAACTCAAGTACTCCTTGACTACCACCATGCCAAAAAGTTACAGAATTATTTCCAAACAAAAGCGTCCGTAAACCACTGTGCGTTGTCAACCCTCTGTGTAGTTTTCGACGCATATGTAAAAAACATGTTTTTGGTGCGAATTTTTGATGTCATGGTTCGTTTTTGTCAATTATTGTACTTTCAACAGATGGAAAAGTTCTTTTTAATTATTTTTTTATATAATTTACCAGAAAAACAGAAAAACTCATATAGTCTTTTTAGTAAGAAAGCTTATTTAAGACTTCGAAATGCAAAAAAGAGCTTTTTCGTCCTCCAAATAAATACAAACAGTTACTTTTCTTAACTGTTTTCTTACAGAGTTTTTAACATTTTTTACCAAAAACTATAAATAATATTGCATGCGTAGAAAACTTCGCAAAGGTAGACAACGTATTTTTTTTTGGAGCAGATGAAGGTTAAAAATATATCAAAAATCGATCGCTTTAAAAACAATAGATTTCCATCACATCCCGGTATATTTGATTTTATGTGTTTTTTTTTTTTTTGGACTGTTGCCATATGACAGCAGTAACAAATCCAAAGTCCATTCTTTCCAATTTATCAAAAAATTAATAATTATTACTATCTTTTAAAAATTCCGAGTATAAGCCATTTCATGAATATGGATTATTCGAAAGCTAGAAAAGACAATAATGCCATATGGCAATAAAATTGCAAGAGGCTTACACTAAATAGTTATTTACTTCCAATTACTAAAAATTATATAAAAAAACTATGTCAAGCTCTTCTATTTTCCATTTCTTTAAAGACTCAAAAAGCATAAACTCTTTTTCATTAACATTTAAAAGGATCATTTCAAGCGTTTAATATTTATTTCCAAGAAAGCAAACTTTTTCGTAATTATTTCTTCAAACAACTCATTTAAACATTTTGTTAGTATTTTTCCAAGTTTCTGGCGTAAAACGCCATAATTAGTTTTCAAAGTCATTGTCAATGTCATTATATATTGTTTGGAATACAGAAAAACATTAAAATTTTACACTGCTCTTGTCATCAGCGCAACAAAATAAGAAAATTCATTTTAGTTATATATGACACTCAACAAAAGGACAGACAACAACCCACACACACATACATTCATATGCAAGCAAGAAAAGTCGCCCTGCAGTTCAAGTATAACTATAATGACTGGCGAATACTTTCGCAAATGATTACTAACATCGAGTAACATCTGTTAATATTTTTTATCATTTATTTTTCATTTTAACTTTTTATCTAACCTATTGAATCCAAAAAAAATTCAATTCTCTTCTATTAATGAAATGCATTGAAATGATTAGCATCAAATCGTTACTAAACTCCAAAACTGCTGCAAAAATTTCACAGAAACAAACACTAACACACAAACACCTCAACAAAGAAAGCAATTTTCTTGTTAAGAAAACTTAAAATAGCAAAAACAAAAAACGCATTTAATTACTTGCTACTAAACACATACATATATGATGTTTATATACAAGTATGTGTTAGCTCTAAGTGTTAATGGGCGTGTGTAGGAAAATATCCTTATGTGAGAATCTGTAAATGTCGTTTAACACAGACAACTTGACTAGTCGACTGGCTGACTGACTGAGTGACATAACAAAACTTAAGAAATTATTTTAAAAAAGAACAATGAAGTTGGGAAAAAAACTAAATTTAGTTTTAGTTTCATAGAAAATCTACCGCACAAAAGAAGAATTTTTGCCAGCAGCTTAATTGCGCAAAACAAAAGAAGTAAGTGGCAGAGTTAAATAAACAAGAACAACAAATAAACCGCTATCAAAAGCAAACTAACGATAAAAGCTAATATTAAGGGAAATCAGAGCAATTTACAGGACCAAGTACCAAGTGGACGGTTTAAAAGTAGATAAACAGAATTTAAAGTTAGAAACAAATGTAAAATCACTTTCAACCCGAATTCTTCGGAAATGAATAAAAAACTTCCAATTCTTAATTTAATAAAATTCTTTAATTTTTTAAATATTTTATCCATCCATTAAACTTTTCAAACAAAAAACCCAGACATTTTAAAATTAAAAGCTCTTAATTGCTCTGACCAAACTTAAAATTTATCAGAATCATTCATTTAACTTAAATATTCTCCACAAATACCAGAAACAATAAATGACTAAGTACTTAAATGAACAAATTACCAACCACTGGAAAAACCTACAAAAAGTCTTTTACAGGAGTTTTACAGGAGTAGAATTTTATATATTAAAGAACTTTAGTCAATAACATAAAGTTATTCATAATAAAAGGATATTTGCAGTTACTGCATCAATTACATAATAGTCAGTGATATGAAATATTTAAATGAAAAAAAAAAATGTATAAAAATGATGCAGATATAAAACTTCTACTTAAACCTCACTTTTATGAACAAAAATACGCAAAAAAGCATAAATAATAAATATTTAAATTGAAATACTTCAAATGTAAAGTTTTACCATTAACATTTCAATAGCCACATTTATCTATATATAAACGAAGGCTTAAGCATGTAAAAATATTCGCAAGGCAAAACAAAGGTAATTGCAGTTTTACAAAGATTAAGGACATTACAATTTTTTGATAGAAATATTCACGATATTGAAATTGTCTTTAGAAAAATTTTCAATAATGCAGCCTTTCTTTAAAAAAATTTATGACAATGCAGCTTTTCTATAAAACAATAAAATACCAAAATTTTTCTTTATAAAGATTAAAGATACTGAAGATTAAAAATTTTTTTAAAGAAAATATCCCATATTTTAATTTAAAAAAAAAAATTTTAAATTATTAAATTTTCTTAAAAAGTTTTACGGTAGTGTATTGCACTAAGAATCCCAATTTATTACAATTATTTATTATTGTAATAAATAGTTTTTTGATAAAACCAAAAAATGTTGGTGGGGAAACCTTTCCTCGATATTTGTTGGACACAATAATAATAATTCGTATTTATTCGGTCCCTCAAATTATACATAATGTGAGGTTTTCGCTCTGTCTAGAATTAGGGATAATCCTCCTGATGAGATGGTCTAACCAACCATCGAAACGCGTCGAGGAAAGGTTTCCCCACCAACATTTTTTGGTTTTATCAAAAAACTATTTATTACAATAATAAATAATTGTAATAAATTGGGATTCTTAGTGCAATTCACTACAGTAAAACTTTTTTATTAAATGTTTGATGTCCCAAATTTTGATAAACCTTTTTATTAAATTTTCTCTAGAAAAATTTTAAATATTAAAATTTTTCTCTAGAAAATTAAAAGTATTACAATTTACGATATTTTCCTTTTTACATCAAAAAAATTTACGATATTAAAATTTTTCTATAGAAAAAAAAAAACAATATTAATGTTTTGCTATTAAAAAATTCCTAAATAAAAATTTTTTATAGAGGACTTCGCTATGTTAAGTTTTTCTCTTAAAATATTTGCGATATTTAAAATTTTTTTCAAAAATATGTTTACGATATCTGAGTTTTTCAATTAAAAATTTAAGATATTAAAATTTTTCTGTAGAAAAATTTGCAATAATAAAATTTTTTATAGAAAAGTTCACAATATTTAAATTTTTCAATAGAAAAATTTGCGATATTAAAATTTTTCAAAAAAAAATTTGCGATATTAAAATTTTTCTATAGGAAAATTTACGCTATTAAAACTTTTCTATAAAAAACTTTACGATATTAAAATTTTTTATGAAAAAATTTACGATATAAAAATTTTTCTATAAAAAATTTACGATACTAAAATTTTTGTATTGAAAAATGTAAGATATTAAAATTTTTCTATAGAAACATTTACGATATAAATATTTCTATTACAAATTTACTAAACTGAAATTTTTCTACAGAAAAAGTTAAGTTATTAAAATTTTTCTATAGAAAATGTATGTTATTAAAATTTTTCTATAGATAAATTTACGGTATTAAAATTTTTTAGAGAAAAATTTACCATATTAAAATTTTTCTATTGAAAAATTTACGATATTAAAATTTTTCGATAAAAAAAATCTACGATAGGAACATTTACGATATATATATTTCTATAAAAAAATTTCTATACTAAAATTTTTCCATAGCAAAATTTAAGTTATTAAAATGTTTCTATAGAAAAATTTAAGGTATTAAAATTTTTCTGTAGAAAAATTTGCAATATTAAAATTTTTCTAGAGAAAAATTTACGATATTAAAATTTTTCTGTAGAAAAATTTACGATATTAAAATTTTTCGATAGAAAAATTTACGATATTCAAAATTTTCTATAAAAATATGTATGATATTTTAATTTTTCTAAAGAAAATGTACCATATTTTATTTTTTCGGTAAGAAAATTTAAGATATATTAATTTTACTATAAAAAAATTTTCGATTCTCATTATCTGTATAAAAAATTACGATATTTTAATTGTTTTTGAGAAACTTTACGATACTTAAACTTTTCCATAAGAAAGCTTACGATATTTAAATTCTTAAGCAAAACTTAATTATTAATATTACTATAGAAACATTTTAGATATTAAAATTTTTTAATAGAAATATTTTAAATTATTAAAAATATTATTATTTTATATTGACATTTTTCAATAGAGAAATTTTTAATATTGAAATTTTTTCGATGAAAAAATTTTTAATGTTGAAATTTTTTCGATTGAAAAATTTTGATATTGAAATTCATTCAATAGAAAAATTTTTAAGATTGAAATTTTTTCGATGGAAAAATTTTTGATATTGAACTTTTTTCGATAGTTAACATTTTTCTATACAAAAAATTTTGATATTGAAATTTTTTCGATAGAAAAATTTTTAATATTGAAATTGTTTCGATGGAAAAATTTTTGATATTGAAATTTTTTCGATAAAAAAATTTTTGATATTATAATTTTTTCAATAGAAAAATTTTTGATATTAGAATTTTTTCGATAGAAAAATTTTTTATATTGAAATTTTTTCGATAGAAAAATTTAGATATTGAAATATTTTGATAGAAAAATTTTTGATATTGAAATTTTTTTAGAAATAAAAATTTTTGATATTTAAATTTTTTCTGCGAACAATTTTGTTTCTGAAATTTTTGCTATAAAAAAATTTTTTATATACAAAAATTTTTTAGATAAAAAAATTTTTGATATTGAAATTTTTTTAGAAAGAAAAATTTTTGATATTTAAATTTTTTCTGAGAAAAATTTTGTTTCTGAAATTTTGGCAATAAAAAAATTTTTGATATTTAAATTTTTTCTATAGAAAAAGATTTTTGGTATTAAAATTTTTTTGATAGAAAAATTTTTGATATTGAAATATTTTCGATAGAAAAATTTTTGATATTAAAATTTTTCGATGGAAACATTTTTTATATTGAAATTTTTTAGATAAAAAAATTTTTGATATTGATTTTTTTTTGATAGAAACATATTGAAACCTTTTCGATAAAAAAGTTTTAGATATTGAAATTTTTTCGATAAAAAAATTTTTGATATTGAAATTTTTTTAGAAAAATGTTTGATATTGGAATTTTTTTCGAAAGAAAAATTTTTGATATTTAAATTTTTTCTTAGAAAAATTTTGTTTCTGAAATTCTTGCTATAAAAATTTTTTCTATAGAAAAATTGTTGATATAAACAAATTTTTTCTATAGAAAAACATTTTTGATATTGAAATTTTTTTGATAGAAAAATTTTTGATATTGAAATTTTTTGATAGAAAAATTTTCGATATTGAAATATTTTCGATAGAAAAATTTTTGATATTGAAATTTTTTCGGTAGAAACACTTTTTATATCGAAATTTTTTCGTTAAAAAAATGTTTGATATTGAAATTTTTTCTATAGATATTGAAAATATTTGGATAGAAAAATTTTTGATATTGAAATTTTTTTGATAGAAACATTTTTGATATTGAAATTCTTTTGATAGAAACATTTTTTATATCAAAATTTTTTCGATAAAAAAATTTTTGATATTGAAATTTTTTCGATCAAAAAATTTTTGATCTTGAAATTTTTTTAGAAAAATTGTTGATATTGGAATTTTTTCGAAATTTTGTTTCTGAAATTTTTTCTATAAAAAATTTTTTATATAGAAAAATTTTTGATATAAAAAATTTTTGATATTATAAATTTTTTCTATAGAATAAAATTTTTGATATTGAATTTTTTTCTATAGAAAAAATTTTGATTTTAAAGTGTTTTCTTTACGAAAATTTTTGATATTGAAATTTTGTCAATAAAAAATTTTTTCTAGATCAAAATTTTTTAATTAACTTTATTTTTTTTTTTAAATTCAATTTTTTGTAAAAATAATTTATATATTTGTGTTTAGAGAATAATCTTTACATTATGTTGATATTTTGTATAGACACTATAATTCGTACATATTACGATAATAGAAAATTGCGTTAAGTACATTGGTAGCCTAGTGCAATACTCATATATTAAACTATATTTTGCTGAAGGTTTTCTTCAGGAAAATTTTTATTTTAGTGATATTCTTCGGATAAAAATTTACTTTGTTGAATTTCGTCTATACAATTTAATTTTTCTATAAGGTTTTTATTTTAGTGAACATTTTTTTCAGTTATTTTATTTAAAGTTTTTTCTCCCAGTGGATATGTCTGTGGTTGGTTTTTCTGGTTAATATTGTTGCAAACCAGTTAATTTGATAATAAAATAAATTTTCATATCTTCCTTTTATTCTTATACATATACAATTTTTATACATTTAATGTATCCGTTGTTATTCCGTTAAAGCGAATGTTGTACACACATTCACATTTATTCATATTTATGTAAATATGTATGTGTATATTTTTATATAAAAATTTACATGTAAACCATCAGTTTTTACAATTGTTTGTCTTAATTGTTCATAAATGTTTTATGTAAAATCATTTTGTTGTATTATTACAGTTATTCGCTTTTTCATTTATTCATACACATTTACAAAGTGTTTTTGATCCTTTAGGTGTGAGTAGCAGAAGAAGTGTTTATTGATGCATCTGTGCTTGTGTACGATAAATAAATTCATTTATGTAATTATGGTTTGTAGATATACACAGAGTCCTGGCTGCTAAGATGACAAATGATGTATAAAGAGATTAAAGAAGCTTAATTGCTTGTTACTTTACATGACATATTTACATATACATATGTATACAAATAACTGTAAGTGTCTAGGGATTGAAGGGTGTTGGTGTGCCTCTAGAAAATTGTCAGTATGTTTAATTTAAATTGAATTCGGTAAATTTCAATTTAATATTGCATATACTGAGAGATTTATATTTTTGCTTATATTTTTAGATATCGTCTCAAACAATTTTTATTATTAGTTTACTTTTTTAAATTTTGTTAAAATTTGCTACCATTTAATTAATTGTTATTTAAACGCATTGCTGATTTCATAAAAATCTTCTTGGTTTAAAATTTTTAAAAAGTTAAAATAAGTAAACTTCATTAAATGCATTTATACAGAAAAAATATGTTCCTTATATATTTCTATTGTAAACATCTTTTAAACTTTACCAGAAAACCTTCATACTTTCTTAAGTTTCATTAGAAAAAATAATAATAGAAAATAAAAGTTTATTTGAAAAACTAACTTAAGTATAAGTTTTACAGTTATAGAGTTAAGCGGTTACCCACGAGTTTCAGTTGAAAATCATTTAACAATGATAAGACAAATTCGGTGCCTATTTTTAGGAGAATCAAGACTAAAATTTGGTACAATTATGATGAGGGTTGTCTTTAATTTCCGTTTATTTTACTCAACTTTAACTGCAGGGTCTTCAACTACAACTTCATATTTTGTTATTTATATGTAACTATGTTTATACAAAACCTACATTTATTTGTTTATTTCAAATTATTAGAAACATTTAAGTAACTTTAATTTATATATACAAATTTTAATTTTTCATTTAATATAATTTGACTTAATAGCGTGAGTAAGAGTAAAAATAATAAAAGTTTATTTTCATTTGTTTGCTTTAAATTTTTAATTTTTCTTAAGAGATGCTTTCAGCTCTTTTTCTTTGTTGCCTTCTTTCATTACTACTGATGGGTAAGTCATTTGTGGCAGTCGTGGTTGTTGAAAATTGCAGCTAATTATAAAAAGAACGAAAACAGTATTAAAAAAAAGATCACCAAAAATAATAAGTCAAGATTTAACAAAATTTAAGATGGGTCAAAAATATTTTCAGAAAATAAAAAGCAGTCTTGCTGCATAGCCAGAGAAAATACTATGCCTTTTCAGGCAGGCATTTCCTTTTTTATACATGACGGCTGCTTCTATTTGACTATTTGCAAATAAGACTATTAACAAATAAGTTACAATGTAATGAACCTTAAATGTTATATAATATTTATAATATCCTAAAAGTATGCTTCACAAATGTTTTTGAAATAAATTACATTTCGATCAAAATCAACTATTTTTTCTCTATACAAATAGACTTTCATTGTAAAATACATTTTTTACATGTTTTTAAAATTTTGATAATTTTGAAATTTTTTGTATAGCTAAAAATTTAATATTGAAATTTTTTTCGATAGAAAAATTTTTGATATTGAAATTTTTTCGATAGAAAAATTTTTGATATCGAAATTTTTTCGATAGAAAAATTTTTGATATCGAATTTTTTTTGATAAAAAAATTTTTGATATTGAAATTTTGTCGATAGAAAAATTTTTGATATTGAAATTTTTTCGATAGAAAAAATTTTGATATTGAAATTTTTTCGATAGAAATATTTTTGATATTGAAATTTTTTCGATAGAAAAATTTTTAATATTGAAATTTTTTCGTTAGAAACATTTTTGATATTGAAACTTTTTCGATAGAAAAATTTTTGATATTGAAATTTTTTAGATAAAAAAATTTTTGATATGGAAATTTTTTGTCGATAGAAAAATTTTTGATATTGAAATTATTTCGATGAAAAATTTTTTATATTGAAATTTTTTCGATAAAAAAATTTTTGATATTAAAATTTTTTCCATAGAAAAATTTTCGATATTAAAATTTTTTCTATAGATAAATTTTTGATATTGAAATTTTTTTGATAGAAAAATTTTTGATATCGAAATTTTTGCGATAGAAAAATTTTTGATATTGAAATTTTTTTGATAGAAAAATTGTTGATATTGAAATTTTTTCGATAGAAACATTTTTGATATTGAAATTTTTTCAATAAAAAAATTTGTGATATTGAAATTTTTTCGATAGAAAAATTTTTGATATTGAAATTTTTTCGTTAGAAACATTTTTGATATTGAAACTTTTTCGGTAGAAAAATTTTTGATATTGAAATTTTTTCGTTAGAAAAATTTTTGATATTGAAATTTTTTCAATAGAAAAATTTTTGATATTGAAATTTTTTCGATAAAAAAATTTTTGATATTGACATTTTTTCGATAGAAAAATTTTTGATATTGAAATTTTTTCGATAGAAAAATTTTTGATATTGAAATTTTTTCAATAGAAAAATTTTTGACATGAAATTTTTTCGATAGAAAAATTTTTAATATCGAAATTTTTTTCGATACAAAAGTTTTGATATTGAAATTTTTTCGAGAGAAAAATTTTTTCGATAGAAAAATTTTTGATATTGAAATTTTTTCTATAGAAAAATTTTTGATATTGAAATTTTTTCTATAGAAAAATTTTTGATATTGAAATTTTTTCGATAGAAAAATTTTTGATATTGAAATTTTTTCGATAGAAAAATTTTTGATATTGAAATTTTTTCGATAGAAAAATTTTTGATATTGAAATTTTTTCGATAGAAAAATTTTTGATTTTGAAATTTTTTCGATAGAAAAATTTTTGATATTGAAATTTTTTCGATAGAAACATTTTTAATATTGAAATTTTTTCTATAGAAAAATTTTTGATATTGAAATTTTTTCGATAGAAAAATTTTTGATATTGAAATTTTTTCGATAGAAAAATTTTTGATATTGAAATTTTTTCGATAGAAAAATTTTTGATATTGAAATTTTTTCGATAGAAAAATTTTTATGTTGAAATTTTTTTTATCGAAATTTTTTCAATAGAAAAATTGTTATTGAAATTTTTTCTATCAAAAAATTTTTCTATAGAAAAATTCTTGACATTGAAATTTTTTCGATAGAAAAATTTATGATATTGAAATCTTTTCGATAGAAAAATTTTTGGTATTGAGATTTTTTCATTAGAAAAATTTTTGATATTGAAAACTTTTCGATAGAAAAATTTTTGGTATTGAAATTTTTTCGATAGAAAAATTTTTGATATTAAAATTTTGCTTAGGTTGCTTAGATAATATTAAATAAATCTAACAAAATTTAGGAAATTCGCTGTACTTAGGTATTATATTACTTTGTCATGACTAGAACATACCGTCCTTATTACTCTCTATGGAATTTTAAAGACGGAATTTGGGTGAGTATTACTTCTTTAAAAAATAAGAAGTACTTAAACTTATTTGTAATTCAAATGGTAATTTAAACATAATTTCACGGGTTCAAATCCTACTAAGACTGGGATATTTTTTTAATGTTTTCCTATTAAATAAGTTTTATTTAATGACCTTTCCATTAAAAATTATAAAATAATAAACATATGAAATAAAAGAGAGTTTTAGTATTAAACAGAAATAAAAAGATTTCTAATCGAAGACCTAACTAAGGTAATAAGAAAATGTAACTTAGTTAGCCCTTAATTAAATACCCGAATACCATAAGCGTTCACTTATAAAATATACATGCATTTAACTCATGTCTGTATGTGCGTTTGATATAATGAGTTGTTATATAATTTGTTGTGTCATTTAATTTGATTATGTTTCTTTAATTTTCTTTATTTCTTTATTTTCCCTCAATTTTCATTGCTTTTAAGCCACCACTTAGAAGAAAAGCAAACAGAGTATAAAGTACTAAGTGGCCTTATTCAAAAATAAAAGTAAAAAAAAACGACGCAGAAAAAAGGCAATTTTCTTTGCGTATGTAATTAATTTAATGATATTTTCTTGTTTATTAAGACATAAAAGTATCCATTAAATACATGCAATACAAGATAAATATAAATACATTAAAAAAGAAGAGAAAATACTATTTTAATGAAAACATTTTGCCAAATTCTGGGTCTTTTTTTATTTCATACATAAAGTTTAATAAAGAAATCGTACTGGTGAATTCGAAACAAGCCTCAGAACGAAAACTTGAGAATTTATTCATGAAATGTTAAGATTTTTATAAAAATGTAGGTGTTGAAGTTCCGTATTTTATTTCCTTTTTTATTTACTTGCATATAAATCAAAATATCTCATTATAATTGTAATTAAAATTCTCAACACACATTAGCGATAAATACGTAGGAAAATGGAAAGCTTTAGGAACATTATGTGGTTTAAAACGTACAAACATCTCAACCAACAGGAGAGTCATTTCACCAGCAAGGACATGATATTTTAGTAAGTTAATGGCTTTATTAACAGATACCTAGCCCCAGGGAGAAGGACAGAAAACACGTATGATTGTATGTATGTTAAAAGCTAACATACATTTCGAAAGGTTTAAGATGTCAACAAAAAATATTTAATGTAAAAAAGGAAGCAAATATTTAGGTTATACAATATATTCACAGAAAAATTTTGAATATTTAAACAATTTTCACAAATTTTTTCTATATAAAACAAATTTTCTACCGAAATTTTTGATATATAGAAAAAAATTTTTAACGAAATTTTTTGTATATAGAAAAAAATTGTTAACCAAAATTTTTCTGTATAGAAAAAATTTTGTAACAAAAATTTTTTCGTTAAAAAATTTTTTCTATATAGAAAAATTTTCGTTAAAAAATTTTTTCTATATAGAAAAATTTTCGTTATAAAAATTTTTCGTTATAAAAATTTTTCTATATAGAAAAATTTTCGTTATAAAAATTTTTCTATGTAGAAAAATTTTCGTTATAAAAATTTTTCTATGTAGAAAAATTTTCGTTATAAAAATTTTTCTATATAGAAAAATTTTTGTTATAAAAATTTTTCTATACAGAAAAATTTTCGTTATAAAAATGTTTCTATATAGAAAAATTTTCGTTATAAAAATTTTTCTATATAGAAAAATTTTCGTTATAAAAATTTTTCTATATAGAAAAATTTTCGTTAAAAAAATTTTTCTATATAGAAAAATTTTCGTTAAAAAAATTTTTCTATATAGAAAAATTTTCGTTAAAAAAATTTTTCTATATAGAAAAATTTTCGTTAAAAAATTTTTTTTATATAGAAAAATTTTCGTTAAAAAATTTTTTCTATATAGAAATATTTTCGTTAAAAAATTTTTTCTATATAGAAAAATTTTCGTTAAAAAATTTTTTTCTATATAGAAAAATTTTCGTTATAAAAATTTTTCTATATAGAAAAATTTTCGTTATAAAAATTTTTCTATATAGAAAAATTTTCGTTATAAAAATTTTTCTATATAGAAAAATTTTCGTTAAAAATTTTTTTCTTTATAGAAAAATTTTCGTTAAAAAATTTTTTCTATATAGAAAAATTTTCGTTAAAAAATTTTTTCTATATAGAAAAATTTTCGTTAAAAAATTTTTTCTATATAGAAAAATTTTCGTTTTTTAACGAAAATTTTTCTATATAGAAAAATTTTCGTTAAAATAATTTTTCTATATAGAAAAATTTTCGTTAAAAAATTTTTTCTATATAGAAAAATTTTCGTTAAAAAATTTTTTCTATATAGAAAAATTTTCGTTAAAAAATTTTTTCTATATAGAAAAATTTTCGTTAAAAATTTTTTTCTATATAGAAAAATTTTCGTTAAAAAATGTTTTCTATATAGAAAAATTTTCGTTAAAAAATTTTTTCTATATAGAAAAATTTTCGTTAAAAAATTTTTTCTATATAGAAAAATTTTCGTTAAAAAATTTTTTCTATATAGAAAAATTTTCGTTAAACATTTTTTTCTATATAGAAAAATTTTCGTTAAAAAATTTTTTCTATATAGAAAAATTTCGTTAAAAAATTTTTTCTATATAGAAAAATTTTCGTTAACAAATTTTTTCTATATAGAAAAATTTTCGTTAAAAAATTTTTTCTATATAGAAAAATTTTCGTTAAAAAATTTTTTCTATATAGAAAAATTTTCGTTAAAAATTTTTTTCTATATAGAAAAATTTTCGTTAAAAAATTTTTCTATATAGAAAAATTTTCGTTAAAAAGTTTTTTCTATATAGAAAAATTTTCGTTAAAAAGTTTTTTCTATATAGAAAAATTTTCGTTAAAAAATTTTTTCTATATAGAAAAATTTTCGTTAAAAAATTTTTTCTATATAGAAAAATTTTCGTTAAAAAATTTTTTCTATATAGAAAAATTTTCGTTATAAAAATGTTTCTATATAGAAAAATTTTCGTTATAAAAATGTTTCTATATAGAAAAATTTTCGTTATAAAAATGTTTCTATATAGAAAAATTTTCGTTATAAAAATTTTTCTATATAGAAAAATGTTCGTTATAAAATTTTTTCTGTATAGAAAAATTTTTGTTATAAAATTTTTTCTATATAAAAAAATTTTTTCGTTATGAAAATATTTTTTATAGAAAATTTTTATTTTAGAAATTTGTAACAATTTCTTTTGCTATTCAAAAACTGTCGTTAGCAAATTTTTTCTATAGAAATTTTTTGTTATCAAATGTTTTCTAAAGAAAAATTTTTGTTGTTAAATTTTTTGATGGAAAAATTTTAGCTATAAAATTTTTCCTATACAAAAATTTTCTTTATAAAATTTATTTTATAGAAATATTCTTAACATTTTCGTTATAAAATTTTTTCTATAGAAAAATTTTCGTTATAAAAATTTTTCTATATAGAAAAATTTTCGTTATAAAAATTTTTCTATACAGAAAAATTTTCGTTACAAAAATTTTTCTATATAGAAAAATTTTCGTTATAAAATTTTTAATATTTTCGTTATAAAATTTTTTCTAAGAAAAATTTTCGTTATACAATTTTTTTTTATATAAAAATTTTCTTTATACAATTATTTCTATACAAAAATTTTCTTTATAAAATTTATTGTACAGAATATTTGCAACATTTTTTAATAGAAAAATTTTCGTTACATAATGCTTTCTATAGAAAAATTTTCGTTATGAAACTTTTTATTTAGAAATATTTGAGGTATATAATTTCTTTATAAGATATTTTTGAAATACAGCTAAAAGATACTTATTTTGTCATTTATAATTGTAATAAATTTTTAATTTAACAATTGTTTTTCTTTCGTTTTAGGTAATTAAAAAATGCATATACTATTTATGCTAATTGGTGAGTACTAAAATAATACTTAAGTCTCTACTCTTTGGATGCATTAAAGTCAACTTCGTTAATCTTCAAAAAAAAAAATGCTGCATTCGATATCTATGGAAATCTCAGACTTTAAAGCAAATATTTTGTAATAGGGATTTTCTAAATAATTTTTGCTGCAAAAAGTTTAAATAAATGGATATATAAACATATTCGTTTGTTTGTCAAAATATTTAGTTTAAATGAAGTTCTTTTAGTATCAGGAAACTTTTGAAACTTTTGTAGTAAACCTTATACATGTGTATATTGTTTATATTATCCTTAAAGTATGCTATACAAATCGTTTTGAGGTATCTTATACTTAGATCGATTTTGAATGCGACGACTTGTCCCCTGCTATTTCTGATCAAAAAAATAAAAATCAAAAAGAAAATGTATTTTCTGATTTACAATAGTATTTTTACGAAACCTTGAAAAAAACTGAAATATTCGCTTTAAGATCTTGCATTAATCAATTTTTTGTTTAATCAATTTTATCATTTCGTTACAAAAAGTCTTGTTAAATCAACATTTTCATTGAAATCTTATCTTATGCAGAAAACATTTATATATAACAAGACCCTTCGTTTTCCAATTCAAACCCAATCACTACGAGAACAATTCAATTAAAAGTTTAAAATATTCCAGTCAATACGAAACATAAAATATATATCGAGAAAAATCACATGTCTTTCTTACAAAAAAAATGTTAAAAAAAAGTAAACGAATAAAAGAGTAAAATTCAAATGAATAGTATAAATTCTGTGTAAAATTTACATTTAGTATTTACGTTCGCTTTAATTGCTTTTACACGGGAATTACAAAAAAAAAACAGAAGAAGGATCCACCATGAGGGAAAGTGTAGAGTTTTCGCCCCCCAAAAATGGCGTAAGGAAAAGAAATTATATTCATCATAAATCAAGCTGATACATAACGAACGAATTGTAACTTTTTAGTTTAACATTTGCATATGAAGCCAGGAAGGCAGGTAAAATCTAGTGTGGATGTGGATATAATATATATGGATATGCGAATGTATTCATCTGATTGCATTCTCTGCTACATCAATTTTATTTGGTTGATTTTGTCTCGCTTAAATTTTGTATAGTTGTTATAACTGCTGCACGTTGCATGTTGATTGGTTTTTTGCATATTGTAAATGTTTAAATAACAAGCTTATGGTATATTTTATTTAAACATATATTGGCAATACCAATACGAATAGTTTTATATTGTTACTTATATGTATGTGAAAGCCAGGGAAGTTAAAAGGATTCTTTACAAAAAAAGGGATTTCTTAACTTGGCTTTATTATATCTCTGTCATGAATGTTAAAACAATCAGTACTTGAGGTTTTTGTTAGTTATGACCACGAGAAACTATTTGAAATTTTTTTAAGAAAGTCCTTTAAAACAAAGCTCTATACAAAATCAGAACTATAAACTATTTTTCAATCCCTCTGTAAATGCAAATGAAATAAGCTTTTTTTTTGTTCGTACTCGTACCCATCTTCACTTTTATTGGGTTGTGCAAAAATACTCGTTGAAATTTCAATTTTGTAAATTGAAAATGCAATAAACTTTGCAGCTTTTACTTGGGTGTTCGCACACTAACACATTTACACTCTCATATACATATAAATTAAAAGCAAAATATACCAAATAAAAACAAGTGTAAATGTAGGCTTGAAAGCCTGTAACTGGTGCTATAAATATTTCGATTTTCTCAATAACCAATATTTCCTATACTCACATAAATAATGAAGAAAACTGGGTTAACAGATCAAAGTATAAATTTTATATGATTATTTGTTGTTTTGTTTTCCCTTTCATTTTAAGTTTAAATGTTTAAAATTTTCAACGCAGGTCAATCAAAATAAAATACAACAATAAATTTAATTAAATTCCTTTTATTGGTTTGATAGTTATTTAAATTGTATTATTTTACGAGATCGAAATTGGGAGCAGTTATACGGAACGTAAGGCTTTAGTTTTTGTATAATTGATTTGCTAGTAATTAAATATTTAACAGATTTTTATTGATATTTGATTGATATGAAATTTTAAAATAAATCAATTTTTAATATTACAATTCTTAGGTAGGTTTTACGGTAGAAGGTCAATGCACGCGACAAGCGACTGCGGGTGGCAATCAGCTGTTTTTTGATCGGGCAAATTTGAAGCGGCTATGGAAAAAAGTGGAAGTTTGTTCTACTTTTCCGCTCGGCAGATTTTTTCAGTGCTGCCAGATTTAATTATATCCTACTCAAATATATTTTTATATGACAATACTCGTACTACGACCATTTTTTTTTTTTTTCAAAATATAGTTAATATTTGTATTGAAAAATTTTCGTTTTAGAGTTTTTCGATATAGAAAGAATATCGTTATAAAATTTTTTCTGTACAAAAATCATCGTTGACAAATTTTTCCTATAAAAATTTTTTTGTTATCTAAAGAAAAATTTTTGTCATTAAATTTTTCTATAGAAAAATTTTAGTTATAAAATGTTTCCTATACAAAAAATTTCTTTATAAAATGTTTCATATACAAAAATGTTCTTTATAAAATTTATTCAAAAAAATATTTTCAACATTTTCGTTTTAAAACGAATAAATAGAAAAGTTTTGGTTATCAAATTTTCTTTATAACATTTTTTTAATATAGAAAAATTTTCCTTATAAAATTATTTCTATACAAAAATTTTCTTTATAAAATTTATTCTATAGAAAGATTTGTAACATTTTTTTTATAGAAATATTTTCGTTAAAAAAAATTGTTTATATCGAAAATTTTATTTTTTAATTTTTGTATAGAAAACATTCTTAATAAAATTTTTCTATATAAAAATTTTCTTTATAAAATTATTTCTACACAAAAATGTTTTTGATAAGTTTATTCTATAGAAACATTTGTAAAATTTTTTTATAGAAAAAGATTCGTTACAAAATTTTTTCTATAGAAATATGTTCGTTATAAATTTTTTTTTAATATAGAAAAATTTTTATTTTAAAATTTTTTCTGTAAAAAAAATTTTGTTACAACATTTTTTCTATAAAAAAATTTTCGTTCAAACAATTTTTTGAAAATCTTGAGATTTTTCTACAGAAAAATTTTCATCATAAAATTTTTCTATAGAAAAATTTTCGTCATCAAATTTTTTCTATAGAAAACTTTTCGTTAACAAATCTGCATAAAATTTATTTTAAAAAATATTTTCAACATTTTCGTTTTAAAAATTTTTTATAGAAAAATGTTCGTTATAAAATTTATTCCATAGAAAAGTTTTGGTTATAAAATTTTTTTAATATAGAAAAATTTTCTTTATAAAATTATTTCTATACAAAAATTTTCTTTTTAAAATTTATTCTATAGAAAGAATTGTAATTTTTTTTTTATAGAATTAATTTCGTTAAAAAAATTTTTTATATCGAATTTTTTTTTTTAATTTTTGTATAGAAAACTTTTCGTTATAAAATTTTTCTATAGAAAAATGTTCTTTATAAAATTATTTTTATACAAAAATGTTCTTTTTAAAGTTTATTCTATAGAAACATTTGTAAACATTTTTTAAAGACAAAGTTTTGTTACAAAATTTTTTCTATAGAAATATTTTCGTTATAAATTTTTTTTAATATAGAAAAATTTTTATTTTAACATTTTTTCTATATAAAAATTTTGTTATAACACTTTTTCTATAAAAAAATTTTCATTATAAATTATTTTCTCTAGAAAAATTTTCGTTCAAAATTTTTTTTTTTTTAAATCTTGAGATTTTTCTACGGAAAAATTTTCATCATCAAATTTTTTCTACAGAAAAAATTTCGTCATCAAATTTTTTCTATAGAAAAATTTTCGTTAACAAATTTTTTCTATAGAAAATTTTTGTCATCAAATTTTTTCTATAGAAAAAATTTTGTCATAAAATTATTTCTCTAGAAGAAATTTCTTCATTAAATTTTTCTATACAAAAAATTTCTTCATTAAATTTTTCTATACAAAAAATTTCTTCATTAAATTTTTCCTATAGAAAAAATTTCTTCATTAAATTTTTTCTACAGAAAATTTCGACATACATTTTTTTTATATAGAAAAAAAATTTCATCACAAAATTTTTTCTATAGAAAAAATTTCGTCATAAAATTTATTCTAGAAAATTTTTCGTTATAAAATTTTTTTCTATAGAAAAAATTTTCGTTATAAAAATTTTTTTATAGAAAAATTTTTTGTTATTAAAATGTTAATATAGAAAAGTTTTCGTCGTAAAATTTTTTCTATAGAAAAAATTTCGTCATACAGATTTTTCTATAGAAAAACTTTGGTCATACAATTTTTTATATAGGAAAAATTTAGTCATAAAATTTTTTCTATAGAAAAAATTTCGTCATCAAATTTTTTCTAGAGAAAAAATTTCTTCATCAAATTTTTTCTATAGAAAAAATTTCCCCAACAAATTTTTTCTATAGAAAAAATTTGATGAAGAATCAAATTTTTTATATATCAATTTTTTTCTGCCGAAAAATTTCATCATCAAATTTTTTCTATACAAACAAAAAATTCGTCATCAAATTTTTTCTATAGAAAAAATTTCGTCACAAATTTTTTCTATAGAAAAAATTTTGTTATAAAGATTTTTCTATAGAAAACCTTTGTTCATACAATTTTTTCTATAAGAAAAATTTGGTCATAAAATTTTTTCTATAGAAAAAATTTCGTCATCAAATATTTTCTACAGAAAAAATTTCGTCATCAAATTTTTTTCTATATAAAAAAAATTTCGCCATCAAATTTTTTCTATATAAAAAAAATTTCGTCATCAAATTTTTTCTATAGAAAAAATTGAATAATGAAATCTTTTCAATAGAAAAAATTTATAAGTCAAAATTTTTCTTTAGAAAAAATTTTATAATGGAAATTTTTCTTTAGAAAAAAATTTGTAATGAAAATTTTTAAATAGAAAAGATTTAAAAATGAAAATTTTTCTATAGAAAAAATGTTATTTATATTTTATTTTATTTATATTGAAAATTCAGTTTTCTTTTTTACAATGAAAATTTTTCTGTAGAAAAATTTTGGTTATAATAATTTTTTGATATATAAAAATTTTCGTTAAAAAATTTTTTCATATAGAAAAATTTTCTTTATAAGATTTGTTCGATAGAAAAGTTTTAATTATAAAATTTCTTGTATATAAATGTTCGTTATAAAAGCTTTTTATATTGAAAAATTTTCGAAATAATATTTTTTTTATATAGAAAAATTTTAGTTATAAATTTTTTTTATAGAAACATTTTCGTTATAAAATTTTTTTTATAGAAACATTTTCGTTGTAAAATTTTTTCTATGTAGACAAAATTTTGCTATAAAAGTTTTTTATCTTAAAAAAAATTACGAAACAAATCTAAGGTAATTTTCTAGAAACTAGAACAATTTATTTAATGCTCTTCATAATTCCCACCTTTTCCCTTATAATATCTCACTTAACTATTTTTGCCACCTAAATGGTAGTGATTTTCTTTAAATAGTTATAACCCATTTATATAAAAGCTGCTAATTAGCATTAAGGATTTCTACTCAAAAGAATCGAAGAAAATAAAAACTTTCTACAAAGTTTTTTTCTTTCTTAAAGTTTTGGCCATTTAGTAGAAACAGCTGTTACTAAAATATAAAATTCCCTACTTTTCTCGCATTTAATTTTTTCTGTTAATTTTTTGGATTTATTTGCAAACAACTATTAAAAGTATCTTCACTATTTGATCACTTTTAATAAGCTGACGTTTGCATAAAACTTGTTAAGTCCTTATAGCTTAAGGATTATTCGAACACAGAGACAAACAGAACAAATAGAGTAAATATAAAGGAATTTTAGCGAAAAAAAAAATCGGTTGCAATTTGTAACGATCCAAGTAACTTAAACCATTTCCCTTAACAGTGGCTTAAGCTGGAATTTTGGCGACATGTTTTTACTAACATACGAATTCATGGATAAGTGTATGCATTTTTTTTAAACAATTGGAAAAAACTAAATATTGAATGTAAAATTGGCAAATATAGTCGTTTGTATCTCACAATTGTTAAATGATAAAATACTGTTGAATGGTTTTGCTAAAACAAACGACTTGTATGGGAGTTCAAGTAAAAACCACTGAGAGTAGATGGAAAATTTCGTGTATGTAAAATTTTAATTATAACATACATTCACACCGTTATATTTGCATACCAACAGACACACATACAAAGCAAATTGAACAACAAGAATGTTAAATATGTAGCACGGTTGAGTTGTGTGGTTGTGTTGTTGTTGCAAGTTGCATACAAATTTGACACAAAATCTCAATTGGTACATATTTTAAAGGACCCGCGTTTAGGTTATCCTAGTATTCTGTATTTGGCGTGTGAACTATTTTGCTTTTATGTGCAATTGCATGATTGTGTTAGTGCAGCCAATTTCATAGAATATTTTTTCTTGCATTTGAGGGAATTTCTGATGTTGCTGCTGCCTGTTAAGTTGAATGGTTTAATTTTCGTTTAGAAGAATGACTATTTGTTGTTCATACTCGTTATCTTTCCAAAAACTACCAAAGATCTAACAGTTTAAGAAAGAATTTAATTTATTTTTTCTTCAAAGTTTAAGTTTAAAGACGGCCATTCTTCAAAGAGTATTTTGTAGATTTTAATAGGTTTAAATGCAAAATATTCGATTTTTTGAATTTTAAGAGAAAATTATTCTTATAAGAAAAAACTTTTAACTGCAAAATATTTTATAAGAAGATTTTTGAATCAAAAATTTTCTATAAAACATTTTTGATATTAAAAAAAAAATTACTACAAAAATGGTAACATTTTGAAATTTCTATAAGAAAATTTTCCTATAATTTTTGTGTTTTGAAACGAAAAATTTTCTATAAAAAGTTTTTATAATAAATAACTTTCCAATATAAAATTTTTTAAACAAAAATTTTTCTATAAAAAAATTTTTGAAATACAAAATTTTTTTAAGTTTTTAAACGAAAAGTTGTCAAAATTTTAATACAAAAAATTTTCTATAAAAAAAATTTTGAAACTAAAAATTTTCTATAAAAAATTTTTAAACAAAAAATTTTATATAAAAAAATTTTAAACAAAAAATTTTATATAAAAAAATGTTTATAAAAGAATGTTAAAAACTGATAATTTTCTTTAATAAAATTTTTAAAACCAAGAATTTTCTATAAAAAAATTTTGAAACAAAAAATTTCTTTTCTTAATTTTTTAATAGAAAAATTTTCTGTAAAATATTTTTTGAAACTAATTTTTCTTTTAATTTTTGAAACGAACAATTTCATACAAAAAATTTTCTATAAGAAAATTTTTAAAACGAAAAATTAATTGTAAAGGAACTAAAAATGTTTTACTAACAAATTTTTGAAACGATAAATTTTCTACAAAAAAAATTTTACAATAACAAATTTTTTATTTAAAAATTTTTGAAACAAACATTTTCTATAAAAATATAAATATAAATTTTGTGTTTTGAAACGAAAAATTTTTTATAAAAAGTTTTTGGAACTAAAAATGTTTTACTAACAAATTTTTGAAACGATAAATTTTCTACAAAAAAAATTTTACAATAACAAATTTTTTATTTAAAAATTTTTGAAACAAACATTTTCTATAAAAATATAAATATAAATTTTGTGTTTTGAAACGAAAAATTTTCTATAAAAAGTTTTTATAATAAATAACTTTCCAATATAAAATTTGTTAAACAAAAATTTTTCTATAAAAAAATTTTTGAAATACTAAATTTTTTTAAGTTTTTAAACGAAAAGTTGTCAAAATTTTAATACAAAAAATTTTCTATAAAAAAAATTTTGAAACTAAAAATTTTCTATAAAAAATTTTTAAACAAAAAATTTTATATAAAAAAATTTTAAACAAAAAATTTTATATAAAAAAATGTTTATAAAAGAATGTTAAAAACTGATAATTTTCTTTAATAAAATTTTTAAGACCAAGAATTTTCTAGAAAAAAATTTTGAAACAAAAATTTTCTTTTCTTAATTTTTTAATAGAAAAATTTTCTATAAAATATTTTTTGAAACTATTTTTTTTTTGAAACGAAAAATTTTGTACAAAAAATTTTCTATAGGAAAATTTTTAAAACGAAAAATTAATTGTAAAAGAATTTTTGGAACGAACAATTTTTATACTTAGAAAATTTTTGAAACGATAAATTTTCTGCATACAAATTTTTAAAACAAAAAATTTTCCATTAAAAAATTTGTGAAATGAAAAATTTTTGATAAAAAAATTTTTGGAACTAAAAATGTTTTACTAACAAATTTTTGAAACGATAAATTTTCTACAAAAAAAATTTTACAATAACAAATTTTTTATTTAAAAATTTTTGAAACAAACATTTTCTATAAAAAAATTTTTTAAAACTAAAAAATTTCTATAAAAATATTTTTTAAAACTAAAAATTTTCTATTAAAAATTTTTTGATACGATGAATTTTCTCCACAAAAAATTTTTAAAACAAAAAATTTTCTATCAAAAAATTTTTGAAACGAAAATTTTATATAAAAAAATTTTTGAAAAAAAAATATTCTATAAAAAATTGTTCCAATGTAAAATTTTTATTAAAAAATTCTTTGTAAAAAAAATTTTGAAACTGAAAATTTTCTATAAGAATATTTTTAAAAGAAAAAGTTTACTAAAGAAACTTTTGAAAATAACAAATTTTGTATAAGAAAATTTTCAAAGCAGCAAAATTTTCTATAAAAAAATTTTTGAAACGAAAAATTTTCTATAAAAATATTTTTTAAAACTAAAAATTTTCTATTAAAAATTTTTTGATACGATGAATTTTCTCCACAAAAAAATTTTTAAAACTAAAAATTTTCTATTAAACATTTTTTGATACGATGAATTTTCTCCACAAAAAATTTTTAAAACAAAAAATTTTCTATAAAAAAATTTTTTCAATGTAAAATTTTTATTAAAAAATTCTTTGTCAACAAATTTTTGAAACTAAAAATTTTCTATAAGAATATTTTTGAAAGAAAAAGTTAAGAAACTTTTGAAAATAGCAAATTTTGTATAAAAAAATTTTCAAAGCAACAAATTTTATAAAAGAAAATTTTTTAAAGAAAAGTTTTCTTAAATCAAATTTTAAAATAAAAAAAATTCTATAATAGACAAATTTTGTATGACCAAAGTTTTTAAGCAAATTTTTTTGTATAAGAAAATTTTTGCAACGAAAAATTTTGTATAAGAAAATTTTTGCAACAAAAAATTTTGTATAAGAAAATTTTTGCAACGAAAAATTTTGTATAAGAAAATTTTTGCAACAAAAAATTTTGTATAAGAAAATATTTGCAACGACTAATTTTTTATAAGAAAAAAAAATAATTTATGACATGAACCTGAGCCCGACTCGAACCCACGACCATCAACATAAATTCTGGTTCAACTAAAATTAATATCCGAAAATTTTTTAAACAAAAAATTTTGTGTAAGAAAATTTTTAAACCAAAAATTGTATATAAGAAAATTTTTGAAAGAAAAATATTCTTTAAAAAATTATTATCTATAAGAAATATTTTTAAAACGAAAAATTTTTTATAAGAAAATTTATGGAGCAAAATATTTTTTATAAGAAATTTTTTTAAACAAAAAAGGTTGTATAAGAAAATTTTTAAACAAATAATTTTCTAGAAGAAATATTCTTAATAATAACTTTTGAAATGAAAAATTTTCTATATAAAAATTAAATATAAGAGAATATTCAAAACAAAAAAATTTCTATAAGAAATTTTTTGAAACAAAAAATTTTCGATAAGAAATTTTTTGAAAAAAAAAAAATTTGTAAATTTTTTGAAACAAAAATTTTCTATAAGAAAATTTTCAAAATGAAAAATTATCTATAAGAAAATTTTTAAAATGAAAAATTTTCTATAAGAAAATTTTTAAAATGAAAAATTTTCTATAAGAAAATTTTTAAAATTAAAAATTTTCTATAAGAAAATTTTTAAAATGAAAAATTTTCTTTAAAAAAATTTTTAAAATGAAAAATTTACTAAAAGAAAGTTTTTAAAACGAAAAATATATAAGAAAATTTTAAAAATGAAAAATTATCTATAAGAAAATTTTTAAAATAAATAATTTTCTATAAGAAAATTTTTAAATAATAAGTTTTCTATGCAAAAATTTTCAAAATGAAAAATTTTCTATAAGAAAATTTTTAAAATAAAAATTTTCTATAAGAAATTTTTTAAAACGAAAAATATATAAGAAAATTTTAAAAATGAAAAATTATCTATAAGAAAATTTTTAAAATAAATAATTTTCTATAAGAAAATTTTTAAATAAAAAATTTTCTATACAAAAATTTTCAAAATAAAAAATTTTCTATAAGAAAATTTTTGAAACGAAAAATTTTTTATAAAAAAAAAAATTTGGAAACAAAGAGTAAGAAAATTCTTGAAATGAAAAGTTTTCTTAAGAATGAAAAATTTTTGAAGATTTTTTTTCGTTGAAAAATTTTTATAAGAAAATTTTTAAACGAAAGATTTAAAACAAAAAGTTTTCTATAATAATATTTTAAAACAAAAAAATTTTCTATAAAAAAAATTCTTAGATGAAAAATATTCTCTGAGAAAATTTTTAAGGCGAACAATTTTCTTTTTGAAACAAAAAATTTTGAAAATTGTAAATAAAAAAATTTTGAAATTTTCAAAATCAAAAGTTTTCTGTAAGAATATTTTTGAAAGTAAAAATTTTCTAAGAAAATTTTTGTAACAAAAAAATTTCCAAAAAAAAATTTTATGATGGGGATCTGAGCATATTTTATTTTTGTCAAGCTACCCTAAGAATATTCAAATGTGTCATTATCACCTGCAACAAAGTAAAAGATAAATGCTTTTAAACGTTCATATAACCGCAACATTTGCGGTCTATTGATAACAACCATTAAAACGACGAATTCATTCTCACCAAATGCAGTTTTAAGCCACACTGTACAAACAAACAGACGAACTGAAAATACAAATATTAGTACATGTACCATTAGCAAAGAAAATAACATTGATATGGATCGTTTCGCATCAGAAACAAATTGAAAGAAGCAAAATAAAAAAAAACAAAGTTAAAATTTTGCACAATTTCGCCATATTAAATGATTGGTGTAAAAGCCACATAATGTGAAGTTTGCACATTGATACCCTTTTGCATACACTAAGGCACCCTCTAACAAATACATGCACATATGACAATATTCATGCATGGATGTAAGCAAAGAACCCAATAGATCTATGGTTAGTAAATCTAAGTAGTTATTTTATGACTTGTTTTGAATTTCTACCAGTAACAATAGTTAAACTACAGCAGACATTTGATTTGAACTTTAACTAATATCATAACTATGTTCATACAATCAATTCTGGAAGAAGCTTGATTAATATTTCCATATGATAACATGATGGCGTGAGTGGTAAACTCGTAACAAACTCTTTAGTTTTAATGATAATATTGTCATCTCAAAACCTGCTGGGTTCTGAAAGCTGAAGCCATCATAAATACACGCATGAAAAGTATATTTAAATGAGTTTGTGTTAGGATTACATATACAACTGCATCCCGTTAAAAACATACAAGCAGCCATTTAGGCGCCCGTGTTAAATAATAAATACACAATCTCATGCTCTTTATATAGAAAAATATATATGTATGTAAAAATATATGTATGTATATAAAATAATTTCTATAAAAACAGTTCAAAAACTCAAGTGCAGTTTTGTATCAAGTTGCAGTTGTAAAAAATATTTGTTTGTATTTCTCAAATGTAGCATCCAACTTTAGTTTACTGCTAAGTACTAATGGTTGGATAGATAGTCAACTGTATTTTTATATTTAAATGTAATAAAAATCATAAAAATCTAGTATTAAGTGTAACCAACATCAAATGCATTCACACACATTGAAACTATAAGGGGAGAGAAAGAGAGAGGAATAAAGTACTTAACCACAAACACTTAAAAATGTAAAGTATGTGACGCTGTTTGCCCCTTGAATATATGCAACATTTATTGGTAACAATTTTATGAGCTGCATGTTTTAAAGCGATTTATATAAACAAAAATAATTTTTTAACCAAAAATCTTCACTTACAAATATTTTTCAATATAAATCTAAAACTTTTAAAATTTACTGCTAATTGTCTACCTTTAGGAAACTATTGTTATCTTATAAACTTTCAAACCCAACACCTGGTGCTTAACAATAGAGCAAAAACCATGTTCAGGGAAATTTTCGACATTTCCGAAACATATATTTCGTATAGTTAAACATGTACTAAAACAAGAGCACCATATGTGAAGCTTGTAAAGAATCTTTAGTTAAATAGTTAAGGATAATATGGCACATAAAAATATTATAAAGCTATAAATGGAATAAAGAACGTTTGCACTTAAGTGAACTATAAAAAAATACTTTCAGTAACTATAGCAAATTACAGGGATACAACTTATATATTATGCCAAGTTATCTCTAGATATAAAATGTACGAGTATGTTAATGTCTTTGCCCCACTGTCTTCACATTAGTACTTTCTTAAATCTTAAACATTTTTTTTTAAGAATTTATAATATAACCTTCCACTGCCATTCTAACGTTTCTTGTTTGTTGGCGTAGACGAGCGACTTCACATATCCCCAAAGAAAATAATCCAGTGGTGTCAAATCGCACGATCTTGGTGGCCAATTGACAGGTCCATTCCGCGAAATTATGCGCTCATCGAATGTTTCCTTCAATAAATCAATTGTGACGTGCGCTGTGTGGCACGTAGCGCCGTCTTGTTGGAACCACAACTCATCCACATTCATGCCATCTAATTGGGGAACAAAATAGTCGGTTATCATGGCTCTATACCGGTCTCCATTTATGGTAACTGACTCTCCAGCATTATTTCGGAAGAAGTATGGCCCAATGACTCCACCAGCCCATAGAGCACACCAAACAGTCAGTTTTTGTGGATGTAATGGCGTCTCAAGGGTCTCATGTGGATTCTCTTCACTCCAAATGCGGCAATTTTGCTTGTTGACGTAGCCATTCAACCAAAAATGAGCCTCATCACTGAACAAAATTTTGCGATGAAAATCAGCATCGAGATCAATCTCATTTTCGGCCCATACACCAAAATCACGACGCATTGCATGGTCTCGCGGCTTTAATTCTTGCACAAGCTGGATCTTGTAAGGTCGCAAGCTAAGATCTTTGCGCAAAATCTTCCATAAAGTTGATGGACAAAGCTCCAATTGCTGTGCACGGTGGCGAATCGATTCATTCGGGTCCTCTTCAACACTTTGCTCTACAGCGGCAATTGTTTCTTCGGTGCGCACTGTTCGACGTCACTGCGGATGCGTATTATCACATAGAGTAAACGTAGTGCGAAAACGATCCATGGTTAACTGAATTAATTGCTCTGATGGACGATTATGTCGACCATAAAATGGACGGAGCTTGCGGTAAACTTCGCGAACTGAACCATTATTTTCGAAATAAATTTGCACGATTTGCAAGCGTTGTTCTTTTGTCAACCTGTTCATGATGAAATGGCAAACCAAACTAAATATTAATCACTTGACAGCTGACAAAATGGCCGCCAGTTAAAAAAGTGATACCAACTTAAAGTTCTATACCTCAATAAAAAACACCCGATACTACAAGACGGTTAAATGAAAAAATTCTTCAATTAATATACATTAGAGTGTCCCAAAAAATTAAAAGTCATTTAAATTGGGAACGCAAGGGTTAATTATAATAAAAAAATCATTAAAATCTATCAATAGAAACATATAATTTCTAGTATCTTTTTAGAAAAAAAAAATAACGTGGTGAAAAATTAGGGTTTGTCGCAAGTACGGCTAAGCCTCACAGTAGTTTAAAATAAAAAAAGTGGTAATAAATCTGTTTTTTCTAATCTGTAAGTCTGATTGCATCAGTATGTATTAGAGAATTGTTAAAGAGGACCCAAATTTTCAAAACTTTGAATTCATGGTTACTCTTTGTTGTTAACACAGGCTGAATCAAAGTAGACCGCCTCAGAAGTAAAAAAGCCCTTGGACTGTGTAGCTTTTTCAATTATTATCCAATATGGTTGATTTTTTACATTTTGGAATGACCGTGAAGAAGCGAAGAAAAACATGCTAACTTCGCAATAATAACTATTTTGGGTTTTAAGTTATTTTATTTCAAAAATAAAAAAAAGTTATTGAGTCATAAACGTTGCCAGTTTTTCACAAAAATGCCCATTATGTGCAATTTTGGAGCCTATAGAATCAAACGATACAAGATATGAGGCTGGTTTATTCACCATAAGTCCGGAGATATATTTTGAGTTTATGATTCAAATTCTAAATTTGTATTTTTGGGAAGAAAATTTTCAGAATCATTTATATCTAACAGATTCGGAGTTGTTTGCGTACAAAAATGTAATTTTTTGAAACTGAAAAAAAATTTTGTTATTTCAAAAAATTATTCGCAGTCTTTTACATTTATTTATTAATGTAATAGAAAATTAATTGATAAAAGCCAATAAAAGTTTGTGGGGACAATTAATTCCACTACACGTTCCGATGGTTGGTTAGGCCATCCCTTAAGGAGGAGTATCCTTACTTTAGGATAGATCGAAAACATCGTATTATTACCTATTTCACAAGCACAATCATTACGAATTATGTTTGCAAAGTCAAAAGCTCAGATTATCGACTGAACGAAAGTAAACACAAACATTTTTCAGTTTCATCAAAAATTTAACATTACAAAACAGGTTTTTTTTACAAAATTCATGGGAATTAATTTATTAATTAAAAGGAAATTTAATTGGAATATTCAAAGTGATTTTATTTACCATTAAGTAAATTTAATAAAAATAGTGTTTTATACAGAAGTTAAAATCAAAAGTGGCCGATTTTCTCGATTTCCATCGCTGGCCACTACTTTTTACCATCTTTCGGGTATTATGCAAGTCCAGCGTTAAAACAACATCATCTTTTGAATCGATCCAATTTTTTACTTTTTCATACGACTGGAAATGCTGGTTAGCCAGGCCGTGTTCCATTGATCGAAACAAGTGATAGTTCAGGAGAGCAACGTCTGGAGAATACGGCGGTTGGAGTGGAACTTCCAGTATGTCTAGACCACTTTTGCAAAATGAGGTCGAACATTGTCATGCTATAAAATCACTTTATTATGTCTATTCAAATGCATTAAATATGTTTGCTAAAGATCGCCTGTGATTGTTTCAGTCGGTTTTAATAACTCGTAATACACCATGCCGAGCTGATCGCACCTTCTTCCACCGAAAATCCGGTCTTTGATACAAAAACTACCGTTCCTGAATCATTGAAACTACTTTTGGCACGTTATTTCACTAATGACGTAGGTATTTGAGAGCGTCTAATGAGCTTCAGGGTCAGCTTTATTCGTATTAAATCAGGAAATTAAGACCTCTCGTAAATGACGAGAATTAAACTTGTAAGTTGACATGTTTAATCGAGAATAACTTTATGTTGCAGACACAAATCTACTAATATTTCGATCGACTAATCGAATCGACTAATATTTCGATGATATCTACGATCTATTTATTTCGACTGTTACTTACCGTCTATTGCAAAACAGCGGAAGCATAGTTTTACACCTAACAAGTAAAAAGTGCTATAGTCAGTCAAGCCCAACCATACGATACCCTTCACATCTAAGGTCTTAGGTATTATTTTTCCTGTAAAAAGACAAATATTTGCTTACATATACTCTCTCAAGACTTGTATATTTAAGCTGTTTCCGTCATTTGAACTTATATGAGAGCAAGGGTCAAATGTGGACCGATTATCATGGGATTTGGCAAATGTATTATAGTTTTTAAAAAAATAAAGTCAAAATTCTTATTATCTTCAGATTTATGAGCGTTTTATAGATCTTTGTCTGATTTAGTGCGTTTTGATAGAAGAGTTTTTATGGGAGTTATAGTCAAATGTGGACCGATTTCAACGAAATTTGGTACGGTTACATAGGCAGTATTTGTTTTAAATTTCATGAAAAAATATTGATACTTGTTGCTAAAATATAAATACCGGGAAGTGAGACCTATGGGAGGTACCAAAAATAATTAACCCATTTTGACGAAAAATGATTTGTGCCAAATTTCATCAAATTATCTTTAGAATTGCGACCTGTAGTTTGATTACAAGGTTTACATGGGGGTCCAGCCAGCCAGACGGACGGACGGACGGACGGACATCGCTAAATCGACTCAAAAAGTGATTCTAAGTCTATTGGTATACTAAAAGGTAGGTCTTAGACAAATATTTCTATGCATTACATACATCAGTACAAACTTATAATTCACCACCATAGATGGAAAGGCTTGTAATAATAAGCCATATTTTCTCGAAATTTAAGTGATGAGAAATGCTAGTAGTATGTTTTTTGGTGGCTTCATAATGGATACAAGAATCTTCTTAATATTTAACTCAAATACAGATTTACGTTGCAAGCTTATGTTATACACTGTAAAAGATAAAGCAAAAAAAACAAAAACTCATTTCACATCTCACAAAATTAACAAGTTTTAAAATTCCAGTAAAGAATACTCACTACAACACATGTAACAAGTATAACACTCTAGTAGTAATGATGGAACTTATTCATGGCTTAATGCATTTGTAGTGGTACGTTAAAATACTCCTTTATATGTACGGATTTTTTTACAAGTGAGATCACAACAACAAAAAAACCAATCAATGTTTTCGGATAAAATAATAAAAATAAAAGAAAAATTGTAATGAACAAAAAAAAAACGTAGAAACTGAAAACATTTACCTTGATGTTAACCTAGAAGTACTTGAACGTTTAACACATACAAAATTTATTTAAGTATTTATCTCTGGAAGGAATTTTTTGTGAAAGTAAATGAAAGTATAAAATATATTTACAGTAAATTTAGTAGCTCTTGTTTGTTTTTTTAAATTTAAAATATTTAAAATATTATTTATGTATTAAGGGCTTACACGAGTACATGTGTATGTTTGTATTTATATTTATTTAGTTTGTTAAGAATAAATTTTTAATAAAAATGAAAAAATAACAAAAGAGGGGAACAAAAGAACTTAAGTCAAAGCTGACAAAAACCCCAAAAGGGTTAAATATATTTTAGCATAAAAATGAAAAGAAAACAAGAATAAATGTTTAATCTTTATTGTATGTAAATGAATAAATTTACTTTTGATTATGTGCTTTGTTAAGTTTTGTACAACAGAAAAAAATTTGTTTTTTTTTTAAGTTAAAACAAATATAAAATACAAATATTTTCTTAAGGTTAAGTGAAGTTAATTCAAAAAAAAGGCCACAGGTTATTATTATACAAAAGAAAAGATACGTAATAATTTTTTTGGAAAAAAATAACTTTTGTTATCAAATTAACGTTTTATCAAAAACAAACGCCATATTCCAAAGTCATTTACATGCATTAAATTTCGCTTTAAAGCGCTTAATACATATTTGCCACAAATTCAGCTTCAAAGTTATTTACGCATTAAGGGTTTTCTTTTTGCTGCTGTATCTGCCCTCAAACCTCAAACTTATGTATACTCCAACCATACATAAGCATTCTCTTATACAGATACCAAATACCACAATTACCCGCATCTTTAGTAGCTCAACAAAGATAGAAAAAAAAATAAAAAAGGGGAGAATACCTTGTTCTACGAAAAAACAGGCTTTTTAGTTAGTCCTTGTTAGAATGGTAATATAAATCAAGGTATGAGTATCAGCCCACAAACCAAACTAACTGCAATAATAAAGTTCACCAAGACTTGATGGGAGTATAAAGAAAAAAGAAATACTTTTCTCTAAAGCCTCCAGGTCTAAGCTTTAAGTAATTTTAGGATTCTTCTGAATGTTCTCAAACATTCACCTACAAGCTAAGGTTTATGCTCAATTACCTGGCCCACATACACAGATTCACAACACTGACACACACATCCACACCCCGCAAGCACACTCACCAACACTTGTGTTTAGGGATACTGGCATCATTGTTAAATTTTTGTGTTTCTAAACTGTTTATGGCAGCTTTTGGTAGAAATACATTTAGCCATTGTTGCATTTTTACACAGAATTGTTACATTCGTTTTGTATGTTGTTACCAAGATAAATTAGATGATAAAGAACTTTTAATGGGAAACTATAAAGAGGGTAATATGTATGAGTTTTTAAAGTTACCCTTTGTCAGCAATGAATTTTTAATCATATAGAGATTTGAAACAATCTTGGCAACAAACGGGTTCAAGGAGAAGTATCAAAGTAAAATTCTAACAAATTGCAAAACAATGTAGTCACAGAAAAGATGTAGTCATAATTGATATTTTTCAAAAAAATAATAATAAAATTGTAAATCACTTGCATAAATTTTAGATAAACTATGGACTTTGGACTAAATTATATTGCAATAGCGTCATTGTTCGTCATTTAAAAGTATCTAAGTGGCTTCCTAAGTATTTACTTTGCACAAAATTTGGTCCCATAGTGACCTTGCTCCTTTTGGTTAGGCCCTATTCTGCTTTCAATAGACAGTTTGACAGACTGACAGACAGACACGAAGGTTTTGAAAAAATATAAGAAATTATGAAAAATTTCGTATAAAATAAAAAAATTTCGATAGATAAAGCTCTATAAACAAAGACTTTTCATATTTCGTATGGTCATTTCGATAAGTCCCATAAAAAAGAGAGTATAAGTCTTTTGATCTTATTCGAAAAAAACTAATGGATAATTGAGAGAAGCACACATACACGTCCCTTATAAGCACAAAGAAAACTGAATAAAAAAGTCGTGGCCAGAGTTGCCGAATTTTATACTTTCAACTAAAATATATATCTTTTCAATATTAGTTCTGATGTTATAAAAAGAAAAGGTTTAAAAATAAAATTTGTAAATAAATTTTTTTATACAAATTTCTATAGAAAATGTTTTTATCCAAAATTTTTCTATAGAAAATATATTTGTCAAAAATATTTCTATAGAAATTTTTTTTGTCAAAAATTTTTCAATAGAAATTTTTTTTGTCAAAAATTTTTCAATAGAATTTTGATAAACCTTTTTAATAAATATACGGCTGTACATGTGCCAAGCTTTAAAATAAACTTTTGTTTATTTAAATCTTTCTTTGAACCCCCTTTATAGCACTTTTGTCTTAGTCGCCAACAAAGCAACAACAAAAGTGTGGGAAATAAAGAAATGATAAAACTGAAAAATGTTTGTGTGTTTCTGTTCAGATAATAATCTTCGCTTTATGTTGATATTTGTTGGACACAATAATAATTCGTATTTATTCAGTCCCTCAAATTATACATAATGTGAGGTTTTCGCTCTGTCTAGAATTAGGGATAATCCTTCTGATGAGAAGGATTATCCCTATCCCATCGAAACGCGTCGAGGAAAAGTTTCCCCACCAACATTTTTTGGTTTTATCAAAAAACTATTTATTACAATAATAAATAATTGTAATAAATTGGGATTCTTAGTGCAATACACTACAGTAAAACTTTTTAAGAAAATTTTTTTGTCAAAAATTTTTCTAGAGAAAATTTAAAAAAAAAAAGTTTTTTAGAAAATTTTTTTGTCAAAAATTTTCTATAGAAAATTTTTTTGTCAAAAATTTTTCAATAGAAGTTTTTTTTTGTCAAAAATTTTCAATGGAAAATTTTTTTGTCAAAAATTTTCAGTGGAAAATTTTTTTGTCAAAAATTTTCAATGGAAAATTTTTTTGTCAAAAATTTTCAATGGAAAATTTTTTTGTCAAAAATGTTTCTATAGAATTTTTTTTTGTCAAAAATTTTTTTAATAGAAAATTTTTTTGTCAAAAATTCTATAGAAAATTTGTTTGTCCAAAAATGTTTCTATAGAAAATTTTTCTGTCAAAAATTTTTCTATGTAAATAGAAAAGTTTTTTTATCAAAAATTTTTCTATAGAAAATTTTTTTGTCAAAAATTTGTCTTTAGAAAATTTTTTTGTCAAAAATTTTTCTATAGAAAGTGTTTTTTTCATAAATTGTTTTACACAAATTTTTTTATAGGAATTTTTTACCCAAAATTTTTCTATAGATAACGTTTTTACACAATATTTTTCTAAAGAAAATATTTTTTTTCAAAATTTTTTTATCTAACATTTTTTTAAAGAAAATGTTTTTATCTAAAATTTTTCTATAGAAAGTTTTTTTGTCAAAAATTTTTCTATAAAAATTTCTTAGAAAATTTTTATACACAAAAATATTTCAATCGAAAGTGTTTCTATAGAAAAATACTTTTATCAAAAATTTTTCTTTCGAAAAATTAAAAAAAAAAAAATATTTTAATCAAAATTTTTGTATAAAAAAAAATTTTGTATCGAAAAAATAAAAATTGTTTAATATTCGGTTACATTTACTTCAAACAATGTTTACATAAATTATAGTGTCGTGGCAACAATGTTTGAGATTATATTTCGATGTTTTTTTCTTGTTTTTTTATTTTAACAAAGCGCCCCCAATCGAATTTTCTAACATCCAAGTTGCACTTGAATGCTTTTAATACTCATTTTCACGAGTTTAAATTATGATCGTGATATATACGAAAATTAGAAAAAGTCTTCGGCTTCTGGTTGTATGGCCACCTGCTTATAATGTAGAGTCTTTGCCCTGAGACAGAATTTTCAGAATTGTCAACATTGTTGTCAATATGACATCTTCAAAAAATGTATATTCTACATCAAGAAAAATTTTATTCTTTTCGCTTTGTTTTAACGGGTTTTTTAAATTGTAAAAAAATACAAACATGAAAATAGGGCTTTTTAAGAACAACGGATAGAAATTATTGAAAATAGTGTTAACTCTTTGTTGAGAAACAGATCTTGTTTCAATTAGAATTTCAAGGGCATTATGTATGTATGTAAGAAACTCAATTCAAAAAGCGAATACACTTCGAGACATAGGAGATCCCATATTTAACCCATCTGGCTTTGGTTTTCTTTCATTGACTAAAGTAGATAACTTTCTCCGATATTAATGGGATTAAAATAAAGCAGATTAATAAAATTTCAACTAATTTAATTAAGTAATTTATAACCATGATACAACAGGCTGACAATCCTATATAATAAACTATAACCAATTAATGAGGCACATATTTTAAATTTATTACAAAAATATCAATTGCAATATTTATATATTAAAAATCTTTTTGTTACTAGAAATAAAACTACAAAAAAACAAGTAAGAAAGTGCTATAGTCGGTCAAGCCCGACCATACGATATCCTTCACCACTAAGGAGAAAGGTGTTATTTTTCGTGTCTAAAGACAAATATTTGCTGAATTTGGCAATCCTACAAACATTTTGTCAAAACTTTTATATTAAAGCTGTTTCCGTCTTTTCGACTTATATGAGACCGATGTGGACCGATTATCAAGAAATTTGTCGAATTGATTACAGTTGTTACTAAAATTATGTATGCAAAAAATAAACTTAAAATTCTCATTATCTTTAGATTTTGTGATTTTTGTCTCATTTAGTGCGTTTTGATAGAAGAGTTTGTATGGGAGCTATGGCCAAATGTAGAGCGATTTCAACGAAATTTAGTACAGTGATTTTGGTTCACATAAGCAGTGTTTGTTTCAAATTTATGAAATTCATGAAAAAATATTGATATTTGTGGCCAATATATCAATTCCGGGAAGTGGGACCTATGGGAGGTACCATAAGGAATAAACCGATTTTGACGATTTTCAAGCCATGGTCCCATTATCAAAAAAATGATCTGTTCCAAATTTCATCAAATTATCTTTAGAATTGCAACCTGTAGTTTGATTACAAGGTTTATATGGGGGTCCAGCCAGCCAGACCGACGGACGGACGGATATCGCTAAATCGACTCAGAAAGTTATTCTAAGCCTTTTGGTATACTAAAAGGTGGATCTAAGACAAATATTTCCATGCGTTACATACATCAGCACAAACTTATAATACCGTTTCCACCTATGGTGGTGAAGGGTATAATTAAAAAATTTTCGCCATCCGATTTATTTTAATGAACTTTTTGTTAAGAACATATTGGTTGGATATATAAAATTGAACAAGACTATAAAACTAGAAAACAAGTTTTTAATATCTGATTAAGCCAAACAGAATTGTTTATAAAATTATAGACAAAATAAAGTACCCTCTAGGCTATTACATTAAAGCTTTAATCCTCCAGTAAAGCTTGCAAAAGAATATAAACAAATGTATTTTAAAATTGATTTTAAATTTTACCTTAAGGTAAGATATAGGTATTATTTTGTTCTACTTTAAGTAAAACACTTAACTTAAATTATTTATTAAGTCAATAATATGATCATCATCATTTGTACATCAAAACAACATAACATTAATGCCTTAAAAGCCCCTATTAAATTCCAAATCAATTTGAAAAGAAAAACTTTATAAATAAATACATCTAATTTAGTTGAATATTCAATGAATAACTCAACACACAAGAAATATTGTAATATTCTATAAGGTCTCAGGTATTAAAATCAATGTCCCCCCAAATAAAAGTAATAAATTTTATTAAATCATTTGCTCGGCAGCCAAAGAAAAAGTTGGTGAAAAAACACATAATCTTTTAATACACTGCCGTAATAGACTTTTAACAGATGTTGTAAATCTAATATTTTATTTCGATAAAATCGAAAAGAAAAGAGAAAAATACAAATTTAAGTAAATAACCTTAAAGAAGAACTTAATAAAAAAATAAACTCAAGTAAAAAGTAAAGAAATATACAATAAATTCGAAAGGCCACAAGAAAAAAATCAATGAAGATTAAGAATAACGACCTGTTTTCTTCTTTTGTCGCCTTTTGAGGGAAAAAGGAGCTTTAGCAAAATTCACAGACTTATTTTATGTCTAAGAGAAAACCTACACACATACATACCTTCAACAAAATTTTAAAAGAAAAACAGGGTCTGGTTCGAAGTCTGTGTTGGTGACGTTGCCAAAAAGATTAACAGAATTGTAATGTTTTTTAAGATTACAATCGATATTTATGGCCTATAATAACCATTCAACTTAAAGCTGCAATTTTCAAAAAAAAGCTCTCACACTCATTTTAACCCTCAAAATGAACAATACATGCAAATACATTCAAGTAAGAATGTCTATGTGTTTAATGTTTACATGTATGAGAGCTTAAAATTCCTTTACCAGGAAGGAAATTGTATTTTGTAATGAATGCAAAAAAATAAAAAAAAAAATCACCGACAAGAAAATTGATTTTTGTATTTCCGTTTTCTTTATTTTTCTCATATTAAATTTGGTATTTTTATTTTTAAATTTGATGCTTTTGTATTTGTTATAGTTTTTCCTTCTTTTTTTTCAATGTCTGTGTCAGTAATAAAATTGTGATTTTATGGCATAATTTTATTCAATTTCTTTTTTTAGTCTTTGGAAAATGCAGCAGTCATTGAGCAGCTGGTAAAGGGACATCATTTCTAAAGAAAGGCAGAAAATCAAAGGAAAACTGTATAAAATATTCAATTGTAATTGATTTCTTTTATTTGATCGTTTTTATGACAAAGTCTTAAAGTTTAAACATAAACATTTTATTGCAATTACGTGTTGGAAATAAAAATTGAAACTAATATTAAAAAAATCATATAGAAAAAAGTATTTTTTCAGAAAAGCTTTAAAAACTTTTTTATGAAAAAGCTTTTATTTAAGAATAAGCTTTTTCATAAAAAGTGTGAAAAAGAGTTTTTCGATATAAAAGCTATTAATTACAGAAAATAAGATTATAAAAGTCATATTTTTACAGAGAAATCAATTTAAATAAGAAAACCTCACAATCGCGGAGAAGCTTTATTATGAAAAAGCTTTTGCTTAATAATGAGCTATTGCTAAAAAAAAACTTTTGGAAACTGTTATTAACGATTATAAGTTTTTCAGTTCAAAATCTATCATTAACTACATTTGGTTTTATAACAAACAACTTTTAAAACAAAAAAAAAAGCTCTCTGAAACGTAGAAGTTAGAGAAACTTATTGTAAAAAAAAGCTTTGGAGACTATTCCTTCAATAAATAATGTTTTTTCCAATCTATCTAAGCTATCTCTTACTGAGAATGTTTTTATAAAGAAAAAGCTTTTAGTAAATTTGGAAAAACATTTTGTTAAAGAAGAACATAGAAAGTATTCGTAAAAAAAAAAAATTATTTATAGCAAAAGCTTTCACAATGGTCAACACCAAAGCTTTTCAATACTGCTAAAAAACAGTTAAAAAAGCACTTAATTACTGAGAGACAGCGTTTCTAAAGAAAAAGCTTTTAGAAATAGAGAGATCACTTTTAAAAATTAAAAGCATTTAGTTACAAATAGACAACTTTTTTAAAGCAAAAGCTTTTAGAAACTGATGAACAGTTTTTTTTAAGACTAGTTACTGAAAGAAAACTTTTCCAAAGAAAATGATCTCAGTTACTTATATTTATTTGCTTTTGAAAAAAGCTTTGAGTTATATCAAAACAACTTTTCTAAAAAATTAAAAATTAAAAATTAATTAAAAGGGGCTTATGTTAAAGGTTCTAATATCTGGGATTTATTTTGTGACAAATATGTAGAAAAAATTAAAAATATTTATTTTAAAAGCTCTTTTGAAAGTAGCGAAGAAAATTTTTCTAAATCATGAATTCTGGAAATAATTTTATTTTTGGTATACTAGTTTTGATGAAAGCTTTTTTTTATGGATTTGAGGATTTCTTAAAACTGTAACTTAAGATTATTTTCAAAGTGAAAATTTTTTTAAAAAAAGCTTTCGTTATTTAGATATTTTCTAAAAATTAGTAGTAGAGATAAAAATCTGCACTAAAAAAAGAATATATTTTTATAGAATGAAGAAGTAAATAAATGAGCTTTATAGCACAAGCTCATTTATTTAAAAAAACTTATTTTTTATTACAATATTTTTGAGAAAAAGCTTTTTTCTGGATTTCTCAAAACTTAAAAAAAACTAAAGCTTTCAAAAAACATTTATCTAAGCAAAAGTTTTTAAGTTTAAACTTTAAGATATTTAGTGAAAAAATAACTTTTATACAAGAACTTTTAGTAGTAAGAAAACATTTTTGTACTTAAAAAATACTTCAAAAATAGAGCTTGTAAGACATCTTCTTAAAAACTTTATTATAGTGAACGTTTTTTTGGAAAAGAAAATGCTCTTGGCTAATAAAAATATAAAATCTCTTAGTTTCTTAGAGCTTTAGATATTGGCTATTCGATATTTGTAACGCATAGAATATTGGTCTGAGACCTTTTAGTATACCAATCGACTCAGAATCACTCCCTGAATTGTTTTATCGATGTCCGTCCGGCTGGCTGGTCGGTCATCTATATAAGCTTGTTATTAATGTAAAGGTCGCAACTTCAGAGATAATTGTATGAAATTTGAGGCAGGCTCATACTTTTGTCCAAGAACGATCCCTGTACTTTTTTGGCAAAATCGCATTACTACTTCGGGTACCGCCCATAGGGATGCCTTACCGCAATAGACTTGTTGGTCCTTTACAGCCGCAAATTTAGTTGTATTTTAATAATATTTAGCACAAATATTCCGTATAAAAACCTTAATCAGTGTACCTAATTTTGTAGAAATCGGTCCATATTTGACCATACCTCCCATACAAGACACATTCTCGAAAGCAACCATACCCATAAAAGCACAAAAACGTTTAAAAATCTAAAGATAAATACATTTTATTACTTAAACTTTCACAGATACATTTTTGTAAATATAAACCAATAACCGAAATTCGGTAGCAATCGATTAACAATTGTCCCTAGCTCCCATAATAGGCCCTTAGCCGATAATGATATAATATACTTAAAACTCCAAATTCTAAAAAAGTAGCACTTAGTATATGTACGAATGTCTCTTAGACTTAAGGAAAACTTGATATATATATAACTTTAATAGTGAAGGTTTTCATATAGTCGGGCTTGACTGGCTATAATTTTTCTTACTTGTTTTATTTTCGAATAAAATATTTATCGGTCCCTTTGTTTCATTTCATTTCTTATCAAATTGACTTTTGAAACTTTCATAATTATGCTCCTAAAAGCACTCATCTGCAGCAAAAAGTCTAATAAAGATATCATCATAATCATTTCCAACAATTTCCTCTGAAAAACTTCCTACTTCAAAATCATATTTGTTTATTATACCGAAGAGAATAACAAAAGACTATTTATTCGTTAAAAATTATGACTATTATTGAGGAAAATTGTTTTTGTATTAAATATCAATTGCAGAAAAAAAATCCGACAAATACAAAAAAAAACTACAAAATTATAAAATGGCAAAGAAAGGAAAGAAACAAAAGAGAGTTTTTTTATTTGCAATTTTCTTAACATTAAATAATTTTTCCGTGTTTTTATCTGACAGGACTATTGTTGTTACAAGATTTTAGAGGTCTCAGAGTTGAATACACATCAGAATTGCAATTACAGACATCTGATGAATTCAACGAAAAAAACAACAATCAACTACTTCGATGTGGATGAACAATGTACATACATATTTTTTCTTATTCTTTGGCTTTTGTTTGATTTCCTAGTAAGTGGAAACGAAAAAATTTTGCTGTAACAAAAGTTTTAACAAATTCCTGCGAATACTTACTAACACTCTGTTATACAATTGTACCTTAAATAATAATATTGTACTTGTAAGTTAATAGGAAAGTACACAAAAACAACTACACAATAAGAGTCAGAGAAAGCGGCATTAGTTACAATGAAAAATCCGAGACAGAATAAACAAAGAAGGAAAGATGTTATTGAAAAAAACATACATAGATATATTTTTATACTTTTTAGTATTTCATTATACCCTATTGTGGTTGGAAATATTGTGATTTGCAGCTGATGTTTGCCACTATATGAGAAAATAGAGATTGGGTGTAAATTGGGTTTCCTAAAATTAGGCAATGTCAATTTAGTTGATAAAAACATTTGTGGTTTTAGAAGGAAGAGCTTAATTTTAATAAGGAAAATATATATCTATATACAATTTTATAAATTTTATAAAAAAAAAAATCGAAATTATCTTATCTTATATCTTTAAACGAGCAATAATTGTATGTATATATATCTATATATATATAAAGAATGGCTATCTCGAAATCGGCACTCACGATTTTGACAAAATTAAGACACTGGGTACCTTTTTTTCGAATATGAAAGGACTTTTGGAAGTTTTACCGCTAAGGTGGTAAAAACGGGGAAAAAGGGGAAAAAATCGAACACGTTATATCTCTAATATCTTATATCTCTAAACGAGCAATAATTGTATGTATCTATATATATATATATAACGAATGGCTATCTCGAAATCGGCTCTAACGATTTTGACAAAATTAAGACACTGGGTACCTTTTTTCGAATATGAAAGGACTTTTGGAAATCTTACCGCTAAGGTAATAAAAACGGAAAAGAAGGGAAAAAATTCGAACACGTTATAAACATGTTATAAATTAAACAAAATTAAAATAACGTTTTGAACAGCTACGAAAATAAGCGGACAGGTGTTTGGTACTTTTTTGAAACTATGTCCGATAGGGGGTAAAAACGGGTGAAAATAATTTTTTTGGTACTTTTTTAACCCACTCTTATTTTTTTAACCAAAGAATATAAAAAGGAACTTTGTACTGCAGTCAATAAATGTGATAAATATATTTAACACGTCTTTGCTACTTTTTTGATTTTGGGGCCAAAATGGGCAAAAATAGGGATAAAATTATAGAACATCTCAAAAAGTAATATGAATAGGAACATTATGTTAATAAGGTTATATAAATGTAACATTTGATCATGTTATGCTCTTTAGAAAAGATGTTGTGGATAAGCCGGTGAGGATTTTAGTTTTACCGCTAAGGGGGTAAAAACGGGGAAAAAGGGGAAAAAATCGAACACGTTAAATCTCGAATAGGTAATTAAACAAAATTAAAATTACGTTTTGAACAGCTATGAAAATAAGCGGACAGGTGTTTGGTACTTTTTTGAAACTATGTACGGTAGGGGGTAAAAAAGGGTGAAAATTGTTTTTTTGGTACTTTTTTAACCCACTTTTATTTTTTAAACCAAAGAATATAGAAAGGAACTTTGTACTGCAGTCAATAGATGTGATAGATATATTTAACACGTATTTGCTACTTTTTTGATTTTGGGGCCAAAATGGGCAAAAATAGGGATAAAATGATAGAACATCTCAAAAAGTAATATGAATAGGAACATTATGTTAATAAGGTAATATAAATGTAACATTTGATCATGTTATGCTCTTTAGAGAAGATGGTGAAGTGAAGATTTTTAAGTTGGTAAAACTAATTTCCGACAGGTGGCGCCTCTGAAAATTACTTAAAATTAATTTAATCGTAAACTGTGCGTTTGATCATGCTATGATCTTTAGCAAAGTTGTAGCACATAAGCCGGCGAAGGTTTCTTAACTGGTGTGAATAATTTCCGACAGATGGTGCTACTGTAAATTACACAAAGTGAGTTGAATCGTAAACTGTGTATTTGATTATGCTATGATCTTTAGCAAAGTTGTCGCACATGAGCCGACGAAAGTTTCATAATTGACATGAAGAATTTTCGATAGGTGGCGCCACATTTTGTTTAAAAGGGAAAGAACTCACTTAGTAATAAATTATCATTTTATATAAAAAGCTTGTATTTACTTAAAAAAGTTTCCGTATAATATAAGACAAGACAACTGAAAAGCTCTCGGTTAATTGGAGACAATTTTTTTTATAAAAAATTCCTTATTAAACGAAAAACTGTCCCAATTACAGTTCTTCTAAACCACATTGTTCTTAAGAAAAGCTTCTAACTTAAAAATATCATTTTTAAAAGCTCTTTTTTCTCTGAAGCTTGTGTTTGTAATAATTATTAAAAAAAAAAAGCTTTAATTTATTGAGCTGAGCTGAAAGCTGAGATGCTGAGAAATATATTTTATAAAGAAAAGCTCTCATGACTTACTGTGTAATGTTTTTTAGATTTTGTTGTATATTTATGAGAAGCTTTTTAATAACTTTAAAGCTTTTTTGCTATAAGAGGAAATTTTTCTAATGCAAAAGCTCTCATATACGGGTACTTGGAAAAAATATTTCTATTAAAAGTTCTTATTTAATGACTGAATTAAAAAAAACAAACATCGACATTTATTCATTTTTTAAGAAAAAGCTCTTGAAAACTGAGAGTTTTCTTTTACTAAATCAAGTAAAGTTTTTGTAAATAAAAGTACTTAAGTAACAAACATTTAATAAGAAAAAATGATCAGTTTTATATTAAGTTTTATCAGGCGTTTTGAGCTTTTAGTTATTGAGTTAGGCTAAAAAGTTTTCAGATACTGATGGACATAAAAAAAGCTCAAAGTTATTATATTTTTTTATTATATTTTTATTTTTGAATTTTTTTTTTTACTAAATTTAGGATTTTATTTCTAAGACAAATATTTATAATGAAAAAGTTTTCATATTTAAAAGCTCTCAATTTCTTTTAAAGCTCTTGATAACTTAGATTTTTCTTTTCCTAAAGCAAACCAAGTTTTTTTTCTGCAATCTATTTTTCTCTAGCAGAAATGCCACTTAGTAACACGAAGCTTTTATTAAAAACGAACAGTTTCCATAAACCTAAGAGTTTCTTGTTTGGAAAAAGGGGAATAATTTAATTTAGGAAATTTTTTTGATGTAAAGACAAATTTTTTATAAAGAAAAAGCTCTTTGATAGTTTTTAAGAAAATATATGTCTTAAACACATTTTCTAAATAAAAAAAGCTCTTAACAGCGGGATTGTTTTTCATTAAAGAAAGCTCAACTAGTAATTGTGGCTATTTTTTAAAAATTTACTTTGAAACAACTTTTAAGAAAAAGCTTTAACATAGTAAATGTTAAGTAATATTATTTTTAACAAAAGGCTTTAAATAACTAAGAGAAATTTTTGATATAGTTAAAGCTCATAATCACTGTGAAAATTCAAATCCAATTTGAAGATTTTTTTTTACTAATTTTAGAGTCTCATTTTACTCAAAAAAGAAAAATGTCCAGCTTTTTGAATAAAATCAAAAGCTAACATCTTAGATACCAAATTCCCAAGATGAAAATTTGCTCCATTTAGCAAACAAAATTCCTTAAGACCAATAAGAGCTTTATCTATACAGTACAATTAGGTCGTTTTGGTATTGACAGTTTTCTGTCGGTGATTGTCTCTATCTGATCTAAGTTGTGAAATTCCGTTCCGACTTTTTTCTATTTTTAACATATATTTTTTGTTGTTGTTTCGCTGCTCGAACACAATGAATGACTGGCGGAAACGTGAACAGCTTTTGATGATTTTCTTCCTCTTGTTTTTATTTATAAGGATATTTCTTCTTCCAGTTTACTCGTATGTCTTTTGTAAGGATTATTTGTTAACCTACAAATTTGTACAATGAAGAGTTTCATCCATATGATGATGTGTGTTGTCATTTACTCACTCGAGCCTCAATTGATACAAATTACAAAAAAATGGCAAAGAAAGAGCAGCGGTTGTTGCTATTGAATGAAGGTTTTAAGAATCAAATTACGGGTTTTGAGTAACAGAATTGTATGAACAAATCTTAAATCTCTAAAGTCTTCATTAAGGAAAATCTCACAAGGAAAGTTTTTAAATCAAGGAGATGTAAAAGCATGGGTTCTTTATTAAAACTGGATTTTAACTTTAGTTTGAGATGTTTATGGAAAGTATTTCCAGTTTCGCAGAAATAGAAAAGAAACTCAGATTTTGAAAGATTTGATGAGTTACAAGGATTTGTTGTCTTAAAAGCAACTACAAACTGATGACCAAATTTGAAATAGCCCCTAAAAGTATGCTTACATATTTCAAATTATAAAATTTTTGCTTAATTTCGATTAATAAATTTGAAATATCTATCGTTAAGGTTTACAATTGAATACAATAATTTTGTTTTAATGTTTCTTTTCTTTTGTAACTTTTAAAAGTTTTACTCTTTTTCTATTTGTCCATTAAACGTCTGGTAAAATTCCATGTCTTTAATTTTTTTCCTGTACTACCAAGTTCAACGTTTTCTCTTACATATTAAGTTCAATAACAATCATTTGCAAAAATTGCCCTGAAAGAAGGAGAAGAAAAGAAATAAAAACAGAAATGAAACAAAATTATTGTCGAACAATACAAGGAAGTCAACTGAACAGAACAACGTTTTAACACCGAGTCAATGAACTTTTTAAGGGGTTTTTTTCTGAACAGATGGAAAACGTTTTATTTTTTCGAACGTATGTTTCTACTTATATTTTTTTGTTAAAAAAAAAAGTTTTTATCTTTAGTTGTAGTTGCAAGTTTCTGTAAGTTTTGCTGCCCTTTGCATTTTATTAATTTACTCAAGTTTTTATGTATAAAAAAATATATAAAAATATATAATGTTCATTTACATGAAAAATGTCATAACTTAGAAAAAATTCTGTTATTGAATCTTTCATTCAGAGGCAGATTTTAAAGAAAAACATTTTGCATTCTTTAAAGAGGATGAAAAAAATGAACATTGTATACTTTTAGAAGGTTAGATATAATTAACATTTTAAATAAATTAATAAACGATAAACTCAAAATTTTGTTAAACATTTTTCTATAATTAGACCGAACATTTTTTAATAACAAATTTAGATTGACAATTTTTCTAAATATAAAAAAATTTAGATCGAAAAATTTTCTACAAAAAAATAAATGTTTTCTAAAATTCAGACCGAAAATTTTTTTTTCAAAAAAATTTAAACCGAAAATTTTTCTATAAAAAATTTTGACCAAAAATTTTTCTATTAAAAATTTTGACCAAAAATTTTTCTATAACAAATTTTGACCGAAAATTTTTCTATAAAAAAAATTTAGACCAAAAATTTTTCTATAAAAGAATTTTGACCGAAAATTTTTCTATAAAAAATTTTGACCGAAAATTTCTCTATAAAAATTTTGACCGAAATTTTTTTTTTATCAAATTTTGACCGAAAATTTTTCTATAAAAAATTTTTACCGAAAATTTTTCTGTAATAAATTTTGACTGAAAATGTTTCTGTAATAAATTTTGATCGAAAAATTTTCTTTAAAAAATTTTGACCGAAAATTTTTCTACAAAAAATTTTGACCGAAAATTTTTCTTAAAAAAATTTTGACCGACAATATTTCTATAAAAAATTTTGACTGAAAATTTTTCTATAAAAAATTTTGACCGAAATTTTTTCTATAAAAAATTTTGACCGAAAATGTTTCTAAAAAAATTTTGACCGAAAATGTTTCCAAAAAAATTTTGACCGAAAATGTATAAAAAAACATAATGTTGACCGAAAATTTTCTATAAAAATTTTTTAACGAAAATTTTTATAAAAAAAAAATTTGACCGAAAATTTTTTTAAAAAAATATTAACCGAAAATTTTTCTATAAACAATTTTGACCGAAAAATTGTCTATAAAGAATTTTGAACGAAAATTTGTTTGACCAAACATTTTTCTATAAAAGAATTTTGACCAAAAATTTTTTTATAAAAAATATTGACCGAAAATTTTTCTACAAAAGATTTTGACCGAAAATTTTTCTATAAAAGATTTTGACAGAAAATTTTTCTATAAAAAATTTTGACCGAAAATTTTTCTATAAAAAAATGTTGACCGAAAATTTTTCTATAAAAAAATTTAGACCAAAAATTTTTCTATAAAAAATTTTGACCGAAAATTTTTCTGGAAAAAAATTTTGACCGAAAATTTGTCTATAAAAAATTTTGACGAAAATTTGTCTATAAAATATTTTGACCGACAATATTTCTATAAAAAAATTTTGACCTAAAATTTTCCTATAAAAAATTTTAAACTAAAAATTTTTCTATAAAAAATTTTGACCGAAAATTTTTCTATAACAAATTTTGACCGAAAATTTTTCTATAAAAAATTATGACCGAAAATTTTTCTGTAATAAATTTTGACTGAAAACTTTTTTGTAATAGATTTCGACCGAAAATTTTTCTTTTAAAAATTTCGACCGAAAATTTGTCTATAAAATATTTTGACCGAAAATTTTTCTATAAAAAATTTAGACCGAAAATTTTTCTATAAATGATTTTGACCGAAAATTTTTTTTAAAAAATTTTTACCGAAAATTTTTCTACAAAAAATTTTGACCGAAAATTTGTCTATAAAAAAATTCGACCGAAAATTTTTCTATAAAAAATTTTGACCAAAAATTTTTCTATAAACATTTTTGACCTAAAATTTTTCTATAAAAATTTTTGACCTAAAATTTTTCTATAAAAAATTTTAACCGACAATATTTCTATAAAAAATTTTGACCGAAAATTTTTCTAAAAAAAATTTTGACCGAAAATTTTTCTAAAAAATATTATGACCGAAATTTTTTTTGTTAAAGATTTTGACCGAAAATTTTACTATAAAAAATGTTGACCGAAAATTTTTCTATAAAAAATTTTGACCGAAAATTGTTTTATAAAAAATTTTGACTGAAAATTTGTCTATAAATAATTTTGACCGAAAATTTTTATATAAAAAATTTTGACCGAAAATTTTTCTATAAAAAAATTTTTGTAGAAAACTTTATAGTCGAATTTTTTTAAAGAAAATTTTTTATCCAAATTTTTTAATACAAAAATGTTAGACCGAACAAAAATTTATAGAAATTTTTGGTTAAATTTTTTTATATAAAAATTTTCAATCAAATTTTTTATTTAAGAAAAATTTTTGATCAACATTTTTTTATTCAAGAAAAATTTTCGGTCAAAATTTTTTCTTTAATAAAAAAATTTAGACCGAAAATTTGTCTACAAAAAAATTAGACCGATAATTTTGTATATGAGTCGGAAAATTTTACTATAAAAAAATTAAGACCGAAAATATTTATATAAAAAAATTAGACCAAAAAAAATGTTTCTTAAAAAAAAACCAAAGCTTTTTTTGTAAAAAATTTAGACTAAAAATTTTACTATAAAAAACTTTAGACCGTAAATTTTTCTATAAAAATTTATAACGAAAATCTTTCTATAGAAATTTAGGGCGAAAATGTTTCTATAAAATTTAGGATGAAAAATTTTCTATAAAAATTTAAAACGAAAAATTTTCTATAAAATTAGGACGAAAATTTTTCTATAAAAATTTAAGACGAAAATTTTTCCAAAAAAAAAAATAATTTTAGAAGAAAATTTTTCTATTAATTTTAAGAAGATTTTTTTTTTAAATTTAGATAGAAAATTTTACAGAAAAATTAAGAACGGACATTTTTTCTATAAAAATTTAGACAGAATATTTTGCTGTTTGTCTGCTAAGACATTTTGACAGAAAATTTTTCTTTTATAAAATTTAAATATTTTCTATATAAACTGAAGCAAAAATTATTTAAAAAACAAACATTTCTTTTCAAAATTTGGTATTGCAGAAATTTTAAAAACATTTTGTCAAATTTTCTATATGAGATAATTTTGAGGGAAAAAATTTCTATATTAAAGTTTCGAAATGTTTTTGTTTTCTCCAAAATTTGTTTGTAAAAATTCTAGATTCAATTTTTCAAACAATATTTTGGGAATATCCCATATATCTGTATATAAAAATCGAATGTTTTTACATATAAGTAACGACGTAACGAGGAACAAAGTAATTGAATATTGAAATAATGAAAGAAAATTTTAAAGAAAAACTTAAAATAATTTAAAACACTTAAATTTATAAAAGTTCTTCAAAAACGAATATAATTATCATAAGAAGGAATGAATAGAAATCCCTAATTTGAATTTCTTTACCATTCCAAAATCCTTGGTCACCATAAATCTCTTGTAAAAATTACTATAATTTAAAATTAAATTACTAAGTAAATTTTAGACCAAATATAGCAATGTGTCATCACATTACATATAACTTATCCAACTAATAGCAATTATTTCTTTTTGAAAAGGACACACAATACAATTTCTATAATTATTTGGCCAATATTTATCATACTAGAAAGCTCTGACCTACTCTACTCACTATAATAGATGGAAAATAAATTGTCCTTTTGCTGTTTGATACCAAACAACTAAACTGCCTAAAACGGACCTATTTTTCTATCTCTCTCTATCTCTTACCATAAATAAAAGGCTCACAAACAAATTATTTTTCTATCACAGAGATATAGCAAAACCAATACCAAGTTAAATGCAATCATATACAAATACACACATTGAAATTTGTACTTATACTACAATAAATTGCCACACATTCACCTATAAATACCAGTAGAATTCTTTTGTACCAAATTTACAAAGAACAACTAATTGGTATAAATTTTAAAAGGAAACCATTAGTATCATCAAGAAAAATTCAAAGTCATTTATTTTCTTTGGACAATTGGTTGAGAGAAAATGAATGAAGAAAAAGTCAATATTTAAAGTCAAATACACACACACATAAGTACCTTTTAAATTATTTATAGGTAAATTAGATACTAAAAGCTATTATTTCTTAATATTTTTCAAATATTTACTTAACAAAAACAAACAATAAGTTAAAGACTTTTTTATAAATTGAAGTTTTTTTAAAAAATTTAAAACATAAAACTTTGGTAACTCTAATGAAGTTATTCATAAGTGAATTAAGTAATAAGAAAATACACAATTAATTATTGGGATCATTATAAAAATAGCTCTACAATAGTATCTCAGAACATAAGTATCTTTTCTGTTTATTATCCACAAAGGGTGGATACATCTTACGAATATTCAATGCAAGCTCGATGAAAACCGGACATGTCAAATACCGAGCTCATAAATAATTTAAATTCTGCTTAAATCTAGTCTCATTATTTCTAAAAGAATAATATAAAAAACTAGTTTACTTTTATATTTAACTTATTCTCCAAAAACAGCAGCCAAATCAATTAAATTCCAAAACTTATAATTAGAGTACAAACACTAAAAGTTGGCATAACTAAACAAATTTTGTATATAAGGGATTAAAAAGACTTTAAGCACATAAAAGACGTAACGACTTAAGTTTGCCCTTCACAAATATTTTTTATTTAAATTTTTAAAAAAAAATTTTCCGAAAATGTAAAAAAACGTTTTTTTTTAATCTCTTAGTTTTTTTTCTAATTTTTCAAAATTTTCTTATATTTATAAAAATTTTTCAAAAATTTCTAATTTTTATAGGATATTATTTTGGTTTTTATTTAAGAATTAACTATTTTTATAGGAAAATTTAAAAAAATTTCCTATTTTTATCGGAAATTTTTCAAAAATGTTTAAAATTTGTGGATATAATAATATTTTTGAAAAATTTTCTAAAAATATATGAAATTTTTATAAAATTTCCTATAAAAATAGGGAAATTTTTAAAAATTTCTTATATTAATAAGAAATTTTTTTCAAAATTTTTCTATTTTTATAGGAAATTTTTCAAAAATTTCCTATAAAAATACGAATTTTTTTCAAATTTTTTCTATTTTTATAGGAAATTTTTCAAAAATTTCCTATAAAAATAAGATTTTTTTCAAAAATTTCCAATTTTTATAGGAAATTTTTCAAAAATTTCCTATTTTTATAGGAAATTTTTTAAAAATTTTCTTTTTTTATAGGAAATTTTGAAAATTTTTCTATTTTTATAGGAAATTTTTTAAAGATTTTCTATTTTTCTAGGAAATTTTTCAAAAATTTTCTATTTTTATAGGAAATTTTTCAAAAATTTCCTATTTTTATAGAAAATTTTTCTAAAAATGTTCTATTTTTATAGGAAATTTTTCTAAAAATTTTCTATTTTATAGGAAATTTTTTAAAGATTTTCTATTTTTATAGGATATTTTTAAAAAATTTTCTATTTTTATAGGAAATTTTTCAAAAATTTTCTGTTTTTATAGAAAATTTTTCTAAAAATTTTCTATTTTTATAGGAAATTTTTCTAAAAATTTTCTATTTTATAGGAAATTTTTTAAAGATTTTCTATTTTTATTGGATATTTTTAAAAAATTTTCTATTTTTATAGGAAATTTTTCAAAAATTTTCTATTTTTATAGAAAATTTTTCTAAAAATTTTCTATTTTTATAGGAAATTTTTCTAAAAATTTTCTATTTTATAGGAAATTTTTTAGAAATTTTCATTTTTATAGGAAATTTTTAGAAAACTTTCTATTTTTATAGGAAATTTTTCAAAAATTTTCTATTTTTATAGGAAATTTTTCAAAAATTTTCTATTGTTATAAAAAATTTTTTTTGAATTTCCTATTATTATAGCAAATGTTTACAAATTTTCTATTGTTATCAGAAATTTTTCAAAAATTTCCTATTTGTGTAGGAAATTTTTCAAAAGTATCCGATTTTTAAAGAAATAGGAAATTTTTCAAAAATTTCCTATTGTTATAAAAAATTTTTCAATTATTTGTTATTTGTGTAGGAAATTTTTCAAAAATATCCGATTTTTATAGAAATTTTTTAAAAATTTCCCGTTTTTATAGGAAATTTAAAAAAAATTGATTTTATTGTAGCAATTTTTTTTGAACCGCCGTGGTATAGCAGGTTAGTCATCCGCCTAGCATACCAGAGGCCCAAGTTCGATCCCTGGCCAGACTCACTTGAAAAAAAAATTTTCAAAAAAAAGCGGCGGTTCACCTCATAACTCAGCTATCCACTGGTTATTGAGTATTAGGCTATGAAAAACTTCTCTAACTAATGTATTTGCCGTTCGGAGCCGGCGTTAAAACGTAGGTCCCTTTCAATGAGTCTAAAAATAGAATCGGATGCAGAGAAGTACCCCCTTGTTCCAATTGGAATGTTGTCGGGGAATTATATATATATATATATTTTTTAATCACAATTTACCAATGCTCATCATCTTAATAGCTTATTTTTTCCTATACTTTAAGTAATTAAGATACAACTTTTTTTAAACAATTTTTTATATTGAAATTGCATTCCTCCACCAGTCACTTAGCGTATTACTTTTTCGGCTATGTCTTTTTGGTTTATTATTTCCTTTACTCCTTTACTTTACAAATACATATAAGTGGTTTTGTATTTCATTTATTTCATTTCCTTGAATTCATTTCATATATTAAGTCTGCTCTACATAACACAGTGCTGCAGGATGCAGAATATTGGCTAAGAACCCTATAGAGTACTAAAGTTGCCCAAACCACCAACAGAGCCAGAACTAAAACAAGAAAAGAACACAAAAAAAAAAAGCCAAAACAAAATCAACATAAAGGAAAAGAAAACATGAATATTGAAATTGGTTTGGCAACGAAATAAGTTATGACAACAAGAAACAAATCAAAAAAATAAAAAAGAAAACTATTAAACAGACAGACAAATAGTACCAAAGTATGTAGTAAGATCGTCTGCCAATATAAAAATTAAAAAAATTTTATATTCCAATTTATTTTCGTATGGGGGGAATTTTGAGAAATCTGCATACGTTTATATACAAATATTGCGCAAAATATTTATATGAAAAGAAAAAAACGGGGGAATGCAAGAAGAAAATCTTGTATAATTTATTATAACATGATTGTTGCAAATACTTGAAGATACAATGAAATATGTAATCTCATTGAAAATATTTCATTTAGTGCACAGTGGGACAGTAATAAAATATAGTCAAATTATTAATAAAATCGATTTCTTATTTGAAATATAAAATATTTTTTAGCGTTTTTTTAGATTAGAGTAAAAAATAGCCAGCTAAACGAGCTTTGCGAAATAAAGAACGAATTGTGTTTATATTTTTACTAAAGTTCACATAAAAAGTACTTAATGTTTAAAGAATTTTAAGAAATTGTTATACCAGAAATGTTTCAATAAAAAGTAAATTTTAATAATTTTTATTTCTATTGCAAATATGTTAAACATTTTCCAATGGAAAATATCTTATGTGCTATTAAACATTTTTCTATGCTATTTCACCTTGTACATTACTTCGAAAGCAAATATAATTTTTTATTTTCTTGGCATTTGTGATTATACATTATACATGTAGTTTTTTCTGCTACCTCTTATTACACTAGCTCACAGAATTTAATATTTTGTTTTACATATTAACATTATGTTTTTTTTTTAATTTCAAAATTTTATTTCTTCTTTTTATAGGAAAATTTTCTATTTTCTTATATGATATATTTCAAAAATTTCTTATTTTTATAGAAAATTTTTAAAAAATTTCTTATTTTTATAGGAAATTTTTCAAAAATTTCTTATTTTATAGGAAATTTTTCAAAAATTTCATATTTTTATAGGAAATTTTTCAAAAATTTCTTATTTTTATAGGAAATTTTTCAAAAAATTCTTACTTTTATAGGAAATTTTTCAAAAAATTCTTATTTTTATAGGAAATTTTTCAAAAATTTCTTATTTTTATAGGAAATTTTTCAAAAATTTTCTTATTTTTATAGGAAATTTTTCAAAAATTTCTTATTTTTATAGGAAATTTTTCAAAAATTTCTTATTTTTACGGGAAATTTTCAAAAAATTTCTTACTTTTATAGAAAATGTTTTAAAAATTTCTTATTTTGATACGAGACTTTTCCAAATTTCTTATTTTTATAGAAAATTTTTCAAAAATTTCTTATTTTAAATTTTTCAGAAAATTCTTATTTTATAGGAAATTTTTGTAGGAAATTTTTCTTATAATTAAAGGAAATTTTTCAAATATTTCTTATTTCTATAGGACATTTTGCAAAAATTTCTTATTGCTATAGGAAACTTTTCAAAAATTTCTATTTTTAAAAGAAAAAATTTCATATTTTTATAGGAAATTTCTCAAAAATTTCTAATATTTATATGAAATTTTTCAAAAGTTTCTGATTTTTATAATAAATTTTTAAAAACTTCTTGGTTTTATAGGAAATTTTTCAAGAATTTTTTATTTTTATAGGAAATTTTTCAAAATTTGTTTATTTTTATAGGAAATTTTTCAAAAATTTTTTATTTTTATAGAAATTTTTTTAAAAATTTCTTATTTTTATAGGAAATTTTTCAAAAAATTTCTTATTTTTATAGAAAATTTTTCAAAAATTTCTTATTTTTATGGGAAATTTTTCAAAAATTTCTTATTGTGATAGGAAATTTTTCAAAAATTTCTTATTTTGATAGGAAATTTTTCAAAAATTTCTTATTTTTATAGGAAATTTTTCAAAAATTTCTTATTTTTGTAGGAAATTTTCAAAATTTTTTTTATTTTTATAGGAAATTTTTCAAAAATTTTTTATTTCTATAGGAAATTTTTCAAAAGTTTTTTATTTTTATAGCAAATTTTTTTAAAAGTTTTTTAATTTTAGAGGAAATTTTTCAAAAATTTCATATTTTTATAGGAAATTTTTCAAAAATTTCTTATTTTTATAGGAAATTTTTCAAAAACTTCTTATTTTTATAGAAAATTTTTCAAAAATTTCTTATTTTTATAATTTTTCAAAAATTTCTTATTGTGTTAAGAAATTTTTCAAAAATTTCTTATTTTGATAGGAAATTTTTCAAAAATTTCTTATTTTTGTAGGAAATTTTTCAAAAATTTCTTATTTTTATAGGAAATTTTTCAAAAACTTCTTATTTTTATAGAAAATTTGTCAAAAATTTCCTATTTTTATACGCAATTTTTCAAAAATTTCTTATTTTTATAGAAAATTTTTCAAAAATTTCTTATTTTTATAGGAAATTTTTCAAAAATTTCTTATTGTGTTAGGAAATTTTTCAAAAATTTCTTATTTTGATAGGAAATTTTTCAAAAATTTCTTTTTTTTGTAGGAAATTTTTCAAAAATTTCTTATTTTTATAGGAAAATTTTCAAAAACTTCTTATTTTTATAGAAAATTTTTCAAAAATTTCTTATTTTTATACGAAATTTTTCAAAAATTTCTTATTTTTATACGAAATTTCTAAAAATTTCTTATTTTTATAGGAAGTTTTTAAAAAATTTCTTACTTTTATAGGAAATTTTTCAAAAATTTCTTATTTTTATACGAAATTTTTCAAAAATTTCTTATTTTTATACGAAATTTTTCAAAAATTTCTCATTTTTATACAAAATATTTCAAAAATTTCTTATTTTTATACGAAATATTTCAAAAATTTCTTATTTTTATACGAAATTTTTCAAAAATTTCTTATTTCACATTTTTATAGGAAATTGTTCATATATTTCTTATTTCTATAGAAAATTTTTCAAAAATTTCATATCTTTATAGGAAATTTTTTAAAAATTTCTAATTTTTAAGAAATTTTTCAAAAATTTCTTATTTTTGAAGGAAATTTTTAAAAATTTATAGGAATTTCAAAAAAAAACTTCTTTTTTTTAGAAAATTTTTCCAAAATTTCTTATTTTTTAGGTAATTTTTCAAAAATTTATTATTTTTATAGGAATTTTTTTTATAAATATTTTTTTATATGAAATTTTTCAAAAAATTTCTCATTTTTTTAGAATGTTTTTCAAATGTTTCTTATTTTTAGAGGAAAGTTGATAGGAAATTTTTCAAAATTTCTTATTTTTATAAGAAATGTTTAAAAAATTTATATTTTTTTAGGAACATTTTTAATAATTGTAATTTTTTATGCAAATTTAAAAAAAGAAATTATTATTTTTATGGGAATATTTTCAAAAAAATTTTTAAAAAACTTCTCTCAATGACGATAATACATAATTCTTTTGAATTGGGATCCTTGCGTAATGCACTTATTTAAAATTTTTTCTAAACTGTTTGTTAACAAAATAGTATTGAAGTATTGAAAAAAAAACATTTCTTATGTTTTTATTCTAAGAAAACTATAACACATCAAACAAGATAGTTTAACTTCAATGTAATTGTGGCTGTTGACCAGTGTTAGATGAATCGACATATTTTTGAAAATTTTTACATAAAACATTCATTCGAGTTAACAATGTTTAAATGGCATTGCTTTATATATTACGCTAAAGGAAAAAAGAAACAGGGTTTGTTAAAAAAATTTTCTTCCCACATGCTATCATCATTCCATTTATATGTTATGTCAAACTTTTTTTGGCAAAACTAAAAAAACTTAAGCTTACATCAACAGGAATAACTGCTCAGAGGTACTCGTATATAAATGAAAAATTCTAAAATTTTTGAAGTATCTGACAACCTCCATCAAAAAATTATGTAAAACCCACATATTTGAATAGTTTCTTTCTTTGTGAGCATATTTTTCGTTTAGGTTATAGTAAATGCATAACTAAAGTACTTATATGTTGATTATGTACAAATTTGCGTTTATTTTTTTTATAAGCTTTTTTGACGAAAATTTTTTCATAACAAAATCTTTTTTTCGCTTTTCTCATTTCAATATTGAAATTTTGATACCATAAAATCATTGTCTGGATGGCCAAGAGAACCCCTGCAAAATCTAATTATGTTAATGAAAAGTTATGCTATTTTTATGGTTGGGAAATTTTGCAAAATTTATTTAGATTAGATAAATTTGAAAATGAAAAATATCTCTAACAAAGGAAACAAAATAATAACTAACTAAAACTCTCAAATTATGTTATGAAAGCCAGATCGTAATACAATGAAATTATTTAATTAAATTCTACATTAAATTATTACAACCTTGAAAATAATTTATATTTAATCTCATTGTGATTTAAATGTAGTTTACCAGCTGCTTGCTTTTACTTTGGTACATAAATACGTAATATCTTTTTAAATTTACAACATATTTTACCTTTGTGTAAACTTATGTATAGTTTACAATTTACCCAAAACTCATTATAAACCACATAATTATTGGATCCCATGAAAGATATCTCATCTTGGAAAGACTTGTTAAAATGTCGTAATTTATGGTTACTAACACTTAACAATTTAAGCTCACACAAATTATAAAATATTAATTTACATAATTTACACTTCATTGAAATCTTTACATTTTCATGTAAAAACACAATTGTGTGCGTATGAAACTGTATACATATACATTTAAATTATTAGGGCAGGTCAACTTTGTATAGAAATATGTGTTAGTCAATTTTTATAGAAAAATGTCCAAAACAAAATTTATTAAATTTTTATAAAAAAAATTTTGTGTACAAAATTTTTATAGAAAAAATTTGGGTACAAAATTTTTATAGAAAAATTTTGGTTACTAAATTTTTATAGAAAAATTTTGGGTACAAAATTCTTGTAGAAAAATTTTGGGTACAAAATTTTTGTAGAAAAATTTTGGGTACAAAATTATTGTATAAAAATTTTGGGTACAACATTTTTGTGGAATTAGTTTAGGTACAAAAATTTTCTGTACAAAATTTTTGTAGAAAAATTTTGGGTACAAAATTTTGTAGAAAAATGTTGGGTGCAAAAAATTTTGTACCAAAAATTTTTCTAGAAAAATTTTGGGTACAAAATTTTTGTAGAAAAATTTTGGGTACAAAATTTTTATAGAAGAACTTTGGATAGAAAATTTTTATAGAAAAAAATTAGGCTACCAAATTTTTATAGAAACATTTTGGGTACAAAATTTTTGTAGAAAAATTTTGGGTACAAAATTTTTGTAGAAAAATTTTGGGTACAAAATTTTTGTAGAAAAATTTTGGCTACAAAATTTTTGTAGAAATATCTTGGGTACAAAAATTTTGTGTAAAAAATTTTATAGAAAAATTTTGGGTACAAAATTTTTATAGAAAAATTTTGGGTACGAAATTTTTATAGAAAAATTTTTGGTACAAAATTTAAAAAAAAAACAGTTTGGGTACAAAATTTAAAAAAAAAAAACAGTTTGGGTACAAAATTTTTATAAAAAAATTTTGGGTACAAAATTTTTATAGAAAAACTTTGGGTACAAAATTTTTATAGAAAAATTTTGGGTACAAAATTTTTATAGAAAAATTTTGGGTACGAAATTTTTATAGAAAAATTTTGGGTACGAAATTTTTATAGAAAAATTTTGGGTAACTTGGAAAAAAAATTTGGAAAACTTTTTGTTATAACGTTTTTATAGCAAAATTTTTGTTAAAAATTTTTGTTAAAAATTTTTGTTATAAAATTTTAATGGAAAAATTTTTGTTGTAAAATTTTTATAAAAAAAATTTTCGGTATAAAATTTTTATAGAAAAATTTTCGGTATAAAATTTTTATAGAAAAATTTTCGTATTAAAATTTTTATAGAAAAATTTTCCGTATAAAATTTTTATAGAAAAATTTTGGGTACAAAATTTTTATAGAAAAATTTTGGGTACAAAATTTTTATAAAAAAATTTTTCGATACAAAATTTTTATAGAAGAATTTTCGGTACAAACTTTTTATAGAAGAATTTTCTGTACAAAATTTTCGTAATATTTTACAGAAAAATTTTTATTATGAAGTTTTTATAGAAAATTTTCAGTACAAGATTTTTATAGAAAAATTTTCGGTACAAAATTTTTATAGAAAACTTTTTGTTATAACGTTTTTATAGCAAAATTTTTGTTAAAAATTTTTGTTAATAAATTTGTTATAAAATTTTAATGGAAAAATTTTTGTTGTAAAATTTTTATAAAAAAATTTTCGGTATAAAATTTTTATAGAAAAATTTTCGGTATAAAATTTTTATAGAAAAATTTTCGTATTAAAATTTTTATAGAAAAATTTTCCGTATAAAATATTTATAGAAAAATTTTCGGTATAAAATTTGTAGAAAAATTTTCGGTATAAAATTTTTATAGAAAAATTTTCGGTATAAAATTTTTATAGAAAAATTTTCCGTATAAAATTTTTATAGAAAAATTTTTATAAAAAATTTTTATAAAAAATTTTCTGTATACAATTTTTATAGAAAAATTTCCGGTATAAATTTTTGTAGAAAAATTTTCGGTATAAAATTTTTATAGAAAAATTTTCGGTATAAAATTTTTATAGAAAAATTTTCGGTATAAAATTTTTATAGAAAAATTTTCGGTATAAAATTTTTATAGAAAAATTTTCTTATAAAATTTTTATAGAAAAATTTTGGGTATAAAATTTTTATAGAAAAATTTTGGGTATAAAATTTTTATAGAAAAATTTTCAGTACAAAATGTTTATAGAAAAATTTTCAGTACAAAATTTTTATAGAAAAATTTTCAGTATAAAATTTTTATAGAAAAATTTTCGGTAAAAAATTTTTTGGTACAAAATTTTTATAGAAAAATTTTCTTTATGAAATCTTTATAGACAAAGTTTGGTTATAAAGTTTTCATAGAAAAATTTTCGTTACAAAATTTTGATAAAAAAAATTTTCGTTATAAAATTTTTATATAAAAATTTTCGTTATAAAATTTTTATGGAAAAATTTTCGTTATAAAATTTTTATGGAAAAATTTTCGAAATAAAATTTACGTAATTAAATTTTTCGGTAAAAAATTTCTATAGAAAAATTTTTGGTATAAAATTTTCATAGAAAAATTGTTCGATAAAAAATTTTTATGGACAAATTTTTGGTAGAAAATTTTTATAGAGAAAATTTAGTTATAAAATTTTTATAGAAAAATTTTGGTTATAAAATTTTTACAACAAAATTTTGGTTTTAAAATTTTTCTAGAAAATTTCTCGTTATAAAATTTTTATCGAAAAATTTATTGTTATAAAATTTTTATAGAAAAATTTTGGGTATAATTTTTTTTTGGAAAAATTTTTTGATTATAAAAATTTTATAGAAAATTTAAGATATTATAAAAACTTTATTAAACAAATTTTTAGATAAAAAGTAAGTAGTAAAAGTAAGAAAAATTTAAAATATAAAAAACTTTATAGAAAATTTTTGTATATAAAAATTTATTGCATAGGTTTGGTATTGACACGAGCAGTATTTCCATTCAAGGAAAATTCAGTTATTTTTTACCACCTTTGCTGTAAAAATATTACTTTTGCCTAAATTAATGTAAAGATTTGTCAATAAAAAATATTTCCTTATTAAGATATGAAATTTTTTGTTCTATAGAAAAATATTTCTATATACATTTTCTTGCAAAGAAAATCCGCCCTAATGTACAGATTTAAGAGTAAATTAAAATTAAGCTCTCAATACCAAAAATTCATTTATCATAAACAAACAATAAGACAAAAGAATTTATTATGTTTAACAGGATTTTATGTTGTGAATGCACAAGTGGGCGAAACTTAACCCTATTAAAGCCCAACAGTTCCAAACTCAGATTTAAGAGATTTTTAAATAGATAAAAACATATTATTATTTGGCAGCTAAAATTAAATCTGAGTTTCATTTAAGGCAAACCGGCCACCTCTAGTGATAATATTATTTTCACTAAATTAGTCACTTTAAAAGGCTTGAAGTTTAAAACTTTTGGGCATTTACACACTGTTAGGTTATCTAGTATTTGGTATATGTTGGGTGTTTATGCTATAGTTTTACTAAAGTATATTTTGTGTTAAAACTAAATGAGTTGTATGTTTTCCCAAAAGTTTATGAGTGTCAAGCGCGCAATTATTATGAGTTATATTGTAAATGCCTGTTATTTAAATTTTGCTTCCATATTCTATTAATTTTGTTGTTAAATGCTTAAAAACCTTTGCTAAGTTACTCTGGAAAGATTGCATGCAAGTAATTGTTGTACTTGAGTGCGTATGAAAATGTTTAATTCATTTTAATACTTATACGCACCCCTGAACATGAACATTGATGTTATCGAAATAATGTGAAGCATACTTTGAGGATTGCAGCGTAATGGGGTAAAAATAATCATAAATGCTCAATAAAATACTGAATAATTAGAAATCTTGTTATAGCATCCATACTTTGTTTTAAAATTTAAATTTTGTTTTAATTTGTTTCTCCGATTCACACGAAACTTTATGTTAAGATCCTAGTAAACGAGAAAAAAGTGAGGGTCCAAAGAAAAAATTTGTGAAAATTAGGTGGCAAAAAAATTATTCTAAAATTTTTCGTCCCACTTTATAATCGTCACAGTTGTACGATGTACGGCCAATATCTTACCAGTTCCAGAGATATCTTAAAACATACACAATTTTTGTTTATAGTTATAAACAATATAAAATTTGTATAAACAAATTTTGAATTCTTTTTTAATATTTAATATTTCAACAGATGTAGAATTTTAATAGCTTATTTTAGGAAATGAAATGTCTACTTTACGTTTAACTATTCCAAAATTTAATTGAGTTACTTTTCTGAAAACTATAAGTTCAAAACTAAAAAAATTGAACTTTTGTATTTGATGGTGAATCCCAACAGCATCCATGCACATAAAAAACTTATGCTATACTTAAATGGAAGCATAACTTCTAAAGATTGCAGAACCTGAAAAATATTGAAAATGTTCTAGCACCACTTGACACAATTCAAAAAATATCAAACAAAAATAGGTTTCTAGCAAAAACATAAAATGCTCAATATCTCGAAAACCAGACCTGATGAGATCAAAGTAAGTGAAGGGTTTAAATAAAGGTGAATTGTGAGTTCATAATTGAAGAGTATTGTTCTTGTACACAATTTTTTTGACCAGTGATATTTAAACCCAATTATTTTATATGAAAATTTTGTGAGTTGATAAAGAAAAGTCGCTGTTACTTTAGAAAATGTGGTCGAAAAATAACTAAATTTTTACTGAGTAAAGTCAACTTCATTGCCCATTTAATATAAAAAAAAATATAGAAAATTAAAATAATGTTTTTCAAGATATTCAAGGATAAAGGACATTTTTTAAAAAATTTACCTTTAAAAAAGAATAATAGTTAAACCTTATTCGATCAAATTTTAAAGTAGAATTAATATAATTTCCAACTACGTCACAATAATTGAAATCTGACAACGCGTTGTGAAGTTATTGAATCGCAAACATTGCCAATTTTTCACAAAAATACCTGACATGTCAAATTTTGGGAGCTTATAAAATCTAAACGATATAAGATATGAGATGGTTTTCACACCATAACATCCGGAAATAGAAGGAGAATATACGAGTATATTTTGAGTTTAAACAAAATCGTTAGATTCATAATATAAATTTTTATTTTTGGGACGATAATTTTCAGAGTTTTTCTATATTACACAGTAGGACAGTGGTTGGTACACATAAGAAATGTTAACAGAGTATAAAAATGGGCTTAAAATAGAGAAATACGCGTCTCGGCGTTTTGCTGTAGCACGTCAGAATTTTAAGAAAATCGATTTTAAAGATTCGAAGGACCGTGGAGGTTTACTTGTAACGTAATATTATTATAAAAACTTCTATAAAAGTAGAATGGGAGAACCGATTTAAATGCTTGAGCCAGTTTTGAAAAGGGACTTAAATTTGGATTTATTTTGTATTTATTTCTCCGTTAGAGGACGCTTTAATTTTCATGTAAAATTAAAAGATATCCGAAAAATGTACGAAATTCATTAAAAATACAATTCTGCAATTAGAAAAATTAAAACCAGTCGTCCGGGATTTGAACCATTATATTTCATTTTTTGGATATTTTTTAATTCTACATGAAAATTGAAGCGCCATCTAGCGGTACTTTAATTATACCCTTCACCAATAGGTGAAAGGGTATTATAAGTTTGTGATTCCGTTTGTAATTTTTTATTAGTGATCGTAGACCCCATAAAAATTATACCGATCGACTCAGAATCGGGAGGAGAATCGATTAAGCGATGTCCGTCTGTCTGTCTGTCTGTCTGTCTGTCTGTCTGTCTGTCTGTCTGTCTGTCTGTCTGTCTGTCCGTCCATCTGTCTGTCTGTTGAAATCAAGTTTCTGAAGCCCCTGGAGGATGGACTTACATAAATTATATATCAGATAATATGTTATATATCAGATTGTAGGAAATATTTTCCCAAAGCACTCTGTAAAATTTTATCAAAATTGGTCCATAAACAACTGAGATATCGCCAAAACACTGAATTTGATGTATCGCAAATTGCCCAAAGTACACATTAGAGAATGTTTGTTGAAAAAATTAAATGCAGAAATAGGAAAAACTATCCTCCTTTAGTACGGACCTACATAAATTTTATATCAGATTTTAGGAAATTCCCCCACCAAGCACGTTATTAAATTTTATCAAAAGCGGTCCATAAACAATTGAGATATCGCCATAACACTACATTTGATGTACAGCAAATTGCCCAAAGTACGTGTCTAAGAAATTTTGTTTACATTTTGTAAGTATTGTTTCAGCGATATCTCAGGTGTTTATGGACCGATTGTGATCCTGTCTGTCCTTTTTTCTGTTGTAGTCAAGTTTTTGAAGCTCCTGTTTTGTCGATATCTCGGATGTTAGATAATCCTTCGCAGGGGATTATCTAAATCCTGATGCATTCTGTAATTTGTGGTAGATATAATTTAGCGTTTAAGCGATGGTGTTTTGATCGACAATGTTGAAATTCAGGGTGGGACAATTCAGGAACATTCAGGACAATTCCACAAATCTGGTTTTAGCAGACAGACACACTGCATTTATCTTAATTTTGTGTCTGACTTTTGAACATTATGATAACATTTGAGAATGTATTATATATCAAATTATAGGTAATCTTCCTAGAAAGTACAAAAATGCTATCCGTTCAAAACCTACATATGTATGTAAGTATCTCACATATCAACAAAAATTTAAATTTTTTAATTGCAATTGGGAGAAATCCCTTCACGTTTGACAATTGATCCCGCCTAAAGCAATCTCTTAGTAGCTAATAAATGACAAATTATAATAGATACGATGATGACATTTAGTAAAAAGACGTTGTACAATATTGATATTCAGGACAATAGCGCCTAAAATAAACTTTCTAGAGGGACAACATTTGACAAAAGTATTTCTGATCTCTTGAAAAGTTCGATATTGAAAATGGGCGAGCTCTATTCACATTTAGTGAAATCTCCCATATAAACCCGACCGGGAATCGATTTAATGCTGATAAATTAAATCACATTAAAATTGCACAAAGAACTAGAGCAAAACTTTCCAAACATCCATCGGACAGATCGAAAGAACTATACATCCCAAATATTATTGATGAAGTGTTCATTTTAATTAATTAACTAACTTCAAATTAATAAGTAAACTTTTCCGACAAAGCTGATAACCATCCATTTTAAAGCTATATATTTCACGTATGTATCTAAAACTAAGAGTGTATACCCTATAATTTTAAGGCTTGTATACATTGACAATCATTGTTAAAGCTTTGACCTAAATCAGTCCGCTAACTTCAGAGTTTTACATAACTAATCAAGAACTTTTACTAGTTGGATAATTCGTACGAATTAAAGTGCACAACCCTCACTGGGCACAGCGTTTTTGGGTTGCATGTCAGAATACTTAAACTTTATCAAATCGATGTGCTATTGCAAATCTAAGGGCATCTACATTTTGAAGCATCTTTTCTGCATGGTTTATCTGGTCTATCGAACTTTATTAAATGTTCGTAAAATATGTGTCTATTTTATTTCGAAGCTACTGGCTGGCTTAAATATGCATTCTCTACTTGTAGTCTAGTAATCATTATCTTTCACAAATGGACCACTTTAGAACCCAAGTGAAGCTTCCCTAGATATCAGCCACCTGTCCAACCTAACCTTTGGGTGCATAACTATTCTAGATGATGACGCCACCGAAAAGGTTTTCGTTTTCCGACTCTTAATTTTAAAGACTCTTTGCATATAATACTAGTATAACCAAATATTGCTACGAATTACATTAAGTACTTTTGGAACACCATTGGTGAGGGTATCCAAGATTCGGCAAAGCCGAATATACCACTCTTACTTGTTTTATTCTCTTTTCAAAACTGGCTCAAGCATTTGAACCGTTTCACCCATTATATTTTTATAGAACTTTTTATAATAGTATTGCGCTACAAGTGAACCTCCACGGTCCTTCAAATCTTTCAAATCGATTTTCTTAAAACTCTGACGTGCTACAGCAAAACGCCGAGACACGTGTTTCTTTATTTTAAGCCTATTTTCATATTCTGTTAACATTTCTCATGTATACCAACCACTGTCATACTGTGTAATATAGAAAAACTCTGAAAATTATCGTCCCAAAAATAAAAATTTATATTATGAATCTAACGATTTTGTTTAAACTCAAAACATACTCGTATATTCTCCTTCAATTTCCGGATGTTATAGTGTGAAAACCATCTCATATCTTATATCGTTTAGATTTTATAAGCTCTCAAAATTTGACATGTCAGGTATTTTTGTGAAAAATTGGCAATGTTTGCGATTCAATAACTTCACAACGCGTTGTCAGATTTCAATTATTGTGACGTAGTTGGAAATTATATTAATTCTTCTTTTAAATTCGATCGAATAAGGTTTAACTATTATTATTTTTTAAAAGAAAATTTTTTTAAAAATGTCCTTTATCCTTGAATATCTTGAAAAACATTATTTTAATTTTCTATATTTTTTTTTATAGTAAATGGACAATGAAGTTGACTTTACTCAGTAAAAATTTAGTTATTTTTCGACCACATTTTCTAAAGTAACAGCGACTTTTCTTTATCAACTCACAAAATTTTCATATAAAATAATTGGGTTTAAATATCACTGGTCAAAAAAATTGTGTACAAGAACAATACTCTTCAATTATGAACTCACTATTCACCTTTATTTAACCCATTTTGTACCACTGGTCGAGATCTCGACCAGAAATTTTTGTGGATTTTCAAAAAATAATTAAAAATATTTGCTGATAGAATTATTATTATTTTTTTAATTTGTAATGAAGTTTGGAATGTCAACTTTCATATTTGAATTATTTTTATTTCGTACCTCCCCTTTTAAGGTACCGCCGGGCGGGCACAAAAATAGTCTAAAAATAGGCCTTTTTTAAATTTATTGCAAATGCTGTGTTAAAATCAAAAGAGAAAAAAATGTTATTGATTTAAATAGCCAATAGTCCAAATGAACTATATTGTGTACAAATTAAATATAACAACTACTACAGATAGCCGCCCAGCAGCCTTGAACATGGCTGGTCGAGATGTCGACCATTGGGATAATTAGTGCAATGAATTTGTTTAATGAGCTATGGAATTCCTATAATAAAACAAACAATGTCACGGAATAAGTTCCAAAAAATAAAATCAAACTTTCATTTGGCAAATAACGATGAAATCGACAAAAATGACAAATTTGCCAAAGTACGGCCTCTGCTTGATCTTCTCAATGCTCGATTTATGCAGTTTGGAGTTTTTGAACCGAATTTATCGATTGATGAACAAATGGAGCCATATTTTGGTCGTCATAGCTGCAAAATGTTTATAAGAGGCAAACCAATTCACTTTGGATACAAATATTGGTGTCTATGTTCATCAAAAGGTTATTTGTATCAATTTCGACCATACGCTGGAGCAACAGATACATATGATAAACTACTTGGCCTAGGAGCTAGCGTGGTTTTGAGTCTAAGAAACGTAATGCGGTACGACAGAAAGGATTTTTTTTTCCTGTACCCCAGGCTAACCTTATTTCCAATTATAATAAGTACATGGGAGGGGTTGATCTACACGACAATGCTGTTGCCAATTATAGAATTGGAATAAGAGGAAAAAAATGGTGGTGGCCACTTTGGGTCACTTGCTTGGACAGTGCGTGTGTTAGTTAATGCATGGAAATTGCATTGCATGATTTCTGAAAAGACCAATAAAAAATCCATGCCTCAAATTGATTTCAAAAATTCAATAACAAAAACACTATTGCTGTATGAGACAATCCCACCCGATGAAGAAAGTGATGGTGTCGACGACACCGCAGAGCAACCCACATCATCGAAAAGACTGAAGGCCATGCACATGTCTGTCAGTATTAAGGGATGTTATCGCCGGTGCAAAATATGCAAGAAGCATACTGCTTACACTTGTGCTAAGTGCAACATAAATTTACATGTAGGTGAATGCTTCGAAACTTACCACGCAAATTTGAAATAATATTTTTTTATACTTATTAATTTCTTTACATAAATAAAACATTTAAACTAAAATAAATTGATCGAATTTTTCATTTATCTGTAAGTTTACTTTTAATCTTTATAATATAGTAAAGTAAATTTATTGCTCTAATTATCCCAACGGTCGAGATCTCGACCACCAGTTTTCAGGGTTACCACCTTACAAAAAAAAAAAAAAATTACAAAAATTAAAATTTGAGCCGGTTTCTAACCAGCCACGAAAATTTCGTTAAGATATAAAAACTTTTTTTTGGCTTGGGACATAATGGGTTAAGCCCTACACTTACTTTGATCTCATCAGGTCTGGTTTTCGAGATATTGAGCATTTTATGTTTTTGCTAGAAACCTATTTTTTTTTTTGATATTTTTTGAATAGTGTCAAGTGGTGCTAGAACATTTTCAATATTTTTCAGGTTCTGCAATCTTTAGAAGTTATGCTTCCACGGTCCTTCGAATCTTTCAAATCGATTTTCTTAAAACTCTAACGTGCTACAGCAAAATGCCGAGACACGTATTTCTTTATCTTAAGCCTATTTTCATATTCTGTTAACATTACTCATGTGTACTCAAAAAAATTTGATTTTTGTCGTACTGTGTTATAAAAGAAATATTGACTTCTAGTCAAATGTGTTTGATATTAGAATAAAAATATTTTATTTGACTCATGGTCGGTACTGAATCAAGGATCTCGGGGTTGTTTTTCATTTTTCTTTTATAATTTTCTGAAAATATATTAATATATAGAAAAGATATTGTTTCACTTAAAGTCCCCAGGATGTTAGATTTGAATCTATCAAATTCAGTTTTTGTTAGAAAACTTTTTTTGAGAGCCGGCCTAAACAAACATGTTTTGTAAAATGTGAATTACTTACATCACGTATTGCTTTAAACCACAAACCTACAGCTGTCATTAAAACAGGCAGCCACTCAAATGTTAATAAATTTGAGATTCGGCTCAAAATGAGTGACAATTCAAAAGTTCAAATCAATAAAATAAAACATACTCGAAACAAAAAATATCATCTCATTTACCATGTTAACATTTAAAAGTATGTTTTCCTCTGTCAAAATTTTCTGTCCACCCTCGTACCTATCAAATTTGAAGTGTTATGCGTGTAAATGAAGTTTAAATGAAAAAGGCTGGCATGTTGGTGTTAAATATGTTTTTATGTCGCGGTTGCTTTAACTATATTCTGCATATTGATGATGATTTGGTGGAACATCTTCTTTCCCAATTCTGTGCTTAAGTGCAATAAAATTTGCAATGTAAAATGTTGGAGCTATACACAAATATGTCGCGTTATACAACAGAAAATACAAAACAACACTTTCAAAAACAACAAAAATTCCGAATTCAATCAAAGGGGTAAGAAAAGAAATTGTATGCATAATCATGCCTACCAATATATGTATGTATATACCATACATATAGTTATAAGCCTGAAAGTATGCTATGCAAATTCTAAAGAGAATATTACAAGTGTTTGTAAGTTTTACATATAATACCATTACCACTGTTAACAATAATTGCTATTAGGTTATGATAATATCCACTCATAGTTTAAGAGTTTTTTTTCCTCCAACTTCCCATCATATTTTAATTCTATTTCTTCTTAGTCTAGGATTTAACTTTGGTTTGCTTTTCCCTGAGCACCTCTTTTATTCTATTAACATTTCAATTTGTATGAGTTTTTTTTTCTACTAGTTTTTCTTCTAGTTTTGTTTAATTCAATTTTTGCTCTAGTTAGTTTGTGCTGGAAATTTTATTCTTCTTTTCTCCGTTATCACCGTCTGCTTGAACTTAAGCCAATTTATTTCATCCACAACCAGAGAAGAGTTCACTAATACTCGGTACTGGAACTGGAAGTGGAAGTAACACCAACACAATCTCACAATGAGCTCAACTCAATTAAGTGTATTTGCTTACTCCATACCATCATCATAATCGGCGAAGGCAATAGAGTCATAGGAAAATTCAAGATAAAAACGTTTGAAACAGAAAACAATACCTAGAGATGATAATATGCTGATGAATATGCTCTCGGCTTAAGGTTACGTATGCAACCACTTGAACAATTTTGTTTTAAAGAGGCTTAAACAATTATGCATGAAACAACAGCAGATTTTAATTAGAACATACACAAATTGTTTTAGAAGTGTTGAAATAATATTATTAATTTGGTGAAAAACAATCAAAATCTGGTTGTATTTACTAATTTTCCTTAGCTCAAATCGATTAATAATGTAACCACTTCGATATCTGGGGGCAAATTACCGCATTCGATATCGATCGAAAACTCGGACTTTTAAGCAAATATTGTGAAGTATACTTTAGGGATGTTCAAAGTTACTTCGATGCAAAAAGTTTATTGAAATTTGGAATCCATTTTGATTCGTTTTTAAAAACATATATTAAAACTCTTTTACTATTAGTCATCCTTTGGAAAATAACTACAAAAAGTAAAAAGTAAAGTAAACTAAGCATCTTCTAAATAATTTTCATTATCCTTAAAGTTTGCTACACAAATGTTTTGAAAATATCTAAGATTTCGATCGATATCGAATGCGGTAATTTGGCCCCAGATGCTTAGACCATAATTTTCTGACAAATTTCATTTTCATTTTGTTAACAACAACACGTGCCATCTACATGTTTTAATTCATTTCTTTTTATATACCATAAATTTGACTTCTTTAAGCAGCGTTGGCCAAATAGAGAGCTTTTTTAAATGATAGTGATCAATCTCAAAATGAGAATGAGTCTTGAGATTATATTTGCTGTATATTTTGTTATCGTATTATGCATTTGAGTATTTTTTGAGAAAAGTTGTTTAATGTTATTCCCCTGCCACTTAAATAATGAGCAACGTTGTCTTAAAGCTACTTAAAGATTTACTTTTCCATTCTGTGGCCTGGAACTAAATCGGAAAACCCCTTCCAAAAATGATAAATTATATGTTACAATTATTTTAATGGCCTAAAATAAGTTCATTTATTTGTCGAATTTGCCTGTCGAATACTTAGTTTTTTGATAAAAGTTTAAAAAAAAAGTAGAATAATAGTTAGTGAACCGCCGCATAGTGGTATTGATGAGTGACCCTTACAACGATGAAATTTTTAATACCTGTTCAGTTTTATATAGATAAGACTAATTAAAAAAATTTTCGAAATCCGTCGACTCCTTGGGGTACCTGCCTTGGGCCCCCAATTTTCCCCTATTTTTCTTCTCAATGTTCAAGTCGCAATTCTCCACAGAATTTGATGAAATTTAACACACGTCTATTAATTAATTCGAAAAAGAGCTTTATTAATTTTGGTTGAAATTAGACCAGCCCTTGGGGTACCTGTCGTGGATCCCAATTTTAAACATATTTTTCTTTACGATATACAATCAGCAATTCTTAACAGAGATTAATGGAATTCGGCACACGTCTATAAGTTGATCTAGAAAAGGGGTCTACTGATTTTGGTTAAAATCAGTTGACTCCTTGGGTGCTTGTCTTGGATCCGAAATTTTCACCAATTTTTTTTTAATGTATAAGCAATCCTCATCATAATTTTAAACAATTCGGCATACGAATTTTTTCGGTTGAAATCCCTTGAATCTTTGAGGTACCTGCCTTTGACCCGCCCATTTTTCACTTATTATTGTTCACAATATATAAGCCGGAATTCTTAACAGAATTCTTAAAACTTTGGCATACATCAATTCGTTTACCCAAAAAGAGCTCTACTAATTTTGGTTGAATTCCATCGACTCCGACGGGACTTACACTTAAATTCAATTTGATTAAAAAGTTACGCCTCAATGACTGCAACACTTTTTGCTTAAATTTACAATTTACGTGACTTTTTTCAGAAAATTTCGAACTTTGTTCTACGATTGGTTAACTTCGGTGATTTTTTTTCGCTCAATCTAAAGAAGAGACTTTCGCCTTTCACACGGTTATGGTGGAAGCACCGAGCAATACCGAATCAACTTAGTTTTTATCCAAGAAAAACGAAAACACTGAATTTTGTAGAACTTTTCTGATTATATAATATCTCCTAAGATAGATACGAGATAAAGTTATTTGCTTCTGCAGACTAAAACCAATGTTAATACCTTTATTAAATCGACATTAAGATTAAAGCTGTAAGACTATATTCGATGCATTGGCTACTGAGTTTGATGAAAAATTTCATCACTTTTCTTTCAAGAACATTAAGCACATTCCAATACCTTTTTTTAAAACAATTATTGATCTTTTATATCTAGAGTCTTCTCTATAGAACTGCATCATTACATTATGTTAATGCGATGGTCAAAAATGGCATTAGAAATACCATAGTGAGCCGTGGTATAGCAAGTTATCCACCGGTTTAAAAAAATAAATTTTCAAGACAAAAACGGTTCACGTCATAACTCAGCTAGCCACCGATTATTTAGTATTAGGCTTTATAAAACATCTCTAACTAATGCATTTGCCGTTCGGAGCCGCAGATAAAACGTAAGACCCTTTTAATGGGTCTTAAAATAGGAACGAATGCAGCTCGTTGTATATCGGAAGTACCCCTTGTCCAATTGGAATGTTGTCGGAATTATGTGTATATGTATCAAGAGTAAAAAATTTTTTTGCAAGTTTTTTATAAAAAGAGAATATACAGTTAATAACTTACATCAATATATAATACAGTTATAAGAGAACTGAACACTTACCTGGAAATATAAAAGAAAATAAAAAATTAAGTAGAGTATTTATTTTAGATAAGATAAATTGTAGATTTTGAACTAAGTACTAAATTTTATTGCCTAGGTTCATTTGACTCCAAACACAATAAACTTGATTCCAGCTAAATATTTTCGATACCTCCCAAAACTATGCTATACAATTTTTTCAGTTTTTGCACACAAATAATATGATTTTTACTCAAATGCTTCAATTTAAAGCTTTTCTGAAAAACAATCAAGTTGATTGGAATAATCCTTTTCTGGAGCCTCCTAAAAGTATGCAACATGATTTTGTTTGCTAAAAAATTGATTTTTGTATACTGTAGCGTTTGAATTTTGACAATCTTCTTAATTTTAGTGGACTCATGTCATGTGACAGAACTCTATTCCGTTCAGAAGTTTAATTAATTCCGTGTTTTGCTTCTGCAGAAAAAGTAAAACGAAATAATTTTTCGGAATGAAACCACATTCTTTAGTTAAAGTGGAGTTGATTTTGTATAATTTTCTTTTTTTATTCAATATTTGAATAATTTCTTCAATTATTTAGTGTTATTTGTTGAAACAATGATAGAGTTACTGATCTCAATTAAAAAAAAAATCGTGTTTTACAATGATTTTGGACACTTAAAATTTTTCGGAATCTATAGAACCTAAAACCATTTTGATCGGAATTCAACTATTTAATGGTTTCAATTCCGAACGGAATTTGTGACATGCCTGTATATTTCCTAGTTCTATTCCCCAATTTAAAACCTATAATAATGTGCTACAATTTCCCCCACAACTTTAAATATCAACATCTAACCAAAACTCCCACTTACACAAATAGTCTCATTAGTTTGCTTATATTCAACTGAATATATTTTCTTTCCCCATTTGCATTTCCCTCTATTTTTTCCAATTTCATAATATTTGCATTATTTTAATTGAAACTATTGAACTATGAATGATTTTAATTTGTCTGATAGCTCCTCCATATATTTTGGTCTAATTTCTTTTGCTTGTTTAAAGAAAAAAAATAGAGTCTTTTTCAGCAAATACTTGGATTTCCCTAAAACAATGGCTGCTCGAAACTATAAAAGCAAAATTATAACAAAATTTGATAAGATTTCTAAGAAACATCTTCATGGATATAAAATTTTAGGATATCAAGTGAATATTCATAAAAATTTTGCAACTGCAGGCGGAAATGGAAAAAGAGCAATAAGATTTTACATTTTATAGTTTCAAAACGAAAGATTGTGCATTTAGTAATTAAAATGGGAAGTTATCGTTAGAGGGAAGATTTTTTTGTCTTTTTCGAAAGAAAAGGAAAATGTGAGAGTTATAAAAAAGTGTAACAAATGAATATAAATAGTTTCTTTATTATTACTATTTCAATCGGAAATATAGCTGTTTGCTTTTAATCTTTATAATTAAAATTAAAGGAGTAATGAGTTGAAATTGGAGCTAAATATTGAGATAAAAGCTGTTTGTTCTAAATTACAGAGTTAGCGCCGGAAGATATTGGGAAAAAGGTTCAATAAACTTTTGATAAGAATAAGGAAATAATTTCGAATGTTTAAAATAATAATTTTAATCTATGTTTAAACAAAATTAAATTTAATACGTTTTACTAAATTTTTTTATAAAAAAAAATATAATAAAAAAATATTTTTATATTTTCTATTAGAAAATTTATATTAGAAAATTTATCGAAAAATTTTTTATAAAAAAAATTTTATATCAAAAATTTTCTTATATCGAAAAATTTTCTAAAGGAAAATGTTGGTATCGAAAAATTTTATATATAAAAAAAATTTTATATCGATAAATTGTCTATCAAAAAATTTTTATTTGGGAATTAATAATTCGAACTTTAGAATTGATTGAAAAATTAGGTTTAATCAGGCTTGATCAAACTCAATGAGTTAAATTGATGATTATCTCTGCAATTTGACAACTCGACTGTGGTCGAGGGCGCTAAGTGCTGATGACGTCCTGTGGCGGGACAGAAATTGCAATCCACTGAGCCGCGTTCAAAAATAATTTTTTCAGTTTTTCTCCACAATTACTTTTCAAATTTTCAAAATTAATAATTTGAAAGTTAAATGAACTCAAGCCTGATTAAACCTAATTTTTCAAAAAATTTTTATATCGAAAAATTTTCTTCATTAAAAATTTTTGTATCGAAAAATTTTCTATATAAAAAATTTTTATATCGAAAAATTTTCTATAAGAAAATTTTTGTATCGAAAAATTTTCTATAAGAAAATTTTTAAATCGAAAAATTTTCTATAAGAAAATTTTTATAATGAACAATTTTTTATTATATCGATAAATTTTCAATAAGAAAATTTTTATATCGAAAAATTTTCTATAAGAAAATTTTTATATCTAAAAATTTTCTATAAGAAAATTTTTATATCGAAAAATTTTCTATAAGAAAATTTTTATATTGAAAAATTTTCTATAAGAAAATTTTTATATCGAAAAATTTTCTATAAGAAAATTTTTATATCGAAAAATTTTCTATAAGAAACATTTTATATCGAAAAATTGTCTATAAGAAAAATTTTATATCGAAAAATTTTTTATAAGAAAATTTGTATATCGAAAAATTTGCTATAAGAAAATTTTTATATCGAAAAATTTTCTATAAGAAAATGTTTATAATGAAAAATTTTCTACAAAAAACTTTTATAATGAAAAGTTTTTTATGAGAAAATTTTTATTATAAAAAAATTTTTACAAGAAAATTTTTATAATCCAAAATTTTCTTTAAGAAAATTTTTATAATGACAAAATTTTTGTAAGAAAATTTTTATAATGAACATTTTCCCACAAGCAAATTTTTATAATGAAAAATTGTTTGTAAGAAAATTTTTATAAAGATAAATTTTCTATAAGAAAATTTTTTAACGAAAAGTTTTTTATAAGAAAATTATAATAATGAAAAATTTTCTATAAGAAAAGTTTTATAATGAAAAATTTTCTATAAGAAAATTTTTATAATGAAAAATTTTCTATAAGAAAATTTTTATAATGAAAAATTTTCTACAAAAAAATAATTTTGTAGTGAAAAATTTTACAAGAAAAATTTTATTTTCTTTAAGAACATTTTTACAAGGAAACATGTTCTATAAGAAAAATTGTATAAAAATTTTTCTATAAGGAAACTATAGAAAATTTTTATACAGAAAAATTTTTATAGTGAAACATTCTCTAGAAGAGAATTTGTATAATGAAAAATTTTCAAAAAAAAAAATTTCTAAAAAAATTTTTATAAAAAAAATTCTCATTTTTTGAACATTTTTTTCTAGAAAATTTTTATAATGAAAAATTTCTATTGTTGTAAGAAACTTTTTATAATAAAAAATTTCCTATAAGAAAATTTTTATAATAAAAAATTTTCTATAAGAAAATTTTTATAATGAAAAATTTTCTACAAGAAAATTTTTATAACGAAAAATGTTTTATAACAAAATTTTTATAATAAAAAATTTTCTTTAAGAACATTTTTTTGAAGAAAATTTCTATATGAAAAATTTTGTAATGAAAATTTTTTGATAAGAAAATGTTCATAATGAAAAAGTTTCTATTAAGAAAATTTTCACAATGAAAAAGTTTCTATTACAAAATTTTTTATAATGAAAAATTTTCTGTAAGGAAATGTTTGCAATAAAAAATTTATCTTTCAAAAATTTTTATAAGAAAATTTGTAGGTATATAGCAAAATTTTCTATAAGAAAATTTTTTTAATTGAAAAAGTTTCCATTAGAAAATTTTTATTTTCAAAAATTTGCAATAAGAAAGCTTTTGTATTGAAAAATTTTCTATTAGAAAATTTTTATATTGAAAAATTTTCTATTAGAAAATTTTTATATTGAAAAATTTTCTATTAGAAAATTTTTATATTGAAAAATTTTCTATTAGAAAATTTTTACATTGAAAAATTTTTATATTGAAAATTTATATCAGAAAATTTTCATATTGAAAAATTTTCTATTAGAAAATTTTTGTGTTGTAAATATTACAACTAGAAAATATTTATTTTGAAACATTTTCTCCTAAAAAATTTTTATATTGAAAAATTTTCTATAAGAAAATTTAGGTATTAAAAAACTTTTTCTGTTCAGATGATAATCTTCGCTTTATGTTGATATTTGTTGCACACAATAATAATTCGTATTTATTCTGTCCGTAAAATAACATATAATATGTGCTTTTCGCTCTTTCTAGTAGATAATCCTCTGGATGGCCTAACCAACCATCGAAAAGCGTCGAGAAAAGATTTCCCCACCAACATTTTTTGGTTTTATCAAAAACCTGTTTATTACAATAATAAATCATTGTACTAAATTGGGATCTTAGTGCAATAGACTACAGTTAAACTTTTTAAAAAAATTTTATATCAAAAAATTTTCTTTAAAAAATTTTTTTCTGTAAGAAAATATAAAAATTTTTTTATCGAAAAATTTTCTATAAGAAAATTTCTGTAAGAAAGTTTTAATGTTGAGTAATTTTTTATAAGATAATTTTTGTATTAAAAATTTTTCTATAAAATATGATTATTCATTTTTTTTAACCCCATTTATAAGGTATTTATGAAAAAGCTTAAATTTTTCACTTAAACTTGAAATAAATTGCAGAAACTACTTATTCGTTTAAAGATAAATGCAAAAACAGTTTTTTTTAATTAAAATTCATGCATATTTTGTATTTACATAAAAATAAAAATATTTTTTAATTATTCTGGGTTTTTTTTTTTTTTTTTTTGCTTATACCAAAGCAATCTAGAAATAAATAGTAAAAAAGTAAATGGCAACAAAAATGAACATAAATCTGTTTATATCCTTCAAATGTCTCTTCTAATTAAATGCAAAAAAGGACTAGAGCAGAAAGAAATGCAAAAAGCTAAAACAAAAAAAAATATTTTGTTGTAATGAAAAGAGAAAAGAAACATTTGCACAAAAATACCAGCAAAATAACAATAAATAAAATGACACAAATTACCACAAATAAAAGAAAAATAAGAATAAATTTTTATTTTTTGTAAAAAATTAAAAAAAAAAACAAATCTTAAAACTTTAAGTGGACAGTAACAAAAACAGCAGCGGATAAAGTAGGACAATACAAAAATATTACAATAACTACTTGCAAACACTTATGTAAGTAACCAGCACACACTCACACATACATTTATTTATCGTTATTTGCCAGAAATAGAATTTATAATTGTTGTGTATCAACTTTGAAATTTTTAAAATTAATTGTATATTTCACTGTTTCTAAAACGCTTGATAGTATATTAATTATCTACTTAATTGCTTCTTGATAAAGAAACTTGTTGTAATCTTGTTCTTAAACTAAAACTTATTCTAACCTGACAATTTTACTATATTTAATGAATCAATACCTTAAAATACTTGGATTTTGATTGAACAATTAGGAAAGTGCTATAGTAGGTCAAGCCCGACCATACGATACCCTTCACCACTAAGGTCAAAGGTGTTCTTTTCCTGTATAAAGACAAATATTTGCTAAAATTTGCCATCATACAAACATATTCTCAAAACTTATACATTTAAGCTGATTCCGTCATTTGGACTTATATGAGAGCTAGGGTCAAATGTTTACCGATTATCTCGAAATTTGGCATTTTGATTTCAGTTATTACATAAATTATGTATGCAAAAAATAAACTTAAAATTCTCATTATTTACGAGCGTTTTAGTGAATTTTGTCCTATTTAGTGCATTTTGAGAAAAGTGTTTGTATGGAAGCTATGGTCAAATGTGTACCGATTTCAACGAAATTTGAGACAGTGATTTAACTTTACATAAGCAGTATTTGTTTTAAATTTCATGAAAAAATATAGATTTTTATGGCCAATATATTAATTCCGGGAAGTGGAACCTATGGGAGGTACCATAGATAATGGACCGATTTCGACGACTTTCAATAGCCATGGTCCCATTATCAAAAAAATGATCCGTGCCAAATTTTATCAAATTATCTTTAGAATTGCGACCTGTAGTTTGATTACAAGGTTTACATGGGGGTCCAGCCAGACAGCCAGACGGACGAACGGACGGACATCGCTAAATCGACTCAAAAAGTGATTCTAAGCTTATTGGTATACTAAAAGATGGTTCTGAGATAATTATTTCTATGCGTTACATGCATCAGCACAAACTTATAATACCCTTTCCCACCATATGGTGGTTAAGGGTATAAAAAGAAAAACTATTTTGCTAATACTAAAGGTATTTTTATTTGTTTTAATTAAATTCTTTCTTATTAATTTATAATACGAAATTGTTTCTTTATTTGGCACTTTTCATCCCAACTCTTTTCAAATAGATAACCCGTTTGGAGATAAATTTAAAACGAAATCCTTTTTAAACATTTTATCGTTTTGCTCTGATGCAAATACAAATTTCTTGGCATACTTTTAGGATTTATGTAGAACTTTAATTTCTGGGTTAGAAAACTAGAAAACCAAATAAGACAATATGAATTTGTAGATAAAATAGAAAAATATGTTAAATAAATAAAATATAATACAAGTTTTTGCTAATCTCAAAAAAAATATATATAAAACATACATTTATTAAAACAATGTTTTTAAGAAAAATATGTATGAAAGTATGTGTGTATTTGTGAAACTACAAAATTTGATGTTGAAAAACAAAAGACTACAAATTGAAAAAAATATGTCCTGCAAGGATCTCTTAAATGTATTTTTTGTTTTGTATTGTTCTTGTCGTTTTTCTTATTTGCCATTATTTTATAAAATATAAAATAATATTTTTGTTTAAATTTGTTGATATTCTTGTTGTAGTTGTAGTTGTTTGTATTTTCATCTCTTGATAATGTTTATAAATATTGTTGGTATTTAGCAAAACTAACAACAATTGCAACAAGAAGACTAACATCATCAACAATAGGAACAACAACTCATCTTATTCATTGTTCATTTTTCTAGAATACCCTACACAAAATTAGGAGGGTATTATAAGTTTGTGTTCATGTTTATAATGCCTGAAAATAGGGAATTATTATCTGTTCGGCCATCTAAACATAAATCACTTTAAAAAATTTTAAATAGCTTTCATATACGAACTTCTCCAAAAATTCATCTACATTTTTTCAAGAATTACAAAAATGGTTGTAGATCTGAAGAAAACTACCAAATCAAAGACCCAATACCGGAAATGGTGTTAATATACAAAAATCTTTAAAATTGTTGAAGAAATAACATTATAGCAATAATCCAATTTTTCGAGAAAACTTAAAAAAATATTAAAGTTCCACATGTGTCGAATGTTATGATTTATTATATGGTCGTTCTAGACCGACTATAGTACATTCTAACTTGTCTTTTTTTTCTGCCTTCATTTACTTATCTAGTTCTACTTGTTAAAAGTTTATTGTTGTTTCCTCAACAAGCCACACAGTTATTGTCTGGTAAGAATTTAGGACTAAGTAGGCTGTAGAGGCAAGAATGAAGAGAACAATAAATATAAAGACAGGCTAGGGAAATCGTATTATGAAGCCTCCTCTACACATACACATACCCATTAACAAGGCAACTACTTGGATATGAGTATGTTTATTTTAGGTAAAAGGGTAATTCAATTCCACTTCCAGCTAAAAGAATAACTAAAGAACTTATGCTACAATATAATAATTATAATGGGCAAAATAGTTTTATTTTGTAAGTAGTAAAATTTGTATATCCTAGAGTTCTCTAAAGTGGCTACAAATTGTGGTTTGCCTTAATATGGATGGCCACCAAGGATCACTTAATGTTTATACCTAAATAATATCTAAGCTGTCAAAAAGTCCCAATTGGCACTTCCTAGATTACGACAGCCAAATAGAAGTTTAATATTCGATTTACCTTGTTTCTATTGGGTATTTAAGTTAATATGGATACTGTCAATAATTAATACGTGCCCTTAGATAAAATGATCGCAAGCGACAAGAAAAGTATCGTAAGCGACAAAAAATCTTAATTTAACAAAAACGGGGAATGCTTTTATGCATATCATTTATTTTCCTTTTTATACCCTTCACCACCATAGGTGGAAAGGGTATTATAAGTTTGTGCTGATGTTTGTAACGCATAGAAATATTTGTCTTAGGCCTACCTTTTAGTATACCAATAGACTTAGAATCACTTTCTGAGTCGATTTAGCGATGTCCGTCCGTCCGTCTGGCTGGCTGGAACCCATGTAAAACTTATAATCAAACTACAGGTCGCAATTCTAAAGATAATTTGATGAAATTTGGCACAGATCATTTTTTTGAAAATGGGACCATGGCTATTGAATTTGGTTAAAATCGGTCCATTATTTATGGTACCTCCCATAGGTCCCACTTCCCGAAATTGCTATATTAGCCACAAATATCGATATTTTTTCCTGAAATTTAAAACAAATACTGCTTATGTCAACTAAAATCACTGTACCAAATTTCGTTGAAATCGATCCACATTTGACCATTGCTCCCATACAAATTCTTCTTTAAAAACGCACTAAATGAGACAAAAAATCACTAAAACACTCGTAAATCTAACGATAATGGAAATTTAGTCTATTTATTGCATACATAATTTTTGTAACAACTGTAATCAATCTGCCAAATTTCGAGATAATCGGTCCACATTTGACCCTAGCTCTCATATAAGTCCAAATGACGGAAACAGGTTGAATATATAAGTTTTGAGAAAATGTTTGTATGATGGCAAAATTTAGCAAATATTTGTCTTTACACAGGAAGAATAACACCTTTGACCTTAGTGGTGAAGGGTATCGTATGGTCGGCTTGACCGACTATAGCGCTCTCTTACTTGTTAGTTTATAACTTTCGGCAAACTAATTAAATTTTTTCCAAATTGCTTAGAAGTTATGGTGTTAAGAATTATATGTGAAGTTTTTTAGTTTTATTTCAATAACTTTTAAACTACTGGGAGGATTATGGTGCAATAAGTAGAAATCGACCAAGTTTAGACGAATTGTTGTTTTAGATCAATTTCGAAAACCACTTAAGAAAGAATGGAAAATATTCCCTCTGTATTACGCAATCTCTAATAGTTTAAGAGATCTTAAATGAAATATCGTTTACGATTATTAAAATATAATTGCTCCATATGCCAGTTGTAGATAGAAGTCAAAGTGTAAAAGCCTATTTTTTCAAATCGCTATAACAATGACGAATTATTATCAAAAAACGATGTTTTGAAAGAAAGTCAGATAACCTTATATCATTTGAAAAAGTTTGAAGAAGAGAAACTGAAAGCTCTACATGACGAGAATGTTGTCAAGCTCAAGAAGAACTACGTTTAAAAGAACGGGTCGGTGCAAAGAGAACAGAACAAAAAAATACGGCAGAGTTGCGTTTTTTTATATGCAGTTCTAACATTTTAAAAAGAAAAAGTATTTTTTAATTTTTTTATCAAAAATTTTTCTGTAGAAAATTTTTATATCAAAAATTTTTCTATAGAAAAGTTTTTTAACAAAAATTTTTCTATATTTTTTATAATAAATTTTTTTCTCAAAAATTTTTCTGTAGAAAATTTTTATATCAAAAATTTTTCTATAGAAAATTTTTTTAACAAAAATTTTTTATATTTTTGATAATAAATTTTTTTCTATAAAAAATTTTTTTATCAAATATTTTTCCATAGAAAATTTTCATACAAAATTTTTTTTATAGAATTTTATTTAAAAAAATGTTTCTCTAGAATTTTTTTTTATCAAAAATTTTTCTATGGAAAGTTTTTTTTTTTTAAATTTTTCTATAGAAGATTTCTTATGAAAAATTTTTCTATAGAAAATTTTTCTATATTTTTTATAAAAATTTTTTTTCTCAAAATTTTTTCTATGGAAAATTTTTTTATCAAAAATTTTTCTATAGAAAATTTTCATACAAAATCTTTTTTTTTTAATTTTTCTATGGAAAGTTTTTTATCTATGGAAAGTTTTTTATCAAAAAGTTTTCTACAGAAGATTTCTTATCAAAAATTTTTTTATAGAAAATTTTTTATCAAAAATTTTTCTATGGAAAATTTTTTTGATAAAAAAATTTTCTATAGATAAGTGTTTGAAAAGAAATTTTCTTTGGAAAATTTTTGATAAGAAATCGTCTGAAGAAAACTTTTTGATAAAAAACTTTCCATAGAAAAATTTTTGATAAGAAAATTTTCTATAGAAAAAATTTTGAGAAAAAATTTTTTTATAAAAAATATAGAAAAATTTTTCATAAGAAATGTTTTATAGAAAAATTTCTTATGAAAAAAATTTCTATAGAAAAATTTCTTATGAAAAAATTTTCTATAGAAAAATTTTTGATAAAAAAATTTTCTATAGAAAAATTTCTTATGAAAAAATTTTCTATAGAAAAATTTTTGATAAAAAAATTTTCTATAGAAAAATTTTTGATAAAAAAAATTTTCTATAGAAAAATTTTTGATAAAAAAATTTTCTATAGAAAAATTTTTGATAAAAAAATTTTCTATAGAAAAATTTTTGATAAAAAAATTTTCTATAGAAAAATTTTTGATAAAAAAATTTTCTATAGAAAAATTTTTGATAAAAAAATTTTCTATAGAAAAATTTTTGATAAAAAAATTTTCTATAGAAAAATTTTTGATAAAAAAATTTTCTATAGAAAAATTTTTGATAAAAAAATTTTCTATAGAAAAATTTTTGATAAAAAAATTTTCTATAGAAAAATTTTTGATAAAAAAATTTTCTATAGAAAAATTTTTGATAAAAAAATTTTCTATAGAAAAATTTTTGATAAAAAAATTTTCTATAGAAAAATTTTTGATAAAAACAACTTTTCTATAGAAAATTCTTTATCAAACATTTTTATATAAAAAATGTTTTTGAAATGAAAATTAAATTTTTTTAATTAAATTTTGATTTCGAAATTATTCTTATAAAATATTATTGGTTTCAACTTTATAACATAACTTTGGTCTCAAATTTTTTCTTATGGAAAATCTTTTAGAAAAAAATTGTTCTTGTACAAATTTTTCTTTGACCAAAATTTTGGGAATATTTTTTAAAACAGAAATAAATTCTAATATTAAACAATTTTACGTAAATTTCTTGTAGAAAAAAGTTTTTGTCTAGGAATTTTTCATATAGATAAATCTTGGTCTTTGTTTTGTACAAAAAATTTTGGTTCTGAAATTTTTTGTAGAAAAGTTTTTATCTTAAATTAAATTTTTCTTATAGAATGAGTTTTATCTGAAAAGTTTTCTTATATAAAAATTTTGGTCTTAACATTTTTTAAACAGAAAAATTGTTATCATAGAAAAATTTTGGTTTCAAAACTTTTTATGTAGAAAGATTTTAATCTCAAACCAAGTCCATTAGAAAAGTTGTAATTAAAAAATTTATAAAATATTTTGGTTTTTAAACATAAAAATTATGACCTCGAAATTTTTACAATTCCAAAAATTTGTTCTTAAAATTTTCCTAACAGAAAAACAAAGGTTTTGGTCTAGGTTTTTTTTAATTTTTTCGGTTTCTTACAGAAAGTTTTTTTTCTGAAATTTTTATAAAAAAAAATTTTGATCTTAAAATGTTTCTTCTAGAATAAGTTTGATCTCAAAAGTTTTCTTATATAAAAATGTTGGTCTAAAAATGTTGTAATTAAAAATTTAATTAAAAATCTTTCTACATAAAAAGTTTTGAAACCAAAATTTTTCTATGATAACAATTTTTCTGTTAAAAAAATGTTAAGACCAAAATTTTTATATAAGAAAACTTTCCATATAAAACTTTTTCTATAAAAAACGTGTTAAGATAAAAATTTTTCTATACAAAATTTCAGAACCAAAATTTTTTGTATTAAACAAGACCAAGATTTTTCTATATGAAAAAATCCTAGACAAAAACTTTTTTCTACGAGAAATTTGTTTTAGCTCAAATCTTTGGTACTGTAAAAATTTTTAGACTACAATATTTTAATTTCGAGATTAGAATTTTTCTGTTAAAAAAATGTTAAAACCAAAATTTATATATAAGAAAAATTTTGAGATTAAACTTGTCTATTAGACAAAATTCGAGATCAAACTTTTTTTATAAGAAAAGTTTTAAAATTAAATTAGCCTATAAACAAATTTCATAACCAAAATTTTTTGTAAGAAACAGACAACAGGATTTTTCTGTATGAAAAAATCCTAGACCAAAACTTTTTTCTATATGGAATTTCAGAGACTAAAATTGTTCTATTACAAAAATTTAAAAAAAAAAAAAATTTTCTATAAAAGATATTTTGGTGAAAAAATTTTTCTATGATAGAAGAAAATTTCGAGATCAAAATTATATAAGAATTTTAGAACAATTTATTTAAAAAACTTCGAGACCAACATTTTTCTATAAGAAAAATAAAGACTAAAATTTGCGTATAAAAATTTTTTAAGACTTAAATTTTTCTAAATGAATAATTTTGATACCTTAATTTTCTAAATGAATTGTTTATACAAATTTCTTATTCTAGAAAAATTTTTAAGCCATAAATTTTCCATATATTTTTCTATAAGAAAAATTACTTTTGCTATGAGAAAAATTTTAAAATTTAAGTTGTTCCATAAAAAGAAAATGAATCAAAGCCATTATATAAGAAGATTTCGAGATCAATACTCTTCTTTAAAAAAATTCAGTAGCAAAATTTTTTGTACAAAAAAACTGTAAGATCAAAATTTTTTCAAAAAAAAGTATACCCTAGACCAAATATTACAATAATAAATAATTGTAATAAATTGGGATTTTAGAGCTATATACTACAGTAAAACTTTTTAGCAAAATTTCTCTATTTAAAAAAAATCGAGACTATAATTTTTCTTCAGGAAATTTTGCTTTAGGCGTAAGAATTGTTTTTATGAAGTTATTTTTTTTTTTCTTGTTTTTTTTTTTTTGTTAAATTTTTATAATTAAAAAATTTAAATTTTTAAACAAAAGTTCTGGTTTCAAAATTTCGTTTCCAAAAAATGCAGTTGGAATAATTACAAGGCCTCTTATCTAGTCATATTGCATTAATCTTAATAATGCTTAAATGTTTTAAATTTTGAATTTTAAACCAAAAATATTTTAAATTTAAATATTTAAAAGAAACAATTTTATAATTTTATGACTTTTTTTATCTGAAAAACAAGTAAGAAAGTGCTATAGTCGGTCAAGCCCAACCATACGATACCCTTCACCACTAAGGTCAAAGGTGTTATTTTTCCTGTATAAAGACAAATATTTGCTAAATTTTGCCATCATACAAACATTTTCTTAAAACTCATATATTTAAGCTGTTTCCGTCATTTGGACTTATATGGGAGCTAGGGTCAAATGTGGACCGATTATCTCGAAATTTGGCAAATTGATTACGGTTGTTACAGAAATAATGTATGCAAAAAAATAAACTTAAAATTCTCATTATCTTTAGGTCGCAATTCTAAAGATACTCTGATGAAATTTGGCACAGATAATTTTTTTGATATTGGGACCATGGCTATTGAAATTTGTCAAAATCGGTTCATTATTTATGGTACCTCCCATAGGTCCCACTTCCCGGAATTGACATATTGGCCACAAATATCAATATTTTTTCATGAAATTAAAAACAAATACTGCCTATATAAACATAAATCACTGTACAAAATTTCGAATGACCATAGCTCCCATACAAACTCTTCTTTAAAAACGCACTAAATGAGACAAAATATCACTAAAATGCTCGTAAATCTAAAGATAATGAAAATTTTGTGTTTATTTTTTGCAAATATAATTTTTGTAACAACTGTAATCAATTTGCCAAATTTCGAGATAATCGGTCCACATTTGACCCTACCTCTCATATAAGTCCAAATGACGGAAACAGGTTAAATATGTAAGTTTTCAGAAAATTTTTGTATGATGGGAAAATTTAGCAAATATTTGTCTTTATACAGGAAAAATAACACCTTTGACCTTAGTGGTGAAGGGTATCGTTTGGCTGGCTTGACCGACTATAGCGCTTTCTTACTTGTTTTTGTCTCATTTAGTGCGTTTTTAAAGAAAAGTTTGTATGGGGGCTATGGTCAAATGTTGACCGATTTTAACGAAATTTGGTGTAGTGGTTTAGGTTTATATAAGCAGTATTTGATTTAAATTTCATGAAAGAATATTGATATTTGAGGCCAATATATCAATTCCGGGAAGTGGGACCTATGGGAGGTACCATAAATAATATACCGATTGTGACGAATTTCAATAGTCATGGTCCCATTACCAAAAAAACGATCTGTGCCAAATTTCATCAAATTATCTTTAGAATTGCGACCTGTAGTTTGAATATAAAGTTTACATGGGGGTCCAGCCACGGACATCGCTAAATCGGCTCAGAAAGTGATTCTAAGCCTATTGGTATACTAAAAGGTGGGTCTAAGACAAATATTTCCATGCGTTACATACATCAGCACAAACCTATAACACCCTTTCCACTTATGGTGGTGAAGGGTATAATGAAAAGAAAAATTTAAAGTGTTTTAGAATTATGACTTACTATAATATGACTAGATGAGACCCATTGTGAATACCCAAAATATTTATTAAATCCTTAAAAATTTTAAATTTAACCATGCAATACAAAACCTCTTGAATTTTAAACTGAATTAAATATTAAACAAATTTCTTAAGTCAGTTCTTTAAAGAATTTAATTTTGTAGTCACGTTTAGTCAAATAACAAATTTGAGACTAATTTAATATGAATTGTTAAACTTCTCAAGGAATGAAAATCAATGTTCCATTTCCTTTAAACAGAAATGACTACGTACGTACAAATTGATATTTGGTATTAGATTTCACTAAACTCAATCATTACAAAATCTTTTTAAGATAAAAAAAAAACAAGGACTAACAAAATATCCGGAAAAGCCCAAGGAAATAAAACAAGCATTACGTGGAAGAATTTTTGAATGAAATTGAAAATGAGCTGAAGCTTAAAAATGTTCAAATCAAATTCATAGCTAAGCGTAAAAATAGAAATATCTTGAAATGAAAATTAAATTAAATTTAAAGCAAAAAAGAAAATTTAAATAAAACCAAGAAATCACAAAACAACAACATCCCTCATAAAGCAAATACTTTAGAAGGAATTAGAATTTGAAAGTGAAAAGTTGTTAGAACCATATTTTACCTTAACTTCTGCGAGTACTATAATGGTAAGCAACCAGAAAGAAAACCATTTAACTCAAAAAAACAGAGACGAAGAAAGAAGAACGAACATAATGTTCGTCAAAAGTTGTTGTCAAACTGTTACCATTGACACTTGCTTGGCTGGTTGGCACCTTTTGTTTACAACTTCCGTAAATTACATACAAATATAAATACAAATACAAATATACCCTGGGTAAATTTCCATGCAACATCAAAAAGAAAAAGGAAAAACAACCAGACAGAATAAAAGACGGACGGACGGCTAGATGAATGGATGGTTGGTTGGTTTTCTAGTACAGGGTGTTTGGTTTGGTTTGGTTTGGTTTGTTGTTCTTTTTTAAATCTTTTTTCCTCTTTGATTTAATTAAATTTATCTCAAAATTACAAAAAACCAGTGAGAGCTTGTGTGTTTGTATAAATGTTGGAAAATGTGAAAAACAAAAAAACCGTAACTTGTTCTAGTTCTATTTTTCTCATTTTATTACATTTATAAAGTCATGCACACTTGCACATTTAGACTCGATTCCAGTCAGAGATTTAGCCCAAAAGTTAACAGTGACATTTCCTCAGGCATTTAAGCACTTATACATTTTAACAAGAGTAATAATACGAATGAAAAACAACAACAACAACAAAAATAGCAAAATCATCAAGGTAAGAAAACTTGTAAAAATACTCGTGTATTTGTATGTAATTGCAGGTGAAGTAATCAACATTTGTACAAATATTAGTATAAAAATAAATGAGGTGAAATTTTAGGAAATTTAAAAATTAAGTTGATAATGAGTGTTAGTGTCTTTCGGTCATTTACCTTAGAAACGTTGTAGGAAAAGTATGTTAGAGTTGGATGTTTTTACACTGCGCATCACTTTAAGAGCACACCAAACACACTGAAATTTTCTTTCCTATATCTTAATATGAAATCGCTAAAAAAACAAGTTGCTATTTGTAACGGGTTATCTATTTTGCGGTGAACGTAAATAAAAACAAGTAAGAAAGTGCTATAGTCGGTCAAGCCCGACCATACGATACCCTTCACCACTAAGGCCAAAGGTGTTATTTTTCTGTATAAAGACAAATATTTGCTAAATTTTGCCAACATACAAACATGTGGACTGATTTTAACGAAATTTGGTACAGTGATTTTAGTTTACATAAGCAGTATTCAGTCTAAATTTCATGAAAAAATATTGATATTTGTGGCCAATATATCAATTCCGGGAAGTAGGACCTATGGGAGGTAGCATAAATAATGGACCGATTTTGACGAATTTCAATAGCCATGGTCCCATTATCCAAGAAATGATCTGCCAAATTTCATCACATTATCTTTAGAATTGCGACCTGTAGTTTGATTACAAGGTTTACATGGGGGTCCAGCCAGCCAGCCAGACGGATAGACGGACGGACGGACATCGCTAAATCGACTCAGAAAGTGATTCTAAGCCTATTGGTATAATAAAAGGTGGGTCTAAAACAAATATTTCCATGCGTTACATACATCAGCACAAACTTATAATACCTTTTCCACCTATGGTGGTGAAGGGTATAAAAACACATATAAGATATTTTTTATGATATTTCTATTTTTATTATAAAGTTTAAACGTTGACATTATGTGTGAAACACTACATCATTTAAATGACGACCGCGCGAAATTTTGCAAGCATTGATTCTTTTAAGGTAATTTTTGACCACTTTTTGAAACAAATTGGGCGGTATTTTACTCATAATTTGACGAACATTGGTTTTTAAGTGTTCAAGAGTTAAAGGTTAACTGCATAAACACGGTCTTTCGCGTAGCCCCACAAAAAAGTGTAATGGTCTTGGTGGCCAGTTGATATCTCCACGACGAGAAATTACGCTGCCAGCAAATGTCTCTTGCAATAAAGCCATATTTGCTCCAGGAAATTTTTCACAAATTTACTTTTTAAAGAAAATTTTTCAAAAATTAACTTTTTAAAGGAAATTTTTCAAAAATTAACTTTTTAAAGGAAATTTTTCAAACATTAACTTTTTAAAGGAAATTTTTAAAAAATTTCCTCTTTACAGGAAATTTTCAAAAATTTACTTTTAAAAAAAATTTTCAAAAATTAACTTTTTCAAAAATTAACTTTAAAGGAAATTTTTCAAAAATTAACTTTTTAAAGGAAATTTTTCAAAAATTTACTTTTTATAGAAAATTTTTCAAAAATTTACTTTTTATAGAAAATTTTTCAAAAATTTACTTTTTATAGGAAATTTTTCAAAAATTTACTTTTTACAGGAAATTTTTCAAAAATTTACTTTTTATAGAAAATTTTTCAAAACTTTACTTTTTATAGGAAATTTTTCAAAAATTTACTTTTTATAGGAAATTTTTCAAAAATTTACTTTTTATAGGAAATTTTTCAAAAATTTACTTTTTATAGGAAATTTTTCAAAAATTTACTTTTTATAGGAAATTTTTCAAAAATTTACTTTTTATAGGAAATTTTTCAAAAATTTACTTTTTATAGGAAATTTTTCAAAAATTGACTTTTTATAGGAAATTTTTCAAAAATTTACTTTTTATAGGAAATTTTTCAAAAATTTACGTTTTATAGGAAATTTTCCGAAAATTTACGTTTTATAGGAAATTTTCCGAAAATTTACGTTTTATAGGAAATTTTCCGAAAATTTACTGTTTATAGAAAATTTTTCAAAAATCTACTTTTTATAGGAAATCTTTCAAAAATTTACTTTTTATAGGAAATTTTTCAAAAATTTACTTTTTTAGGATATTTTTCAAAAATTTACTTTTTATAGGAAATTTTTCAAAAATTTACTTTTTATAGGAAATTTTTCAAAAATTTACTTTTTATAGGAAATTTTTCAAAAATTTACTTTTTATAGGAAATTTTTCAAAAATTTACTTTTTATAGGAAATTTTTCAAAAATTTACTTTTTATAGGAAATTTTTCAAAAATTTACTTTTTATAGGAATTTTTTCAAAAATTTACTTTTTATAGGAAATTTTTCAAAAATTTACTTTTTATAGGAAATTTTTCAAAAATTAACTTTTTAAAGGAAATTTTTCAAAAATTTACTTTTTATAGGAAATTTTTCAAAAATTTACTTTTTAAAGAAAATTTTTCAAAAATTTACTTTTAATTAAATTTTTAAAAAATTTACTTTTTAAATAAATTTTTAAAAAATTTACTTTTTGAAGGAAATTTTTCAAAAATTTACTTTTTATAGAAAATTTTTCAAAAATTTACTTTTTATAGAAAATTTTTCAAAAATTTACTTTTTATAGAAAATTTTTCAAAAATTTACTTTTTATAGGAAATTTTTCAAAAATTTACTTTTTATAGGAAATTTTTCAAAAATTTACTTTTTATAGGAAATTTTTCAAAAATTTACTTTTTTAGGATATTTTTCAAAAATTTACTTTTTATAGGAAATTTTTCAAAAATTTACTTTTTATAGGAAATTTTTCAAAAATTTACTTTTTATAGGAAATTTTTCAAAAATTTACTTTTTATAGGAAATTTTTCAAAAATTTACTTTTTATAGGAAATTTTTCAAAAATTTACTTTTTATAGGAAATTTTTCAAAAATTTACTTTTTATAGGAATTTTTTCAAAAATTTACTTTTTATAGGAAATTTTTCAAAAATTTACTTTTTATAGGAAATTTTTCAAAAATTAACTTTTTAAAGGAAATTTTTCAAAAATTTACTTTTTATAGGAAATTTTTCAAAAATTTACTTTTTAAAGAAAATTTTTCAAAAATTTACTTTTAATTAAATTTTTAAAAAATTTACTTTTTAAATAAATTTTTAAAAAATTTACTTTTTGAAGGAAATTTTTCAAAAATTTACTTTTTATAGAAAATTTTTCAAAAATTTACTTTTTATAGAAAATTTTTCAAAAATTTACTTTTTATAGAAAATTTTTCAAAAATTTACTTTTTATAGGAAATTTTTCAAAAATTTACTTTTTATAGGAAATTTTTCAAAAATTTACTTTTTATAGGAAATTTTTCAAAAATTTACTTTTTATAGGAAATTTTTCAAAAATTTACTTTTTATAGGAAATTTTTCAAAAAGTTACTTTTTATAGGAAATTTTTCAAAAATTTACTTTTTATAGGAAATTTTTCAAAATTTTACTTTTTATAGGAAATTTTTCAAAAATTTACTTTTTATAAAAAAAATTAGTGTGAAAATAAAATTCTATTGAATGTTTTTTTTCGTAGAAAATTGTATAGGAAATATATTTTCTATAATTTATTTCATCTAAATATTTTCTATAGAAAATTTCTTCTTAAAAATTTTTCATTGAAATTTTAAAAAATTCAAAACAAATTTTTTTATGAATTTTGTATAAAAAATTTGTAAATAGAAAATTTGACATACATAGGTGTATTGCCCTAGACTTTAAATTTGTTGCAATTTTTACATTTTCTTTGTTTTCCACACTTTTGTTGTTGCTTTTTGCCAACTAAAGGCAAAAGAGCTAAAAGGGAGATTCTAAAAATATTAAAATAGACAAAAGTTAATTTTAAAAACTTGGAGCAGCTGCAGATTAAAAGGGATTTTTCAAAAATTGTGGAATATTAAACATTTTATTAAGCAATTTTTTATAAGTGTATTGCACTAGAATATTTTATATGAAATATATTTTTGTAATATTTTGATATAAAAAAAATTCTATTAAAAACTTTATCTGAAAAAACTGTCTATTAAAGACATTATAAGAAAAATATATATCTAACAAATTGTATTTAATACCAACAAAAAGAACTATATAAAAATAATAGCAGTATAGATTATAATTATACAAAAAGATTATAATCATACAAAAATTTATAAAATATCTAACAGAAAATTTTATGTGGATGCTTTTCCATACAAAATTTTATAAAAACAGCATTTCCTTTACTTTTGTTCAGTCGATAATCTGAGCTTTTACCTTTGATTTACAAACATAATTCGTAATGATTGTGTTTGTAAAATAGGTATTAATGCGGTGTTTTTGATATGGCTAAAAGTAGGGATACTCCATTAAAACGTGTGGTAGAATTAGTTGTCCCCACAAACATTTTTTTGCTTTTATTAGCAAATTTTCTATTACATTAATAAAAAAATGTAATAGATAGGGATCAAGTGCGAATAATTTTTCTTTTTAATAATATTTACATCCCGACAATTTTGTTACTTTTCGAAAATTTTATTTAAACTTATTCCATAAAAAATTTTACAATATCAAAAATACACTCGTAGATTTTTTTTTAATTTTTTTTATATTAAAAAATTTACTACAATAACATTTTAAATCTTTAGGTTAAGCTAAAATATTTTTGAATAACTTACATATATCATTGATAAAAATAATTTTGGTTAATGCAAATTCCATTAACTCAATAACGCGATATTTCTTCTTTGCAAAAGATTTAAATAAAACCGCAAAATAAATGTATCTAAACAAAATAAATGTAGCTTATCATTGATAATGACATTGGCAAACGAAACTTTTCCATATCTAGAAGCTAATCAATCAAATTATTTGCTCAGTTTTTATGTAAAATTCACTTTATCATATACTAATCTACTAGTACTATGTACTCGTATACAAATAAAATCATTTATTATCTAAGCAAAATAAACATATACACTCAGTTAGATACTTCTGCAAAAAGATATTAATCAGATATAAGTGAAAAGAAATGAATGAATAAGTAAATAAATACGACATTAACTTTGAATCCAACATTTAAAAATAAATTTAAAATAATCAACTTAAAGCTCGCGTGGCAATCATTTTGACGTTGCGGAAAAAGAAGACAAGTTTTTATGGCATTAGGCATGATATACACAGAAATTAATAACACAGAGTTCTAACAAAATTGATTTTTACATTTTGCGACACAGAATTCAAACAAGAATGTCTAATTTGTACCATTAGGGGTAAATGCTTTCACTGCTGAAAACATTGCAAATAAAATGTCAATATTTTAATGTGAGATGAATTTGTAGAATATTTCAATTTTAAAGAATTTTTATTTTACACAACTTGAGTATTATTAAATTTAATACGACTACAAATTTTATTTGAAACACTCCTTACAAATAAGCAAATTCAAATCAAAATTTGCTTAAAAATCAAATAAATTTAAATAATAATGTTAATTCAAGAAATGGAAAAACAACAAAAATTTAATTTCCTCTGAAATTTAAAGCTTATATATAAACTAATTTAAATAAAAATAATATTTATCTAAAAGTTTAACTTATCAAATCCTCTTTCCCTCGCTTTGACTGCGGTTCTAATTTATGCTATCATAGAAATTTCTATAATTTAACTTTATTTCTTCTTAACGTCTGTATAAATCCGAGTCTTTTTCACTCATTTAGTTTCGCTTGAGGCGAAACAACAGCAAAAATAAATAATTTCTTTAAATAGATAAAAACTACAAACATTTTATCTTGTTTTTGCTGTAATCCTCGCTTTTCTTTTTCATAAACAAAAATTTTCTTTTATTTAATATCATTTTTATTTTTCTTGTTGTTGTTTTAATTTAATTCCTTCAAGTTCAATGACCCTTTTTATTAAATGATTATTATTTTAGTTGTTTTTCTGTTGCTACTTATTTGTTTTACCTGAGTATGTGAGAAGCACTGTGCGAGTGTTGTTGATGATGACAATGTTTCTGCTTCAGCTTCTGCTGCTGCCTCAAGTCAAAATTCGTTGAATGGTAGTTGTTGTTGTTGTTGGATTTTTGTGGGTTGTCATTGTAATGACAAGCTCTTATAAACAAATGCTTCAAAGTGTTGATAAGTACAGGACAGGGGGTTCGCGTTAGGGTATAATTACTCAACGAGGGTGGTGAGAAATTTTTAAACATTTTTTTTGAAATATTTCATAAAAAATAAGAAATTTTTCAAAAGTTTATTATTATTATAGGAAATTTTTTAAAAATTTCTTACTTTTATAGGAAATTTTTCAAAAATTTGACTTTTTTACAGGAAATTTATCAAAAATTTCTTATTTTTATAGGAAATTTTTAAAACATTTCTTATATAAATAGGAAATTTAAAAAAAAATTCTTATTTTAATCGGACATTTTTCAAAAATTTCTTAGTTTTATAGGAAACTTTTTCAAAAATTTCTTAGTTTTATAGGAAACTTTTTAAAAATTTTTTAAAGGAAATTTTTAAAAAATTTCTTATTTTTATAGAAAACTTTTAAAAAATTTCTTATTTTCATAGGAAATATTTCAAAAATTTCTTATTTTCGTAGGAAATTTTTCAAAAATTTCTTATTTTTATAGGGAATTTTTTAAAATTTCTTATTTTGATAGGAAATTTTTTTATTTTTATAGAAAATTTTTCAAAACTTTCTCATTTTCATAGAAAATTTTTCAAAAATTTCTTATTTACATAGGAAATTTTTTAAAATTATTTTTATAGGAATTTTTTAAAAAATTTCTTATTTTTATAGAAAATTTTTCAAAAATTTATTATTTTTATAGGAAATTTTTCAAAAATTTCTTATTTTTATAGGAAATTTTTCAAAAATTTCTTATTTTTATAGGAAATTTTTCAAAAATTTCTTATTTTTATAGGAAATTTTTCAAAAATTTCTTTTTTTATAGGAAATTTTTCAAAAATTTCTTATTTTTATAGGAAATTTTTCAAAAATTTCTTATTTTTATCGGTCATTTTTCAAAAATTTTCTTAGTTTATAGGAAAAATTTCTTATTTTTATAGGAAGTTTTTGAAAAATTTCCTAAAAAGAATTTTTTTTTAATTTTCTATAAAAATAAGAAATTTTTGAAAATTTTGCTATAAAAATGAGACATTTTTGAAAAATTTTGTATTAAGATAAGAAATTTTTGAAAAATTTCCTATAATAATAAGAAATTTTTGAAAAATTTCCTATAAAAATATGAAATTTCTGAAAAATTTCTTATAAAACTAAGAAATTTTTGAAAAATTTCCTACAAAAATAAGAATTTTTTTTTTAAATTTCCTATAAAAATAAGAAATTTTTTACAAAATTCCTATAAAAATTAGAAATTTTTGAAAACTTTTCTATAAAAATAAGCAATTTTTGAAAAATTTTGTATTAAAATAAGAAATTTTTGAAAAATTTCTTATTAAAATAAGAAATTTTTGAAAAATTTCCTATAAAACTAAGAAATTTTTGAAAAATTTTCTATAAAAATAAAAAAAATCTTGAAAAATTTCCTATTAATATCAGAAATTTTTGAAAAGTATCCTATAAAAATAAGAAACTTTTGAAAAATTTCCTATAAAATTAAGAAATTTTTGAAAATTTTCCTATAAAAATAAGATATTTTTGAAAATTTCCTACAAAAACAAAGAATTTTTGAAAAATTTTCTTTAATGATAGGAAATTTTTGAAAAATTTCCTATAAAAATAAGAAATTTTTTAAAAAATTTCCTATAAAAATAAGAAATTTTTTAAAAATTTCCTATAAAAATAAGAAATTTTTGAAAAATTTCCTATAAAAATAAGAAATTTTTGAAAAATTTCCTATAAAAATAAGAAACTTTTGAAAAATTTCCTATAAAATTAAGAAATTTTTGAAAATTTTCCTATAAAAATAAGATATTTTTGAAAATTTCCTACAAAAACAAAGAATTTTTGAAAAATTTTCTTTAATGATAGGAAATTTTTGAAAAATTTCCTATAAAAATAAGAAATTTTTTAAAAAATTTCCTATAAAAATAAGAAATTTTTTAAAAATTTCCTATAAAAATAAGAAATTTTTGAAAAATTTCCTATAAAAATAAGAAATTTTTGAAAAATTTGCTATAAAAATAAGAAATTTTTGAAAAATTTCCTGTAAAAATAAGAAATTTTTGAAAAATTTCCTATCAAAATAAGAAATTATTGAAAAATTTCCTATAAAAATAAGAAATTTTTGAAAAATTTCCTATAAAAATAAGAAATTTTTGAAAATTTTTTTTACAAATAAGAAGTTTTTGAAAAATTTCCTACAAAAATTAGAATTTTTTGAAAAATTTCCTGTAGAAATAAAAAATTTTTGACAAATTTCCTATAAAACTAAGAAATTTTTGAAAAATTTCCTATAAAAACAAGACTCTATCAAAAATTTTCCTATAAAAATAAGAAATTTTGTGAAAAATATCCTATAAAAATAAGAAATTTTTGAAAAATTTCCTATAAAAATATGAAATTTTTGAAAAATTTTCTATAAAAATAGGAAACTTTCTATAGGAAGTTTTTTAAAAACGGTATATTAAAATCAGAACGATTTGAAACCAATATGAACTTTTTACACAAACCTCGACTTTAATGAGACACAAACTCATCGTTAACCTACATTTGGCATGTAAGTGCTAATAATAGTTACCTCATTTTGCATCTACTTTTGTAATATAAGAGTCGTCATAGCAGAAGAAGGGTAATATTTATGTGAAAGCTTTAGTTAAAGTAAAGGGTATTGCAGATTTAGCACAATGAAATTTAAAAGTCCTTCCATTAATATCAAAAAATAGTGAAAAATTTTGTAACTAACACACTGTTCAAGTTTAGGGAAATTAATTAATGGAAAAACAAGAGAAAAATAATTTGGTGACATTGTTGAGTCAAATATCGAGTCACCCTTTGTCCTTAGTAATGATAACCGTTTTTTTTTTTAATGTAAAACACCTACAACATCTACATAAGAGTAGACATAGAGACAGCATCATCATCACCATCGTATTTAGTCAAGTTTTCCTTTTCCATGTTATATTCTGGTGGCTTGTAGTAAAATAGTAACAAGGGATACAAAGAAACATTAACATCTTTAACAGACCCTTAACACAAACAATATGTTGCCAACACCAATACCACCACCACCAAACAACAACCACGTTACAACAACACACTCATTAATAACAAACAAAACTCAGAAGAAAACAATGGTAAACTTATACCAAGAACAATTTCCATGTAAGAAAATTAATGTAAGAGTACTTATATTTGTATGTATGTATGTATGTATGTTGTTGTTAACTGTTAATTGATGAGACACAAACATTACAAACATTTTCCTTTTCTCATACAACAAACACATTTATATTTTCACACATACATTAACCATCAAGTCATAATTCTTCTAAAGGAAATGATGAGTAGAAACAAAAAACAACGGAAACTCCTTTTGCAAAACATTTAACATTTCCTGGTTGGCATTAGGAGATGAATACATACATATTTATACACTAACATACATTGAAATGAGATGTTTGTTGGATAAACTTTGGATTGTTTATGAGGAAGTCATCCTTAAGATACATGAAAAATGTAAGAAAACCTAAAATAGGACAAAATGTAATAAATGACTGTTGACTCCGAAGAAAGTTTGGGTTGAATTAGAATAAGTATGTAAATATGACAAGATACAAGTATGAGTATTTAAAAGAAAATGTTAATGTCTTCTATAAAATGAAAATGTGGGTATTTTAGTTAATGGATGTGACTGATGCCATCTATGAAATACATAAATTGTATAAATATATGGATATAAAGTAGGTTGAAGTTTAATTCAGGTAGTGTGTAAACCAGGATAAGGTACAAAGTCTGTTAACAAAAGAATTTTCTATAAAAAAAATGTTACAAAAATTGTCAAAAATATGTTTAAATTTTTTTTTAATTTCCTATATATCATAAATTTTCGAAAAATTTCTATATGAATCGCTAATTTTCAAAAAATTGCTATAAGTAGTCAATGTTCGAAAAATTTCCTATAAATAGTCAATTTTCGAAAAATTTCCTATAAATAGTCAATTTTCGAAAAATTTCCTATAAATAGTCAATTTTCGAAAAATTTCCTATAAATAGTCAATTTTCGAAAAATTTCCTATAAATAGTCAATTTTCGAAAAATTTCCTATAAATAGTCAATTTTCGAAAAATTTCCTATAAATAGTCAATTTTCGAAAAATTTCCTATAAATAGTCAATTTTCGAAAAATTTCCTATAAATAGTCAATTTTCGAAAAATTTCCTATAAATAGTCAATTTTCGAAAAATTTCCTATAAATAGTAAATTTTCGAAAAATTTCCTATAAATAGTCAATTTTCGAAAAATTTCCTATAAATAGTCAATTTTCGAAAAATTTCCTAAAAATAGTCAATTTTCGAAAAATTTCCTATAAATAGTCAATTTTCGAAAAATTTCCTATAAATAGTCAATTTTTGAAAATTTTCCTAAAAATAGTAAATTTTTGAAAAATGTCCTATAAATAGTCAATTTTCGAAAAATTTCCTATAAATTGTCAATTTTCGAAAAATTTCCTATAAATAGTCAATTTTCGAAAAATTTCCTAAAAATAGTAAATTTTTGAAAAATTTCCTATAAATAGTCAATTTTCGAAAATTTTCCTATAAATTGTCAATTTTCGAAAATTTTCCTATAAATTGTCAATTTTCGAAAAATTTTCTAAACAAATTCAAATTTGGAAAAAATATTTATGACTTACATTTTTTCGAAAAATTTCCTACAATCACAGTCAATTTTAAAATAGAAAATTTTCTAAAATTTTCTTCGTTTACTATCTTTAGTTTAGAAAATAGTTTTCTGGTTTTATTTTTCAATAATTAGCATGATCTTATAAATAGGTAAAAAAAAATTCTGAAGTAAACTTTATTTAACTAATTTAAATAATTGTACATGTGATGATTAATTAAGCAAACTTTGTATATACCTTAGGATAATTTGCGTAATAAAGAACTTAATTCCCTACGAAAACCTCTATTCGTGAATACATAGTTAACAGAAGGAAATCAGTTAAAAGTTTTGTTTATTAGCGTTTATCTCATTATTTCGTAATGGAAAGTTTTGATAGAAATTAGTAGAGCTATTAAAATAATGAGTGCAATATAAAATCATAGAAGATTATAAATATATATGTTAAGCATATAGAGGCTAGGGGGTTTTAAATTCAAAATCCAGTTATTCGATTCAAGGTTTAATATTAGGAGTTTTAAAAGAAATGGTTTTACACTTTTAGAAAATTCGAATTACATATTTTCAAATTCATTGAGATAGTTTTAAAGCTTTTATTGAGCCTCTAACTTCTTTTCATGCCTCCTAAAAATAGGCTACAAGATACTGATAAACTTTAAGATTTCGATTTGATTCGAGACTGCATTTTTATGTTTTTCTTTGAAGTTTTTTATTTTCTAATCTTTAAAGTTTTAAACTTCTCTTTATTACTCTTAAATCTTAGAAAGTGCATACTAAGTATATGCAAAAATTTTAATTTAATTGCCTGTTAAGCTGCTAACTTGACTTATTAAATCTTCCTATAAAGTACTTCAAATCTTCCTAAACCTTATATAAATACCCTAAAAATGCCAATTAAAATTAAATTTTAATTTCTTCTTAAGCTTCAAAGACTTTAAAAATAATTTCTACTAAATTCGGTCCACCCTAGTCTAAGTTTTTTGTATTTAAGTTAAATTAGAAAAGTAATAATATTAGCATGTAAATCCCTCAGAACAAAACAAGTGAAAGAAAACAAATAATTTAAAATTAAATGAAAAAGCCTAATGCTAAATATTCATTAAATTCTTTTATAACTAGGAATTTCTGGCCAGAAACTTAAATAAATAAATAAAATAAATTTTCTTAATTCGTAATAAAATGTTTGTATGACTTGTCGACCAACAAAACCGTAACTAAATGATTTTTAAAGCTTGAGATTTAGTCAAAAAGTCCTTTTCTTTTGTCTGCCTGGAAATTTCAAATTAAAATTATATAAGGGAATCAAACTTCTCACACTCTCGATTTTTCTATTACTATTTGCTTCTATTTCTATTTATATTAAAATCCCAATATTATTCCATTAATTTGAAATTGTGTGGTTTTAGCTATAGCAGAGGAGGGGTATGGGTTCTAAACATTTCATTTAGTTTTATTAGATTGTATGGATACATAAACATGTATCAATGTGTGGGTGAGCTAAAATGTATGTCCTTTAACTTAAGCTGGGGCAATTAAGATTTGTATCTAAAGTTAAATATTCTTTAAGCAATGATGACAACAGCCTCTAGTTAAATTTATATACTTTCTATTTTGCTGTTATTTCCTCTATTTCTTTTTTAGTTATTGTTGTTTTTATAGTTCCTTTTTTGGTAGGTGGCCATTGTTATTTTACGATTAGTGTTTGAAATAACTTTGGCGTTAAGGATATTAAAAATTTAAGCACATTCTTCTATTTGTGATGACGGGTGTAAAAAGGTAAACATATTAGAGTTCTTATATCACAAACTTGAAATTGTAACTATTAATGAAAAAGGACATTAGACAGTAGAATATTTAGTAAAAATTTTCTAAACTTTTTCGAAGATTGACTATTTAAAGGCAATTTTTCGAAAATTGACTATTTATAGGAAATTTTTCAAAAATTGACTATTTATAGGAAATTTTTCGAAAATTGACTATTTATAGGAAATTTTTCGAAAATTTACTATTTATAGGAAATTTTTCGAAAATTGACTATTTATAGTAAATTTTTTGAAAATTGACTATTTATAGGAAATTTTTCGAAAATTGACTATTTATAGGAAATTTTTCGAAAATTGACTATTTATAGGAAATTTTTCGAAAATTGACTATTTATAGGAAATTTTTCGAAAATTGACTATTTATAGGAAATTTTTCGAAAATTGACTATTTATAGAAAATTTTTCGAAAATTGACTATTTATAGGAAATTTTTCGAAAATTTACAATTTATAGGAAATTTTATGAAAATTGACTATTTATAGGAAATTTTTCGAAAATTGACTATTTATAGGAAATTTTTCGAAAATTGACTATTATAGGAAATTTTTCGAAAATTGACTATTTATAGGAAATTTTTCGAAAATTGACTATTTATAGGAAATTTTTCGAAAATTAACTATTTATAGGAAATTTTTCGAAAATTGACTATTTATAGGAAATTTTTTTAAAATTGACTATTTATAGGAAATTTTTTGAAAATTGACTATTTATAGGAAATTTTTCGAAAATTAACTATTTATAGGAAATTTTTCGAAAATTGACTATTTATAGGAAATTTTTCGAAAATTGACTATTTATAGGAAATTTTTCGAAAATTAACTATTTATAGGAAATTTTTCGAAAATTGACTATTTATAGGAAATTTTTTTAAAATTGACTATTTATAGGAAATTTTTTGAAAATTGACTATTTAGGAAATTTTTCGAAAATTGACTATTTATAGGAAATTTTTCGAAAATTGACTATTTATAGGAAATTTTTCGAAAATTAACTATTTATAGGAAATTTTTCGAAAATTGACTATTTATAGGAAATTTTTTTAAAATTGACTATTTATAGGAAATTTTTTGAAAATTGACTATTTATAGGAAATTTTTTGAAAATTGACTATTTAGGAAATTTTTCGAAAATTGACTATTTATAGGAAATTTTTCGAAAATTTACTATTTATAGGAAATTTTTCGAAAATTGACTATTTATAGGAAATTTTTCGAAAATTGACTATTTATAGGAAATTTTTCGAAAATTAACTATTTATAGGAAATTTTTCGAAAATTGACTATTTATAGGAAATTTTTTTAAAATTGACTATTTATAGGAAATTTTTTGAAAATTGACTATTTAGGAAATTTTTCGAAAATTGACTATTTATAGGAAATTTTTCGAAAATTGACTATTTATAGGAAATTTTTCGAAAATTGACTATTTATAGGAAATTTTTCGAAAATTGACTATTTATAGAAAATTTTTCGAAAATTGACTATTTATAGGAAATTTTTCGAAAATTTACAATTTATAGGAAATTTTTTGAAAATTGACTATTTATAGGAAATTTTTCGAAAATTGACTATTTATAGGAAATTTTTCGAAAATTGACTATTTATAGGAAATTTTTCGAAAATTGACTATTATAGGAAATTTTTCGAAAATTTACTATTTATAGGAAATTTTTCGAAAATTTACTATTTATAGGAAATTTTTCGAAAATTGACTATTTATAGGAAATTTTTCGAAAATTAACTATTTATAGGAAATTTTTCGAAAATTCACTATTTATAGGAAATTTTTCGAAAATTGACTATTTACAGGAAATTTTGCGAAAATTGACTATTTATAGGAAATTTTTCGAAAATTGACTATTTATAGGAAATTTTTCGAAAATTGACTATTTATAGGAAATTTTTCGAAAATTGACTATTTATAGGAAATTTTTCGAAAATTGACTATTCATAGGAAATTTTTCGAAAATTGACTATTTATAGGAAATTTTTGAAAATTGACTATTTATAGGAAATTTTTCAAAAATTGGCTATTTATAGGAAATTTTTCGAAAATAGACTATTTATAGGAAATTTTTCGAAAATTGACTATAGGAAATTTTTCGAAAATTGACTATTTATAGGAAATTTTTCGAAAATTGAATATTTTTATGGAAATTTTTCGAAAATTGACTATTTATATGAAATTTTTCAAAAATTGACTATTTATAGGAAATTTTTCGAAAATTGACTATTTATAGGAAATTTTTCGAAAATTGACTATTTATAGGAAATTTTTCAAAAATTTACTATTTATAGGATATTTTCAAAAATTAACTATTTATAGGAAATTTTTCGAAAATTGACTATTTATAGGAAATTTTTCGAACATTGACTATTTATTGGAAGTTTTTTTAGCAAACTTTTTAGAAAACTCAAAAATTAATTATATCTTGAAAATATTTCTAAATTTGACTATTTTGAGAAGTTTACTATTTGTTAAATTTTAATTTCAAAACTTTTTTTGATGGTTTCTTTAATTTATTTCTTAAACTGTTTCCAACACCTCACCCAACCATTAAACCACTCAATGCCTTAAACGCCAAAGAGATTATATTTTTCTTCTTTAATATATTTTCTACATGAACGCTTATTTATCTCAAGCTTAATATCTTTGTTTTGGATAAAATTGCTTCTGTCTGAAGCTCAACCATCTTTAAGTAATAAAGGTTATGGTCCCTTTGCTACTCTAAACGTTGGCTGAGCTAGAAAATTTACCAGTAGAACACATCACGCTTATTCTATCTGGTCTGTTCATCTATTGTTGCAATAAGATGTTTGAGGGTGATTAAATCTTTGGCGGAAATTACTTGCCAAAATCAAGAAGCCGAAGCCAGAAAACCACCAAAAAGCTAAATAGGAAAAGACATAGACATGAAACAATCAACCATCAACCACCTCCATCATCATATAGCCAACAAACCGCAACCATTCATATAAGTAAAAGGGAACATGTAATTTCTAGAGATCCTTATAAGAGATAATAGGCGGTGGCAGTAATAGAATCCAATTATTTTTTAATACAATTTTCCAAGGAAATTATCTTAAATCTTAAGGAGTTTAAAAAAATAAAACTAATAAGATTAACTAAAGATAAAAGGAAAACCGAATATAAAATTTATATTTTAATTTAGATATTTCCTTTTAAATATTTTCATTCGGCAAATAATTGCTTAAATATTTCTTTAATGCCCAAAAGTAGGCTTTGAAATTAACTTTTAACTTTTTTTAATTTCAGTGTTGACATCCCTGAACCTTATTGTCCCTATATAATTGCTTAAAATCATTTGTCTTTGAAAATATAACTTTTCTCTTAACGAAAATCCTATTTTAATCACCGATTATATCTTTGTCTACATTCATCTTCTTGGAATTACAAATAAATTATTTTCTCCTCGCCTAAAAGTCGACAAACCATTAACGTTTTGTTTGCTAAGAACAAAATTTTGTCTTTAAATTAAACCTCAAGATATTTAAACTTAAATTTGTTATATAATTTTATAATTTCGTTTAATTTGTTTTTAGCCATTATTTTAAATGTTGTTTTACTTCATCGGGATTATTTAAGTATTGCAAAAATATCTTAACATACTTTCAGGCTAAAGAATGTTTATTTAATTTATACAAGAATTGTGATACTAAGTTATTTAAGTATTTGTCACAAGCTGCGGTTGTTAGAAAATTTACAGAAATATTTGAAATAATCTTCGTTAAATTTAACAATAACTTTTTAGTTATATCTTGGGAAAATGTAGAGACTGCGAAGAGAAAAGGACAATGCAATACGAGGAATAAAGTAAAGCATTCAATTACAATCAATTCATGGAATTACAAAATTAAATGGATTTTAATGGAATAAAATACTATTATTTACTTTTTTATACTGTTAAATTTAGTTTAGAAATTAAAAAAAAAATAAAATTTTATCTTAAATTTACAATAAATTTTACTATAAAAATAAGAAAGTTTTTAAAAAAATAATATAAAAATAAGAATTTTTCGGGATTTTTCTATGAAAATAAAATTTTTTTTAAAAATGTCGTATAAAAGTAAGAAGGTTTTTACAAATCTCTTAAAAAAATGAGACATTCTTTAAAAAAATTTCCTATAAAAATAAGAAACTTTTGAAAAGTTTCCTATAAATAAAGAAATTTTTTAAAAATTTCCAAAAAAAAAAAGAAAAATTTCATAAAAAAATTTTGTATAAAAAAAAGAATTTTGTTCAAATTTGAAAAATGAGAAACTTTTAAAAAATTTAAAAAATTAAAAATTTCCTATAAAAATAAGAAATTTTTTAAAAATTTCCTATAAAAATAAGAAATTTTTTAAAATACTAATTTCAAAAAATAAGAAATTTTTTAAAAATTTCCTATCAAAAAATAAGAAATTTTTGAAAAATTTCCTATCAAAAAATAAGAATTTTTTGAAAAATATCCTATCAAAAAATAAGAAATTTAAAAAAAAAAATCCTATAAAAATAAGAATTTTTGAAAAATATCCTTTAAAAATAAGAAATATTAAAAAATTTCTTATAAAAATAAGAAAATTTGGAAAAAAAAAATTTTTTGAAAAACTTTGTATAAAAATATGAAATTTTTGAAAATCTTCCTATAATAATAAGAAATTTTTCGAAAATTTCCTATAAAAATAAAAAGTTTTTGAAAAATTTAATATCAAAATAAGAAATTTTTGAAAAATTTCCTATAAAAATAAGAAATTTTTTAAATTTCCTGTAAAATAAAAAAACTTTGAAAAATTTCCTATAAAAATAAGAAATTTCTGAAAAATTTCCTATAAAAATAAGAAATTTTTGAAAATTTCCTATAAAAATAAGCAACTTTTGAAAAATTTCCTATAAAAATAAGAAATTTTTGAAAATTTTTTTATAAAAATATAAGAAATTTTTAAAAAATTTCGTTTAAAAACAAGAAATTTTTAAAATTTCCTTTACAAATAAAAAAAATTTTAAAAATTTCCTGTAAAAATTAGAAAATTTTGAAAAATTTCCTATATAAATTAGAAAGTATTGAAAAATTTCCTATAATAATAAGAAATTTTTTAAAATGTTCCTACAAAAATAAAAATTTTTTGAAAAATTTGCTGTAAAAATAAGAAATTTTTGAAAAATTTCCTATAAGAATAAGAAATTTAAAAAAAAATTTCCTACTATGAATGTTTATAGGAAATTTTTGAAAAATTTCCTCTAAAAATAAGAAATTTTTTAAAAATTTCCATTAAAAATTTTTGAAAAATTTCCTATTAAATAAGAAATTTTTGAAAAGTTTCATATAAAAATCAGAAATTTTAAAAAAAAATTCCTGAAAATAAGAAATTTTTGAAAAATTTTCTATAAAAATAAGAAATTTTTGAAAAATTTCCTATAAAAATAAGAAATTTTTGAAAAATTTCCTATAAAAATAAGAAATTTTTGAAAAATTTCATATAAAAATAAGAAATTTTTGAAAAATTACCTATATAAATAAAAAATTTTTGAAAAATTTATTAATTTTTGAAAAATTTCCAATAAAAATTAAAAATTTTTGAAAAATTTCCTATTAAAATAAGAAATTTTTGAAAAATTTCATATAAAAATCAGAAATTTTTAAAAAAAAATTCCTGAAAATAAGAAATTTTTTAAAAATTTTCTATAAAAATAAGAAATTTTTGAAAAATTTCCTACAAAAATAAGAAATTTTTGAAAAATTTCCTATAAAAATAAGAAATTTTTGAAAAATTTCCTATAAAAATAAGAAATTTTTGAAAAATTTCCTATAAAAATAAGAAATTTTTGAAAAATTTCCTATAAAAATAAGAAATTTTTGAAAAATTTCCTATAAAAATAAGAAATTTTTGAAAAATTTCATATAAAAATAAAAAATTTTTGAAAAATTACCTATATAAATAAGAAATTTTTCAAAAATTTATTATAAAAATTAGAAATTTTTGAAAAATTCCTATAAAAATAAGAAATTTTTGAATAATTTTCTATAAAAATAAGAAATTTTTAAAAAAATTTCCTATAAAAATAAGAAATTTTTGAAAAATTTCCTATGAAATTTAAGAGTTTTTAAAAATATATTTTTAAAAATTAGAAATTTTAAAAAAAATTCCTAGAAAAATATGAAATTTTTAAAAAATTTTCTATATAAAGAAATTTTTAAAAAATTTCCTATATAAAGAAATTTTTAAAAAATTTCCTATAAAAATAAGAAAGTTCTGCAAAAAAAAATGTTGTACAAAAATAAGAAATTTTCAAATATTTACTGAATATTTTATTGATTTTTAATTGTCTACTTTCTCATTATTTTAGTTTAGCTATTTCATTTCCATCCTTTTCTTTAGGATTTTGCTTATAATCGGTTTGATGTAGCACCTAATTTGCTATAGACATTAATAATTGGCCTTAATTAAAAGACAACGCTTAAGGCAATAATGAGTTGGACAAAAAGATGCAAGAAATTTTAACCTTTTCATTTGAATTCCAGTGAACTCATCTACATTTTATATTTAAATGTTCTTAGAACAGCCAATATTAAAATAATTCAAATTCATTTACATCCACTACTTATTTTTTATTAACTAATGGTTTTTCATAGACTTCCGTTTCATTATAGCATTCACTTTACTCCTGTACATTAAATAATTAAATATCTATTACTCCTCTTCCTTTTGATCCTTTTTTAAGCAAAACAAATATTTCGTAATTAAAATATCTTTGCTTATTTATCCCTTCTACGAGAGTTTAATTTATTTTAGAGGAAGACTAAGTAAAGGGCCTTTAACATTAATCAGTTGAAATTTGTGGACAAAATCGACCTAAAGGATAATTATGTCCTTATAACTAAGGTATCATATTGAGTCATTTGAGTAACTATTGTGGAACAAGGGTTAAATAAAGAATAGTTTATATAATTTTATAAGTCCCCTTTTTCATTATAAATTAAATCGAGGAATAAAATAAAATAGTACTTTTGAAATATTTGTAAAGGACATTTTTCAAAAATTTTCCACACTTTTATATATTATTTTAATTTTTCCATTCAATAGAAAATCTTACAAAAATTTCCTTTATTTACAGGAAGTTTTATTTTTGTAAAAAAAAATTTATTTGTATAGTTAATTACTCTAAAATTTTTTATTTTTATAAAAAAAATTTCAAAAAATTCTTATTTTTACAGAAAATTTTCCAAAAATTTCTCATTTTTCAAAATTTTTTTATTTTTGTAGGAAAATTTGCAAAAATTTTATTATTTTTGTTATTTTCATAGTTTTATAAGTAATTTTTCAAAAATTTCCTTTTTTTATAGGAATTTTTTCAAAACTTTTTTAATTTTATAGAAATTTTTTTAAAAGTTTTCTATTTTTATAGGAAAATTTTCTAAAATTTCTATTTTTATAGAAAACATTTCAAAAATTTCTTATTTTTATAGGAAATTTTTAAAAAATTTCTTAATTTTATGGGAAATTTTTCAAAAATTTCTTATTTTTATAGGAAATTTTTCAAAAATTTCTTATTTTTATAGGAAATTTTTCAAAAATTTGTTATTTTTATAGGCAATTTCTCCAAAATTTCTTATTTTTATAGGAAATTTTTAAAAATTTTCTTATTTTTATAGGAAATTTTCAAAAATGTCTTATTTTTATAGTAAATTTTCAAAAATGTTTTACTTTATAGGATATTTTTCAAAAATTTTTTATTTGTATAGGAAATTTTTCAAAAATTTCTTATTTTAATAGGAATTTTTTCAAAAATTTCTTATTTTTATAGGAAATTTTTCAAAAATTTCTTATTTTGATAGGAAATTTTTCAAAAATTTCTTATTTTGATAGGAAATTTTTCAAAAAATTCTTATTTTGATAGGAAATTTTTCAAAAAATTCTTATTTTTATAGGAAATTTTTCAAAAATTTCTTATTTTGATAGGAAATTTTTCAAAAATTTTTTATTTTTTTAGGAAATTTTCTAAAAATTTTTTATTTTTATAGGAAATTTTTCAAAAATTTCTTATTTTTATAGTAAATTTTTCAAAAATTTCTTATTTTTATAGGAAATTTTTCAAAAATTTCTTATTTTTATAGACAATTTTTCAAAAATTTCTTATTTTTATAGAAAATTTTTCAACAATTTCTTATTTTTATAGGAAATTTTTGAAAAATTTCTTATTTTTATGGGAAATTTTTCAAAAATTTCTTATTTTTATAGGAAATTTTTCAAACATTTCTTATTTTTATAGGAAATTTTTCAAAAATTTCTTATTTTTATAGGAAATTTATCAAAAATTTCTTATTTTTATAGGAAATTTTTCTAAAACTTTTTACTCTTATAGGAAATTTTTCAAAAAATTCTTATTTTTATAGGAAATTTTCCAAAATTTTCTTATTTTTATAGGAATTTCTCAAAATTTTCTTATTTTTGGAGGAAGTTTTTCAAAAATTTTTATTTTTATAGGAAATTTTTCAGGATATTTTTGTAAAATTTCTTATTTTTATAGGAAATTTTTCAAACATTTCTTATTTTTACAGGAAATTTTTCAAAAATTTCTTATTTTTATAGGATATTTATCAAAAATTTTCTTATTTTTATAGGAAATTTTTCTAAAACTTTTTACTCTTATAGGAAATTTTTCAAAAATTTCTTACTTTTATAGGAAATTTTCCAAAATTTTCTTATTTTAATAGGAATTTCTCAAAAGTTTCTTATTTTTACAGGAAAATTTTCAAAAATTTTTAATTTTTAGAGGAAATTTTTCAAAAATTTCCTATTTTTATAGGAAATTTTTCAAAAATTTCTTATATTTTTTAAAAATTTTTCAAAAATTTCTTTTTTTTTTTTGAAGAAATTTTTCAAAAATTTCTTTTTTACTTTAAGAAATTTTTCGAAACTTTCTTATTTTTTTAAGAATTATTTCAAAAATTTCTAATTTTTTTTAAGAAATTTTTTAAAAATTTCTTATTTTTTTAAGAAATTTTTCAAAAATTTCTTATTTTTTTAAGAAATTTTTCAAAAATTTCTTATTTTTTTAAGAATCTTTTCAAAAATTTCTTATTTTTTTAAGAAATTTTTCAAAAATTTCTTATTTTTTTAAGAAATATTTCAAAAATTTCTTATTTTTTTAAGAAAAATTTCAAAAATTTCTTATTTTTATAGGAAGTTTTTAAAAATTTTATTTTTAAGCGATTTATTTAAAAATTTTACAAATTTATTAAAAACACTTAAATTTTTGTCTTAACTGAAACTTTTATTTATTTCTCTATTTCCAGTCTCAACAGCAGGACCTCATGAAAAACGTTTACTTCACGCTCTTCTCGATAACTACAACAGTTTAGAGCGACCCGTTGTTAATGAATCCGATCCACTGCAATTAAGTTTTGGTCTAACTTTAATGCAGATAATTGATGTGGTAAGTGATTGTTGCAAGCATTAGTTATTTTTCGTATCTCTCTATATAAAAGACAAAGGAAATGCATTTGTATAGTCTTTCCTTTATCTTCGTATTAGTTAAAAGTATTTCTTTGCCAATTTATTGCTTTGTTTTTCTGTAATTTGCAATAATTATCTAGTTTTTTTTTTCGCATTTAATTCATTGAGGGGAGAGGGTTATTCCTTTTGTCATTTTCCCATTATGATCTTGTCTAACAATTTTCTTTTGTAGTCGATGTCGTTTGTATTTGTCGGTATAAAACAATTTTCTACATATTATATAAGGACATAATGACATGTTTATAATTTTTTATTTTTTAATTTTCTAGTCCTTTTTAAGAAATTGCAAAGGAGGAGTAGAAATAGAAGGAAACAAAAAACCGTCAACGAGAAATGGTTTTCTTTTGTGAAAGTGGTTTTTAGTGCCAGTATTTTTTCACTTAGTTGCAAATGGTTTTTAATATATGGACAAAACCATGGTTATTTGTCTTCTTTGACTTTGAGTATCATGAAGAAATTTACACATTTAATATAATTAACTAATTGTTTATTTATGTGATAAATGTAAACATAACTAGGATTTTTATATATAGTTTTTAAATAAAATGATTAAAAATTATGAATTTCCAAATCGATTTAGCTAATGAGTTGTGAGCTTTAGATCAAGGTTGGCCAAATGGAGAGCGTTTTTGAAAGAGAGTGCTCAATATTAAAATGAGAATGTACTCTGAGAATTTTACTTGCTGTATATTTTGTTCTTTTTTTTATTTTTAACTAAGTATACATTTTTGTTTCTGTTTTCTTGAGAAAAAGTATTTTTGTTTAATGTAAATTTTTCTTATTCCCCTGCCGCACAAATAATGGCCAACCTTGCTTAAGATTACAAACATAACATTACTCCACACTCAAAATTAAAATCAAGTTAACTATATTTTTTTGTGATATGGTCCTCTAAGCACAAAAGTATCCAAATTTTAAAATTATATGGATCAGTTTTTAATTTTTTTTTAAGCTTGGGGTTTTTGAAAAGCCTGTCATACTTCTTTTACCATATCTTAAAAACGAGTTGCTTAATTTCACTCAAAAACAAGTAAGAGTGTTATATTCGGCTATGACGAATCTTATATACCCACCATCAAGTTGTGTTAAATTTAAAAATATCTCTCATATATCTACGAGAATGCAGCTAATTCAAAATGTGGACCAAATTCGAAAAAAGTTGTTACGCTAGTTGGTATTGTTGGTAAAATATTTGGAATAACTTCGGTTGCAGTAGCTTTATAGTTCTACATTCAAAAGTGTGTAAGTGGTTTCCCTAGTATTTAATTACTTTGAACAAAATTCGTTATCATAACCGGTATGGTTTTACATTAATAAGTTGTTAAATACTATTCGTTTAGCTTAACATTTAGTTAGGATAAAGAAGTTGATAGTTAAACAACTGGTCCATATATTATGTTAGGAGTTCCTAATGCATCTACCATATGCATAATCTGAATTGTACATCCGAATCTTTTTGATTGTAGATATAAAAAGGGGATGTTATATATAAGAATTAAAGACAAATGTTGACCGATTGAAACACAATTTTACACACTGGCTGATATTTATATAAAGCTTGTTGTTGCATAGTCATAGTTTTTGCATAATGATAGTTTCTAATTTAATAGCTTTTAACCAGGGACCGTAACTATTATAAATTTTATCGTAAAAGTCAAAAAATAAAAGTTATTTTTTGACTTTTATTTTTTCAAGCAGAAATAAAAGTTATTTTTTTTACTTTTATTTTTTCGATAAAAAATAACAGTTATTTTTGACTTTTATTTTTTCAAGCAAAAATAAAAGTTATTTTTTGATTTTTGTTTTTTCGAGCAGAAATAAAATTATTTTTTGACTTTTATTTTTTCTAGTAGAAATAAAAGTTATTTTTGTTTGAAATTATGATAACTTTACTGAAAATTTTTTTCAAACAAAGATAATTTATCAGTGAAAATAATTTACATATGCTCAAAAATTAATAGAGTTGAGTTTTGTAATCATAATTGGGGTTGGAAACAAATAAATAACTTTTTTTTTTGCTCAAAAAAAATAAAAGTCAAAAAATAACTTTTATTTCTACTCGAAAAAATAAAAGTCAAAAAATAACTTTTATTTTTGCTCGATATAATAATAGTTAAAAATAACTGTAATTTTTGCTCAAAAAAATAAAAATCAAAAAATAACTGTTATTTTTTTTTCTAAAAAATAAAATTCAGATTTTTAAAAAGCATCGCATTTTATGAAAATTTGGACTAGGACTATCAAAATGGTATACTTGGTTTAATTCTCCGACATTTCCTTGCGGTTGCTTTTTTTGATCAAAAATTAAAAAATAACATTTATTTTCGGTCCCTGCTTTTAACTGGCGTTTTCGACAATTTTTTTGGTTTCCGGGAGTGTTTTTTATATGAAAGCTAAAGTCAAATATGATATACTGACCAATAGTTGCATAAAACTTCTCTATTTTAAATTAAGTCGTAATAGCTATTAAAATTGAGCTCAATTTATCAGCATTCATGTGTTTCCCGGGGCGGGGTTATATGGGAGCTCTAACTAAATGTGAACCGATTTCGCCCATTTTCAGTACAAATCAAAATTACTTTTGTAAAATTTTGTCTCTCTAGCTTTTGTATTTAAGGAGCTGTCGCGCTTTTATCTGACAGACAGACATACATCTCCTTTTCTTTTTGTGTTTTTGTATCAAATGGTCAAATGGTGACCGATTGTAAAAAAATGCACACTGGCTGGTATTCCCATAAGACTTCCTTTTGTAAAATTTTGTTGCTGTAGCCCTTTTAGTTAAAGCGCTATCGCGCTTTTATCTAACGGACAGACGGACATGAACCCCCTTTTCTTTTTGTATTTTTGTGTTTCCGTAAGTTTTTTATATGGAAGCTATGGTCAAATGGTGACCGATTGTGACAAAATATTATATGCTGCCTAGAGCTTATGTAGATACCAAATTTTGTCATCATAGCTGTTATAATTTGTCATTTATTAGCAAATAAGCGATTAGCCTAGACGAGGTTATACAGGAGCTAAAGTCAAATGTTAACCGATTTTGCCCAATTTCAATACCAAAATTTTCTCGTAGATAAATAATGTTTTTAATAAGTTTCAGTGAGCTAGCTCCTTTCGTTTAGCCGTTATCGTGATTTCAACAGACAGACGGACAGACAGACGGACAGACAGACAGACAGACAGACAGACATATATATCGTTTTTGATTTTTGAGCCAATATTAAGGAAATTACAAACCGAATGATAATTTCAATATACCCCCTATTCTTGTTGATGGTGGGTATAAAAAACTGGTAGATTAAGAACAAAATTGTTCTTAAGCCGTTCCAATACAAGTTTTTTTGGTGATCGACGGTTTTGGAGTTATTCGCATCGAAATGCAAAAAAATGCTTTATTCTTAACAAATTGATTTTTGATGTTATTGTAATACCTCTACATAGTTTTCCAGAAAATACAAAAATACAAAAACAAAACTAATCTTAATATTTCTAAAATTGTATAACAAAATTCAACATTTGATTAAATTCCCCAACAAACAAAAAATGAAATAAAAAAAAAACAAAAAAAGTCAAGTGTAAATAATCCCTTAAGTTGAAATAAGCCGACCTATGAAATCATAAAAAGGTGAGACATGACTTGATTTTCATAATCAAATACCCCCAACATTTTTCACTTAGATGATAATTTTCAGATAAAATGAGGTTTACTTGAAAACATTTCTCCGAAGGCTGTTTTTTATTTGAACAAAATAGAAAGCAAAAAATTTAACTATTTTTGAAAATAATACAATACAATACGATAAAGTGAAGGTATTATCAAGAAAACAAATTGTGTTGATAACAAATATTAAGCCCTTAAATATATGATGGGAAAAAGGGGTTACAATCACACACAGCAGGTCCTTAGGCTCAACTTACATATGAATATGAATATTACCCAGGTTAAGGCAAAAGAATATATTTAGAAATAAAAAACCTGTGGCAATACGGGGATAAATATATACCAACTAGTTACTTACAACACTTGTATTATAAAGGATTCTATCAAGGATGTGTAAATGTAGACATATACATATTTATCCCTGTATTTAGGTTACTCGGGAAAGAGTAAGTATTCTTCGCTATGTGTGTATATGGTTGTATTTGAAAGTGAGTGACTTGACATTACAGGTGAAATGTAAAGCTAGCGGAAATAATAAACCAAAATAAGGGAAAAAAAGAAAAATATAACAACAACAACTAAAATTCATCATGATAACACTAAGATGAAGGATAAAAAAGGTTAAGGAGACTACGATTACTCCACACTTACTAACTTACTTTCACACACACTCACCATAACACCATCACCCTCATTTTCCTTCCGTTTCCTCCTATTTTTCATCATGTGTTTGAAAAAATCTAAAGATGATATGAGTGTTAACATTAACAAAAGCAGCAGCATCCCCGAGCTAAGAATTTCAAAAGAAAAAAGGAAAATATTTCATAGGAAAAAGGATATAACTAGGGATATGCTAGGATCTACTTGGAGTTTATTGTGTAGACAATTTATATTTAAATGTATTTGGTTGCGTGTAAAATTTAAGTAAAATACCTTATTTTTTTCCTTTTTACTGTTTAAAAATGAACATAAATACTCGTACATTGCTCAACACACGATAACAATGAAATTGAAGAAAAATAAAAATAAATTATAATAAAATTTGTTTAACGAATTGGAAAACATAAAAAAGAGGCAAAAATGAACTGACGAGTGGCAAAAAAAAAAACTGTAAAGAAAATATAAAAAGTTCATACGCAACTTAAAAATAATCATGTAAGTAACTTAAGCTTGTTTGTGGTGTTGGGAATGAGAATGTGTAGGTGTTAAGCAGAAAATGTGCTTGAGAAAGCATAACGCCAAAGGATTCAAGTAAAAGCTGTCTAAATAAAAACATTTTAAGAGGTAAGATGTAAAAGCTTCCAGTAACTTATGTAGATATTAAAACCTTCAAATTAAAAATGAAGAAAATGATGAATTAAGTGTCAGGAGAAGTGTTGTGTTGTTAACAATAATGACAGCACCAGCAACAGCTTCAAAAATAAAGCCAACAATTTTAGCAGTAACAACAAGTATTTGGAATATTTCAACAACTCAAATTTAAATTTAAACAAAAACAAAAAGGAAATGTATTTTAAGAAATTTTATTAAGTAGAAATTTCGCAAGATCCAGAATATCTTACTAGAGCCTTTAAATTTAGGAATGGAATTTGGTTATCTAGACTTTCACGGGATTTTTCTGCATAGAAATTCAAGAATTTTCTATATAAAATTTAAGAAATTTTCTATATAAAATTTAAGAAATTCTCTATATAAAACTTAGGAAATTTTCTACATATAATTTTAAAAAATTTTTATATAAAATTAAAGACATTTTCCATATAAAATTTAGGAAATTTTCTATACAAAACTTAAGAAATTTTCTATATAAAATTTTATAGAAATTTTCTATATAAAATTTAAGAAATTTTCTATAAAAAATTATTGAATTTTTCTTTAAAAAATATAAGAAAATTTCCTTAAAAAATCTAAAAAATGTAAGAAATTTTCTTAAAAATATTTAATAAATTTTCTATAAAAAATTTAAGAAACTTTTTATTTAAAATTAAAGAATTTTTTTATAAAAATCTAAAAAGTTTTCTATATAAATCTTAAGAAATTTTCTATAAAAAATTAAGGAAATTTTCTATGCAAAATTTAAGAAATTTTCTATAAAAAATTTAAGAAGGTTACCATATAAAATTTGAGAAATTTTCTATATAAAATTTGAGAAATTAATGAATTTTTCTTTAAAAAACTTAAGAAATTTTCCTAAAATAATCTAAGAAATTTCCTTAAAAAAATTTAAGAAATTTTCTACAAAAAAATTTTAAAAAATTTATTTAAAATTTAAGAACACTTACACAAAACTTAAAAAGTATTCTATATAAAACTTAAGAAATTTTCTATCTTAAATTTGAGAAATTTTCTAATAAAAATTTTACTAATTTTCAGGAATTTTCTATATAAAATTTAAAAAATTTTCTATATAAAGTTTAAGAAATTTTCTGCATAAAATTTTAAGAAAATTTCTATATAAAATTTGAGGAATTAATAATTTTTTCTTTAAAAAATTTAAAAATTTTTCTACAAAAAAATTAAGACATTTTCTTTAAAAGATTTAATAAATTTTCTATAAAAAAAAAAAATTAAAAAACAAATTTTTATTTAAAATTTAAGAAATTTATTATACAAAATTTAAAAAGTTTTCTATATAAAGCTTAAAAAATTTTCTATCTAAAATTTGGGAATTTTTCTATATAAAATTTTAGAAATTTTCTATATAAAATTAAGAAAATTTTCTATGCAAAATTTTAGAAATTTTCTATAAAAAATTTTAATATTTTTATATCAAATTTAAAAAATTTTCTATACAAAAATTAAAAAATTTTTTTATAAAGTTAAAGAAATTTTCTATATAAAATGTCGAAAAATTTTTCATAGAAAATTTGTTAATGCCAAAACCTCATTAACAACATTATCTTCCCAACTATCTTCCTACCTCTTATATTTTCTAATAAGTATCTTCACTAACTAAAATATAATTTTGACAGATAGATAATTATCGGAAATCTATCTATCTCTTTTTCTTTTAATGCCTAAAAAAGGTTTTCATATTGGTAAAATGTCAGGAGAACTGTTTCCTTTTTAGCCATAGTTCTTCTTGTTACAACATCCAAAGAAATAGGTAATAAAATCCTCCTTACTCCTAACTTATTCCTGAAACTAATTTATTTTGTTTCATTTATTTTTGTTTCCATGGTAATTCCAATTGGATTTTTATTCACTTTGAGCAAACAAAATAATTAAGATTATTTTGTTTCATTGGCTCAGAGAAATTCTGATTGATTTCCCAAATTCCTCTCCAGCGCATCCCCTCTACCTACTGAGCCTATCATTTGTTCCTGCGAACCAGATTTTGGAAAGAAGAAATCAAAAAAGTTCTCTGAGATTTTCACGGAGTTACCACTCGTCCAGCTTATTTCTATATATTTCTACAAAATCAAAAGGTACGTTTTGTATTTTGCTTTGAATTCATTTTTAGTGCATTTCATTTGAGCGTAACAAGTCGGTGATTCCGAAGAGTGCATTTGACAGAAATTAAATTATTAAAATATTCAATATAATTTATTCCTACAAATTAAAATAATAAAAGGTTAAAAATATTAATTAAAATTTTAATATATTCATAAAAAAAAACCTAAAATTAAAAGGAATATTTATAAATAATTTTATTAAAAAAAAAATGTGCTTTATATAAGATTAAAATTTGCAAAAAAAGGAATAAAAGATCAAATAGATAAAGAAAAGGTGAAAGTAAAGAAAGATAGAAAAGAAGAATTATTACATGCAAAATTTAAATAAAAGAAATTTGTACAAACTAAAATTATTTAAAATTCTAAACAAATAATACTTTTTTTTTGCTTAAATAAATAAATTTAAAGTAAATAAGTTCCTATTCTCCTCAAATAAAAGAAATTGTCCAAAGTAAAATATTTTATCAAAGAAAGTGTCGAGAAAAAGAAAAAGTGCAACAGAGGATAAAACAACGTGCTTAAAATCAAATTGGATATCATCGCTAGAATATATTAAAGTAAAGAAGCCCATTACTATATTCTTCGGAAAGATTTTATGACAAGGATTCCTTCATTAATTGATATAACACATGACTGTAAGTCCAACCCTTCATTTTCTTTTCTATACATTCATTGCAAGTGACTAAGTTGGTGTTCATACCGGGTGTAGGGTATTCCATCTACTTTACTTTTTACCGCGTTATTTTCCATTTCTTTTTCAGCCGGTTTATTATGTGCCTATGTATGAATGCTCACCATTCCCCTTTTCAGCAGTTCCTCAATTGTGATATTTCTCCTATCAAATATTCTCCACAATAACTCCTTCTAAGTTTCTCTTTATTTATTCCTTAAATAGTTCAACATTTTTTCTCCCAACAAATTCTCTTCAAAAATCATCCACCTTTTTCCTAAATAATTCTATAGCAATTATTTATATCACTCATTCTCTTTGTGCTCAATTTCTTTCATAGAGATCTCACACTCTTTACATCAATTTTGAGTGTCTCTTATTAAAGAGAGCTAAGAGAATATAATTGCTTATTTGTTCCAATTATTCCAAATTTAAAAAATTATTCCATTTGCTTTTAATTGTTTTTCATTTTTTGTTAATCGGTCGGTTCGAAAAGAGTTTTGATCAAAGTCTTTAATATAGTTTATTTGTCTTTTAATAATTTTTTTTTTTTCAATAAATTATTTTATTTTCTGAAATCAATTTGGATTTTTTAAATAAATTTTAATTTTATTAAAGCAAAAAGAATTCTACATATATATGTAAATACATATATCCAAATTTTTAATAAGTTCAAACATTTTTTTGGTCTGTGAATTATATTGTATATTCCAAATACAAGTTCAATATTATTTTTAGTTCCCCAGTAACTTTAAATTTTATCCAAATATTACAAATATTTTGTTTTTGTGCGTTCGGATTGCGTGAATAGCCCTAATATTACAAAATCGTTCCAGTCATTTTGTTATATACTTCCAATTTATTCAAGTTCAATGACCCTAGTGTATATAACAGCTGATTTGTTTTTAGTTATTTGTGCATGCTACTGAAAAAATTAAATCGCTTAGATCCTTTGTACAAGAACCGAAATATTAATTTGAAAACTTTATGTATATGTCCTAAGATATTATGAAACGTTTTTATTCAAATCTTTTCAGCAAAATTGTGTGTTGAATAGATTAATATCTTAAATTTTTTATATTTTCCGAAATATTTTAAAAATTTTACTTATTTTCAAATCATATTGTATTGTCATATACTTTTGGTAATATCGGTCGCTAAATTCAATCAAATTTTACGATTTTCTACATTTTATTCAAATATTTTCCAAATATTTCAAATTGAAAATCTTTAAAATAACAAATTATTTTACTAAAGTGTATAGTTTGTGCATTAAAAGAACAAACAATTGCTAAAGCAGATTCAAAAATTTAAAAGCTTTCATATCTTAACTAGAATTCCGCTAAAACCAAAATTTTTCGTACGTTTGCGTGTTCTAACCCTAGCTTGAGATTCCTCTTGGTTCTACATTTCACTAACTTAAAGTAAAAACGGTTTTTTAAACCACCACAGCAATTTTACTGTGTTCTAGAAAACGATTTCAATTTCTTGTTTGTCTTAGTTAAACTACAATGTTAAATTATTTTGATTTTAATTAAGAACATAAACTTCCTAAGTTTTACTTTCATTTCACAATTGTAGAACTAGTAGGCGAGTATTTGGTTAATTTATATCATTTATCCTACACTATTTGAAATTTTAAAGGAATTTTGGGTTTCCAGTAATAAATTTCAAATAAAGACATAGTTTCTAAAATTTTTCGATAAAACCTAGCAGTTTTTGGCCATAAACCATCGGTTTTCTACAACTTTCAATTATAGGATTCAATTTTTCGATTTTTGTTCAAATAAATTGAATTATTTCAACATAAAAAGTTATTTATTCAACTATTTTTTGAACTTTATAACTTTATTCTTTATTTTGAGGTGTTTGGCATAGATTCTGCTAACCTTTATTTTCCATAGTCCAAACTTGTTAAGTTTTTCTATCAAGGTTATCATGTCCTTAGATACGTTCATCCGATTAGCAGACGGTCTCGTCGAATTTGAGGCCGATCTGAATGATAATCGCTTCCCATTAAACTCCCTTCATGCGCTCGAGGTTCATAGAGCTGAACTGAAATCCAACTGGATTCAGATAAAAACAGCCTATGATAGTTTTCTAACGGAAATTGAGAAAGAGCAGAATGAAGAAGAAGATCCAGTCGATCTGGAATCCTTCAAGATGAAGTTCAAAAACACTTATGCTACGTACGCCAATTGCCTAACAAAGCTTGCGGTAATAGCAGATTCACTTCGTCATCCTATAGCTAGTACTTCAGCTCGTAATGACAATATTTCACAGCCAAGCTCTTCACTTCCGGAACCAAGATCCTTGACAATCCAAAGTCTCCATCTCCCACCGGTCGAAATAGAAACGTTTAGTGGCGACTATTCCTCCTGGCCCACGTTTCGAGATATGTTCTCTGTTGTCATAGCTAATTCCAAAGCTAGTAACATAGAGAAATTGTTCTTTTTGACCCAGCGTACGAAGGGAGAAGCGCAAGAAATTGTAAAAAAGAGTCCCCTTACACACCAAGGCTTCGATTTGGCGTGGAAAGACTTATGCTTACGCTACGAGAATCGACGCATTCTCGTAAATGGTCAATTGAAAATTCTTTTCAGTCTCCAGACCATTGCTTCTGAAACTGGTAGGGCTTTAAAGCAAATTCAGCGAGATATTAACTCCTGCATATCCACTCTAAAACTATACAACATTGATGTTGATAGCTGGGATCCTATATTCGTGTTCCTTTGTACAAATCGTCTTCCTGAGAGTACATTAACTTTATGGGAACAGGATATTAAGGATAAGACGGCAATTCCTAAATGGTCAGAGTTAGATGCATTTCTAACTAATCGATATCGCACGCTAGAATCCGTTTCTGAAATCCGAAATTCATCGACTTCAAAAGGAAACGATTCTAAGGCGAAATCACATTCCAATTCCGGCACACAGAAGAAATTTTACAGCTTCCAAAATAAAGTTTCGGATCCAAAATGCCAATTGTGTCCTAACTTAAACCACCCAATTCGCAAATGTCCTAAATTTGTGGCGATGAACTATAATCAGAGGGTAAATGAGATAAAGAAGGAGGGTCTATGCCTAAATTGTTTCTCCAAAGCACATAGTGTTAAAAATTGTACAAGCAAATTTAGCTGCTACAAATGCAATAAAAAACACAACACTATGCTGCATAGAGAAATAGAACAAGCTTTTAGTAGTCCAAACTTGAATAAAAACACTAATCTCAATCCAAATTCTCCTTCTTTTACTAAAACTAATTCCAATATACAGTCCACAAATCCGTCAACCTCTGGTGTAGTTCAGTCATGCTTTGCAACTAATTCTAAGGGTGTTTTGTTAGGAACAGCTTTAGTGACCATATGCCATCTGGGTCAGAGATTTAAGGTACGTGCGTTAATTGATTCCGGGTCCGAGGGTACCTTTATCTCTGAACGCCTGTTCAACCGGCTAAAACTTCCATTTGAACGAATTAAAGCTCAGATTTCAGGCTTAAACAACTCAGTTTCAGCAAAAGTTCAAAGACAATGCTCCTTCGTCCTTAGTTCGGACTTAGATAAACAGGTTGGAATTCCCGTGATAGCTCTGGTAGTTCCACAACTCTCTTCTAATCTCCCCTCCCATTCGCTCCCTAGGTCAGCATTCTCCAGTCTTCCAGATTTTCCATTGGCTGATCCTAGTTTCAATTGCAGTTCTAAGATTGATATTCTGATTGGAGGTGATATTTTTCCTTCCATTATTAGTACAGGAATTCGGCACAACGTTTGTGGGTCACTGATTGCTCAGGAGACAATTTTTGGCTGGATTCTGACCGGTCCTGTTTCACGTCACTCCAATCCAGAAATCAATATCGTTTCACATTTCTGTGAAATCTCTTTGGATAAAGAGATTTCACGTTTTTGGGAGGTGGAGAATCTTCCAAGGAAGAACCATTTGTCCCAATCAGATAGAGCCTGTGAAGATCTTTACGTCAGAACTACTAGTAGGGATGTTGATGGTAGATACATAGTATCCTTACCTTTTAAGGAAGGTTTTCCGAACGGCCAAAGCCTAGGAAATTCCCGGTCCAGTGCGATGGCACAATTTCTACGCAACGAGGCTAAATTAAATAGAAATCCAGACTTTAAAATCGAGTATGATCGTGTGGTTCAGGAGTACGAGGAACTTGGCCACATGAGCAAGGTGAGTCCCCCTAATCACTCTGAGAAAGCTGAGGTTTATTATCTACCACACCACGCCGTTATAAAACCAGACAGCGCTACCACCAAGGTCCGTGTGGTCTTTAATGCGTCGTCTCCATCATCCAATGGACTTAGTTTGAATTCCATTCTCCATGTTGGTCCTATACTTCAAAACGACTTGACTCTTCTAATCCTGCAATGGCGTTTCTTTCGGTTTGTGTTTAACGCAGATATACAAAAGATGTATCGACAAATCCTGGTTGATCCACATCACACATCATTTCAGAGAATTCTTTTCCGAAGTAGTCCAAATGATCCAATTTGTGACTTTGAATTGAAAACGGTCACCTTTGGCGTAAACTGCGCACCGTATCTGGCCATTCGTACACTCCTACGATTGGCAGATGACGTTCAAGAGCATTTTCCATTAGCTAGTTCCATCCTACGTAAGTCCATGTACGTTGATGATGTTCTTTCCGGGGCTCATTCCAAACAAGATACTATCCTGGCCAGGAATGAGCTTATTCAAGCTTTACACTCAGCTGGACTTGAGCTGAGAAAGTGGACCTCCAATTCCAAGGACATTTTGGCAGATATTCCTTCTGATCATTTACTGAATGAGAATTTCTTACAATTTGAAGATAGCAGTTCAGCGAAAACTCTGGGAGTTCGCTGGAACGCTTGTTCGGACGAGTTTTATTTTAGCGCGAACTCATTCCAGAAGTCCTTAACATACACCAAAAGAGAAGTGCTGTCCAGAATTGCAAAATTATTCGATCCTGCGGGATGGCTATCCCCGTGCATTGTCCAAGCGAAGATCATCATGCAAAGGATCTGGATAGATGGTACCGATTGGGACGCGAATCTTGCTCCTGAAACACTTAGTCAATGGAGAGCATTCGAGGAAAATTATCCATCCATAAATTCCATACGCATTCCGCGATGGATTGGTTATGTTCTTGGATCAGATGTTCAATTCCATGGGTTTTGCGATGCCTCCGAGAAGGCATACGCTGCTGCCCTTTTTATCCGAATATCTACCAATAATTCCGTGCAAACACACTTGATTTCATCTAAGACGAAAGTGGCTCCCATCAAGACGTTATCCATTCCGAGACTAGAGCTTTGTGGAGCGCTTTTACTTGCTGAGATGATAGACTCTCTGCTTCCAACCCTGGACCTAGATAAATATTCCATTTTCTGTTGGACTGATTCAACGATTGTGCTGTCATGGCTTGCCAAAGCACCATGCCACTGGCTTACTTTCGTAGCCAATCGAGTCTCAAAAATTACACAAATAGTTCCGTTTTCTAGGTGGAATCACGTAATCTCCGAGGAAAATCCAGCTGATTTAGCAAGCCGTGGTGTATCTCCCCAAGATTTGAATAATAACCAGCTGTGGTGGTTTGGTCCAGCCTGGCTCAAGACTCCTCAATCTGAATGGCCAAAGTTCAACTCTTCGAGACTTGCTGAGACTGATCTTGAAGTTAAGACAATTCATTCCCATTTTTCCTACTTTTCCGACTTCGAAGATCTATTGGGAAGATTCTCCTCTTTTTCCAGGGCTCTGCGTGTAATGTCCTACGTCTACCGTTTCTACTATCGGACTCATCCAACATATCGTTTAAGCTTCTACAAAGAATCTACCGTCCTCTCTAGTTTCGAGATCAAGTCAGTTCGTGATCAACTTATAACTGTTTGTCAAAAGGTCGCATATCCGAACGAGTACAAGGCACTCTCCTCTCGTCAAGACATTCCAAAGTCTAGTTGCATTCTTAACCTTAATCCGTTCTTAGACGAAGGAGGCCTAATTCGCTCATGTGGTAGGCTAGAGTTGTCGCCAGAACTATCCTATGATGAAAAGTATCCGTTCATTGTTCCATACAGTTGCCAATTCGCACGGCTCCTAGTGCGTTTTGTCCATGATATCAGCTTGCATGGCGGGAACCAATTAGTCCTGAGGCTGTTGCGCATGCAGTATTGGATTCCGAAGGCGAAAAACCTCATTAGGACCACAATTAACCATTGTAAGCCATGCGTAATATATAGGAAGCGGTGTCAAAAGCAGATTATGGCTGCGCTGCCTTCCGAGCGATGTGAAATTACTCGCCCATTTACACGAACAGGAATTGACTTTGCTGGACCTTTTGACGTCAAAAGCTATTCAGGCCGAGCTTGTCGAGTTACGAAAGGATATGTTTGCGTGTTCGTCTGCTTTTCCACAAAGGCGATTCATCTAGAGGCTACATCCGACTCCATCATTTCTGGCTGCGTTTAGTCGATTTGTTTCCCGACGCGGATGTCCTCTTCATCTTTATTCGGACAATGGAACGAACTTTGTTGGTGCATCCAGAATTTTAGCCAAGGAGTTTATTCAAACATCCCAGCAACGTATCCATTCGAACTACGCTCAGCAGAATATCACTTGGCATTTCATTCCGGCAGGCGCCCCTCATATGGGTGGACTATGGGAAGCAGGCGTGAAGAGCTTCAAAGCTCATTTCCGAAAGTCGGCGGGTTGTTATAAGTACACCCATGAAGAGTTATCCACGTTGCTATCCAAAATAGAAGCTTGCCTTAATTCCAGACCAATTTCTCCAATGTCCACGGATCCTACAGACTTATCAGCTCTTACTCCAGGCCATTTCCTTATTGGTTCGCCTGTTGATCCACAGGTAAATGATTCATCCACATCCATCACAAACCGGTGGCAACGGTTGAAGCTTGTCCATCAAACCTTTTGCCAGCGATGGAAAACCGAATACTTAAAGGAACTCAATAAGAGAGTAAAATGGCAAAGACCAGAGCAGAATCTTCAAGAAGGTTCACTGGTTGTGGTTAAAGATGAAAATCTTCCACCAAACTCATGGCGACTTGGAAGAGTCACGAAAGTGTACACAGGCTCTGACAAACGTGTGCGTGTTGCCGATGTGCTTACTCAACGAGGGACCATAACGCGACCTATCGTTAAACTAATCCTTCTGTTTGCACCATCTTAATCTCCGACATCACTTTCTTTACTTTTTGCCTTTTTTTTTTTTTGTCTCACAACATACTTTTCTTTCAGATCAATATGCCTAAAACCGTCATTCGCTCCTCCAAATCCAGAACTTCTGCGTTTCCTTGCAGAATATGCAAGAGACCTCATCCGTTAAGAACGTGCCGAAAATTCCTTGCGATGAACATGAAAGATCGCCTAGGAGTTGTTCGGAAGCACAAATATTGCGTTAACTGCCTGGCTCACAACCATTCCCAAGGCACTTGCATTTCCAAGCATGGATGTAAGCATTGCCGCAAGAGTCATCACACGTTGCTGCACGTTAATCCTAGGCTAAAAAAGGATTTATTATCCAGCAGACGACACTCCAGATCTTCGTCTCCTCAACCAGCCTCGTCGTCACGCAACGCGTCGTCACACAACGCGTCGTCTTCGCGCAATGCTTCATCTTCCCGTAAGGCTTCCTCTTCACATCAAAATACTTCTTCTAACGCTTCAAAAGAGACTTCGACACCATCGGTCTCTAAGTCGACATCCTTAACCTCAATCGTACGACAAAACACCCTCGTTCTTTTACCGACAGTTCTTGTGAAAATCTCCCCCAAGACATCGCATGCTCGATGTTTGCTTGATTCCGCATCCGCGATAAGTCGAGTTTCCAAAAAGCTAGTCGATAAACTGAATCTCACTTCGTTCAGTTTACACGACGAAACATTGTGTCCGATCGTCCTGAAATCGCGATTCGACTCGTCGTCTAAGATTGAGGGTACATTTCGAGTAGACAATCGAATGACTCGTCAAACTCCATCGGAATCACTCCCAGAAACGTATAAAAGTAACTTTAGAGACTTATTCCTGGCCGACTCGCACTTTTATGAATCGGCTTCCATCGACATTGTCATAGGTGCGGACCTATATCCAAAGGTCATTCGGGAGGGAGTATTTTCACGAACAGGGTTTCCTACAGCCCAAAGCTCAATTTTTGGTTGGGTTATATACGGTCCTTGCTCACTCTAGAAACTAAATGAAATGCACTTTTAGGCAAGATACGAAACGTAACTGTTCAAATTATCCTAATCCAATCCTTTATAATTTCTTAATCCTAATTGAATTTGTAATTTAAGATATAATATTAATCCTTGAATTTCCATAGTCATAAGTAAATGAATTATAAATTAAAATTAAGATTTTAATCAAAATTTTGTATATTATTTCCAGGATCAGTTTCGTGACATCGCCAATATGAATCCTATCGTTTTTTGATTGCATAAATACTGCAAGGCGGGCGGTAATGTTAATGCCAAAACCTCATTAACAACATTATCTTCCCAACTATCTTCCTACCTCTTATATTTTCTAATAAGTATCTTCACTAACTAAAATATAATTTTGACAGATAGATAATTATCGGAAATCTATCTATCTCTTTTTCTTTTAATGCCTAAAAAAGGTTTTCATATTGGTAAAATGTCAGGAGAACTGTTTCCTTTTTAGCCATAGTTCTTCTTGTTACAACATCCAAAGAAATAGGTAATAAAATCCTCCTTACTCCTAACTTATTCCTGAAACTAATTTATTTTGTTTCATTTATTTTTGTTTCCATGGTAATTCCAATTGGATTTTTATTCACTTTGAGCAAACAAAATAATTAAGATTATTTTGTTTCATTGGCTCAGAGAAATTCTGATTGATTTCCCAAATTCCTCTCCAGCGCATCCCCTCTACCTACTGAGCCTATCAAAATTTAAGAAATTTTCTATATTACAACTAAAAAATTTTCTATATTAAATTTAAGAAATTTGCTATAAAAAATTTAAGAAATTTTCAATAAAAAAAAATTTAAGAAAATTTTCTATTAATGCAATTTTCTATAAAAAATTTAGGAACTTTTCTATAAAAATTTAAGGTTTCTTCTATAAAATTTTTTACAAAAAAAATTAAGAAATCCTGTATAAAATAATAAAGAATTTTTTTTTTTTTGTTTTGAAACAAAAATTTTTCTATATAAAATTTTGAGAAATTTTTTATATAAAGTTTTGAGAAATTTTTTATATAAAATCTAAGAAATTTTCTATAAAAATTTTATTGATTAAAAAAAAATTAAAAATTTTCTGTAAGGAATTTCTTGAAAAAAATTTAAGAAATTTTCTTTAAAAATTTAAGAAATTTTTTTTAAAAATTTAAGAAATTTTCTTTAAAAATTTAAGAAATTTTCTCTCAAAAATTTAAGAAATTTTCTATAAAAAATTTCAGAAATTTTCTGTAAAATATTTAAGAAATTTTCTATAAAAAATCTAAGAAATTTTCTATAAAAAATTTGAGAAATTTTCTATAAAAAATTTGGGAAATTTTCTATAAAAAATTTGAAAAATTTTCTATAAAAAATTTGTGAAATTTTTTATAAAAAATTTGAGAAATTTTTTAAAAAAAATTTGAGAAATTTTCTATGAAAAATTTGAGAAATTTTTTATAACAAATTTAAGAAATTTTCTATAAAAAATTTGAGAAATTTGCAATAAAAATATTGAGAATTTTTTATAAAAAATTTGAGAAATTTTCTATAAAAAACTTGAGAAATTTTCTATAAAAAATTTGAATAATTTTCTATAAAAATTTGAGAAATTTTCTATAAAAAATCTGAGAAATTTTCTATGAAAAATTTGAGAAACTTTTTTTGTATAAAAAATTTTCTGTAAAAAAATTAAGAAATTTTCTGTAAAAAATGTGAGAAATTTTCTATAAAAAACTTGAGAAATTTTCTATAAAAAAATTTCAGAAATTTTCCATAAAAAATTGTAGAAATTTTTTATAAAAAATTTGAGAAATTTTTTATAAAAAATTTGAGAAATTTTCTATGAAAAATTTGAGAAATTTTTTATAACAAATTTAAGAAATTTTCTATAAAAAATTTGAGAAATTTGCAATAAAAATATTGAGAATTTTTTATAAAAAATTTGAGAAATTTTCTATAAAAAACTTGAGAAATTTTCTATAAAAAATTTGAATAATTTTCTATAAAAATTTGAGAAATTTTCTATAGAAAATTTTAGAAATTTTCTATAAAAAATCTGAGAAATTTTCTATGAAAAATTTGAGAAATTTTTGTTTGTATAATAAATTTAAAAAAATTTCTGTAAAAAAATTAAGAAATTTTCTGTAAAAAATGTGAGAAATTTTCTATAAAAAATTTTAGAAATTTTCTATAAAAAATCTGAGAAATTTTCTATGAAAAATTTGAGAAACTTTTTTTGTATAAAAAATTTAAAAAATTTTCTGTAAAAAAATTAAGAAATTTTCTGTAAAAAATGTGAGAAATTTTCTATTAAAAATTTGAGAAATTTTCTATAAAAAAATTTCAGAAATTTTCTATAAAAAATTTTAGAAATTTTCTGTATAAAATTTAAAAAAATTTTCATATAAAATTAAAGAAATTGTTGTAATAAATTTTTAAAATTTTCTATCAAAAAAAATTGTATATCAAACGTCTTAAAGAAACTTCCAGGACTACTAAAAGATTATTGTGTATCTCATCTTAATAAAAAAATACTATTTCAGTATTTTTATCTTAAAAAGAAACCCATTTATTTATTCTAAGCAAAACCACCTTTTGTTTGTTGAAAACTGTAAAAGGCATCGCGATTTTACGCCTTTTATCATGTTAATCATCTGAGAATATTGCACTTTACGATGTCAGTGTCAGCGTGGAAAGCACGAGCAAATATAATAAAATGCTATTTTTACGTTAAGAAATAACAAACCACTTCTGGTAATAAATAGGTGGTAACAAGTAAAAGAATACAGTAGGTCGAGACAAAAAATGTACCATCATCCATTTCTAACGGTTGTCAAAAACATTTCAAAATCTTAAGAAGTTACATGTTCTTAAAAATTAATTTTGTGATTTATAAGTTATGACTTTTTCATTTATGTTGACATAACTGAGTTCCTCCTTCTTACAAGATCAACTTCAAGATATTGTATTAAGAACCATGAAAGTGTCTCATTTTCTAGTTTCTAGTGATAACATTTTTGTTTAATTTTCTTTGCTTCATGTCTTAATTCCTAAGTTAAAAGCAGCATTACACCAGCGAATATTTATAGTCACTTGAAGAGTAAAAATAAAAAATAAAAAGTGTTGATGACGGCAAAACTAATATGTGTAGGTGTATCTATAGTTGTAAGTGCAAGTGCTTACATGCTTAACGAACATACAGGGCCCCTGAGCTGAGGACCTCGTTGAAAATAAAAATACATTATAATTGGATAAAATAGTTCCCATTTTTGTCTTAAATTAATTTTGTTCTTAAAACTATTTAAATTGAAATCCAAAGGACCTTATACAGGCTCCTTAAAAAATATATTTCCCTCTTTCTTGTCTGTTGTAAATTTGCACTTTTTAATGTAGCTGTAACTTAGAAAACGAAATTTTCCACTATTTCAACAAAAGCGCCAGTGTTCTTGATGGTGTTTCCTTAAGTGCTTAAAAAAACTAAAAAGAAGGCGAAGAAAAATTGCTTATACAAAGAACTCAAGTACCAAAGACATGGAAACAAACAAAAGACGAGAGAAAAAAGCACAAGAATGTAACTAATGTGACATTTTTATCATGTGATTTATGAGCACTTTTCTTCTACTCTAAGAGATCTTTCTTTGAAGTTAACAACACTATTTAGAAATTAAAGATCACAAGTGCCAGGTTATTAGATAATTTTCTTTTTACAAAGAAAAGCAAGAAATTTGTTGTATCGAATTAAAATATTAAGAACAAAAAAGCAAAAGCAATTTTTATATAGGAAAATATTTTATTTAATATAGAAAATTTGTCAAATCAAATATTATATAAAGAATTTTTAAAATTTTATATAGAAAAATTGTCAAATTTGATATAGAAAATTTGTTAAATTTTATATAGAAAATTTGTCAAATTTTATATAGAAAATTTGTTAAATTTTATATAGAAAATTTGTCAAATTTTATATAGAAAATTTGTCAAATTTTATATAGAAAATTTGTCAAATTTTATATAGAAAATTTGTCAAATTTTATATAGAAAATTTGTCAAATTTTATATAGAAAATTTGTCAAATTTTATATAGAAAATTTGTCAAATTTTATATAGAAAATTTGTCAAATTTTATATAGAAAATTTGTCAGATTTTATATAGAAAATTTGTCAAATTTTATATAGAAAATTTGTCAAATTTTATATAGAAAATTTGTCAAATTTTATATAAAAAATTTGTCAAATTTTATATAGAAAATTTGTCAAATTTTATATAGAAAATTTGTCAAATTTTATATACAAAATTTGTCAAATTTTATATAGAAAATTTGTCAAATTTTATATAGAAAATTTGTCAAATTTTATATAGAAAATTTGTCAAATTTTATATAGAAAATTTGTCAAATTTTATATAGAAAATTTGTCAAATTTTATATAGAAAATTTGTCAAATTTTATATAGAAAATTTGTCAAATTTTATATAGAAAATTTGTCAAATTTTATATAGAAAATTTGTCAAATTTTATATAGAAAATTTGTCAAATTTTATATAGAAAATTTGTCAAATTTTATATAGAAAATTTGTCAAATTTTATATAGAAAATTTGTCAAATTTTATATAGAAAATTTGTCAAATTTTATATAGAAAATTTGTCAAATTTTATATAGAAAATTTGTCAAATTTTATATAGAAAATTTGCCAAATTTTACATCGAAAATTTGCCAAATTTTATATAGAAAATTTGTCAAATTTTATATAGAAAATTTTTCAAATTTTATATAGAAAATTTGTCAAATTTTATATAGAAAATTTGTCAAATTTTATATAGAAAATTTGTCAAATTTTATAAAGAAAATTTGTCAAATTTTATATAGAAAATTTGTCAAATTTTATATAGAAAATTTGTCAAATTTTATATAGAAAATTTGTCAAATTTTATATAGAAAATTTGTCAAATTTTATATAGAAAATTTGTCAAATTTTATATAGAAAATTTGTCAAATTTTATACAGAAAATTTGTCAAATTTTATATAGAAAATTTGTCAAATTTTATACAGAAAATTTTTAAAATTTTATATAGAAAATTTTTCAAATTTTATATAGAAAATTTTTCAAATTTTATATAGAAAATTTCTCAAATTTTATATAGATAATTTCTCAAAATTTATATAGAAAATTTCTCAAATATTATATAGAAAATTTCTTAAATTTTATACAGAAAATTTCTCAAATTTTATATAGAAAATTTCTCAAATTTTATATAGAAAATTTCTCAAATTTTATATAGAAAATTTCTCAAATTTTATATAGAAAATTTCTCAAATTTTATATAGAAAATTTCTCAAATTTTATATAGAAAATTTCTCAAATTTTATATAGAAAATTTCTCAAATTTTATATAGAAAATTTCTCAAATTTTATATAGAAAATTTCTCAAATTTTATATAGAAAATTTCTCAAATTTTATATAGAAAATTTCTCAAATTTTATATAGAAAATTTCTCAAATTTTATATAGAAAATTTCTCAAATTTTATATAAAAAATTTCTCAAATTTTATATAGAAAATTTCTCAAATTTTATATAGAAAATTTCTCAAATTTTATATAGAAAATTTCTCAAATTTTATATAGAAAATTTCTCAAATTTTATATAGAAAATTTCTCAAATTATATATAGCAAATTTTCAAAATTATATATAGCAAATTTTCAAAATTTTATATAGAAATTTTGTCAAATTTAATATCGAAATTTTGTCAAATTTTATTTAGAAAATTTCCAAAATTTTATATAGAAAATTTGTTAAATTTTATATAGAAAATTTGTAAAATTTTTTACAGCAATTTTTAAAATTTCTTATAGAAAATTTGTTAAATATTTTTCGGAAAATTTACGAAAATTTTATATCAATTTTTTGATAAAAATTTTCTCCAATTCTATATAGAAATTTTGTCAAATTTAATATCGAAATTTTGTCAAATTTTATATAGAAAATTTCTCAAATTTTATATCGAAAATTTATAAAATTTTTGTATAGAAAATTTCAAAATTTTTTATAGAAACTTTTTAAATTTTATATATAAAATTTCAAAATTTTATATAAAAAATTTCTCAAATTTTATTTAGAAGATTTTCTTGAGTGTTTAAAAAAAATCATAATTTAGTTTTATTTTTGTTTTGCCTAATTTTATTGAAATTCTTCTCACAGTTTTATAATCCTTTATTTTGTTTTCTTGCCATTTAAAAAATTAAAAAAAAACATTAAATTTTCATAGAAAACTTTAAACAATACTCAACGTCAAAGTCAACTTAAACTCATTTATTCATTTACTTTAATTCGTTTAAAAATTCGAATTGTTCATGTCGCATGAAGGTCGTTGCAGCTTTTAGAAACAGTTGCCAGTTAATTACAACAAATACAAAACTATTGTTTGCTTAACTACTTCATCGCTCTGCTACGACTATGAAGCATAAATTCTGCCACAATTAAACTAAACCGGGGGGAAAGAAAACTAAATAAAGTAAAACTAAAATTCATAGACAGAGACGTCACAAAAAAAAAATTAAACTTTTGAATAAAAAAGTTTTTCTGTAACCGATTTCACAAAGACTGCAGAGGAAACTTTAATAAAATTCTAAAGATAAAAACTTAAAAGATAGGAAGAACAAGAAAAAACGTTAAAAAAAAAACTTCTTTATCAAGTGCACCAAATATTTTTGCTATTACTCGAGCACCAAAGTATTAAACTTAATTTAAGTTCCTTTTTATGATGTTTTTGAAAAAGAGAAAAAAGCTAAAAGCTATGACAATGTCTTTTTAGTTTTGGGTTTTATTTGAAATGCTTTTCCAGCAGCTACGGATGTGTTGTTTAGTTTTAGAGAAATTTCTCTTTTGCTCAAACAAAGAAAATTTTAAAAAGTTTACCTTAACATAGTTTTTTATTTTTTCTTCACGTTTAGCAGTTGCTGTAGTTTTAATTAGAGATGAAACTAATATTAATTTACTTAACTTACCTACTTATTTACAATTCTCTACTCTTTACATACTTATTTATATCCTTTGAGTATTTTACACATACTCTTACACTTGTATGTTAACAAATATTTCACATACACTTGAATTTACTAAAGCTCGAACACTAACACACAAACAAGCCTTCAATATGTTGAGACTTTTGATTATGTAGAGAAAGAAAACCTTCATCAAATTAAAGTTAAATATTTGATTTTTCATTCTTTGGAAAAAGAATCTAAACACAAGGATTTTGGAATGTTATGATTTCTCGAGAAAGGGACTTAAAGTAAAAACAAATGTTCTTTTAAGGATTTGGCAAGTGTTTGAGTTTACTTAAGATTTATTTAATGTAAGTTTCCTTTAATAGTTTCGATGTATGAATATAACTAAACAAAAACTTGAAAAAACTTTAAAGTATATGTAGCAATATATCAAAAACGGCTTTTTGCGAAAAAGAACTTTTTTATTGTAGAAAATGAATCTCTGGGATTATAAAAATAATGTTTGTCTTACAACTTTTTTGTTTCTAAATTCTGCTAAAAGATGGCGCTATTTTTAGGTTACATATGAAAATCGCATTTTTAATAATTAAAAGATACAAATTTGGTTTGACAATGTTCCGCGACTTTGTTCAGGAGTATTTGGTCTAACTTTTTTCTGAATGTACCAACATCGAAAAAGATCCAAATAATATGTATTTGATACATTTGTAAGAAACATGTCAATACCGCCACCTTGCGGCAATCTTTTGTAGCATTTTTAAAAACACAAAAATAGATGCTTTCAAAAACTTTCAAAAGAGATATCTGCGATGAAATTCAGACAAAAAATAAGAATTCTAGGGACAAAAGTAGTTAACAGTATTCCAATTCTGATACTTTTTTGAACGATTGTTTTAAAATTTTGTGTAAAATTTAGTCACTGTTTACAACATTAGAAGTAAAAATAATGTTTTTGTAATGAGAAAGGGTATGGCTTAAATTCCATATAAAAGTGAAAGTTTTTAACTTTTCTTTAACTTCAGCATCCATATGCAAAAATCTTGTTAGCCAGATTTCGCAGATTTCGCGAAATTGGTTAGTTTCTCAATATGTTAATTTGTTTTTTAAGTCCATTTCATTTTCCATCTCTACTTTTAAAAAATATATTCGCTGTAAATCGATGAGGTATTGAAAACATTTTTTTCGTCGGACTTTTTTTTGGTGGCAAGTTTCCATATTACTAAATATTTAATTTTTAGATTCCTAGAACACAAAATGATCAGAAGCCACTGTTGTCTTGTTACATTTTACGAATTTAAGAGGTTCAATGTAGGCTTTATAAACACTTTGAGATGTAGAAGAAAATCAATGGTCGCGATTTAATCGCATATTATTTTTGCTTCACTGTAGACCGCAGGATATTTGTTCGTGAATTTGAGCAATATACCTTTAAGTACCACATTGTTATTATACATCAATGTGTCTTTCGAAGGTGAACAAGTGAAAAATGACACAAATAGGCTTGCTTGTTTTTTAAATGGCACAAAAATGGCTAAATATTTTTCTCGAAAAATTTGCACACATATTAAGAACATGTTTATCTAAAATTTTGATATGGCGCTTCTCGATGCGTTTCTTAGTTAATGAGTTATAGGAAGACAAATATTAAAAATGCAGAATTTTTACCCTTTTTTCATTTTTTTTGATAGTTTTTCTCAATTTGTCGAAGAACCAAACATTTAATCGGGAAGCGCCATATCAAATTTTTAGATATCAATAGTAGCTATCTGTATGTAAAATTTGGTCTCAAAATCTTTATCCGCTTTTGTGCCATTTTAAATGCAAATTTTATACTTTTTTCACTCCTGCATTATCTTTTATATATATCTTTTCTCTAAGTGTACTGATGTTTTTTTTATGGTGATGAAATCTTTTACACTTATCTAACTATACAAATTTGAAAAAGTTTAATTTATGACCTATTAAGAAAGTTACAGCGCCAAATTTGCTTCTAGTTTAAAAGCCAAAATTATAGAAAACACCGTGTATTTCAGGAACCAAAATAGCTTGGGCCATTTTATGAAGCACGAAGGATAGCTGAATATGTGTCTGAAAAAATGTATATAAATTCATGTGATTATCTTGAAATTTAAAAACCTACTACTGAAGCTTATCATATAAGGACTCGTATGATAGGCAGTAATTTCATAAAACGTTCAGTGAAATTTAATAGAAATGAAAAACAAAATGTTGCTTATAGGCAACGTTTGTCCAAAGTAGTATTTTTTTTTAACTAAAAGTCAAATTACCAGTAAAATATTTCACTAAATATTCGATGATGAATCCAGTTTGGCCACGAAATAGATCTACATTCGACGCAGGTGAATTGTTAAGGGCACTCCTCTCTTATTAATGCATGAACCTGTGTGAATTGGGATAAGGAGATTGCTACCGCCCAGAGAAAATTGAGAGGCCATAAATAGAAACATTGAAGGGATAGAGGTGCTGGGTACCGGGACATTATAATGAAATTGCGAACGAATTGGCTGGTACAGAAATGGATATAAGAAAAACTTCTGAGGATGTACACCCTAGACCTAAGTTTATGTTCTACACTGTAAGAAAATAAATCAAGACAGAAGTAGATACATTATCCTATGGGTCATAAGCTACGATCAAACTAAAACTTTGATTAAATCGGTCATTAGGTGGAATGTGGAGCAAGAGAAGAGTGTAGAAAATGCCATAAAAATATTCCAAAAGTAACTTTGACTACAAATGTTGAAATTTAAGGTAGACTTATATTGAAACCAATCAATAAAAAAAACATAAAACAAATATATTCGTTTTTTTGTTTTAATGCACTACCAATGTTCAATGTTGCTTATAAGCACGGGCCTGTCCAAAGAGAACAGAACAAAAATATAGTTGGCAGAGTTGCCGTTTTTTATAATTTTAACTAAAATTGGTATTTTTTAATGTGTAGTTCTAACGTTTTTAAAAGTTTTCTAGTCCAATTTTTTAACATTTTTATCTAAAATTTTTCTATAGCTGATTTCTTTATCAAAAATTTTTCTATAGAAGATTTTTTTATAAAAAATTTTTCTGTAGAAAACTTTTTTATCAAAAATTTTTCTATATTTTTTTAGATCAAAAATTTTTCTATAGAAAATTATTTATCAAAAATTTTTCCATAGAAAATTGTTTATCAAAAATTTTTCTATAGAAAATTTTTCTATCAAAAATTTTCTATGGAAATTTTTTTTTCAAAAATTTTTCTATAGAAAATTTTTTAATCAAAAATTTTTCTGTAGAAAACTTTTTTATCAAAAATTTTTCTATATTTTTTAGATCTAAAATTTTTCTATAGAAAATTATTTATCAAAAATTTTTCCATAGAAAATTGTTTATCAAAAATTTTTCTATAGAAAATTTTTCTATCAAAAATTTTCTATGGAATTTTTTTTTATCAAAAATTTTTCTATGAAAAATTTTTTTATCAAAAATTTTTCTACAGAAAATTTTTTATCAAATATTTTTCTACAAAAATTTTTTTTTATCAAAAATTTTTCTATGGAAATTTTTTTATCAAAAATTTTTCTATGGAATTTTTCTATTCTCAAAAATTTTTATATGGAATTTTTTTTTATCAAAATTTTTTTATAGAAAAATTTTTGATAAAAAATTTTCTGTAAAAAAAAAAATTCAATAGAAGATTTAAAAATTGTTTCATACAAAAATTATTTATATTGAAGATTTTAACAGAAAAATATTTTTATCGAAAAATTGTCTATGAAATATAATTTTTATCGAAAAATTTTCCAAACAAAAATTTTTCTATAAAAAAGAGAAATTTGGATCGAAAATATCTAAAAATCCAAAATTGTTTAATATTAGAATTTATTTCTGTTTTGAAAAACATTCCCAATATTTACAAGAATATTCCCAATGTTTACAAAAATAAAAGTATCGTGGCAACAATGTTCGATATTATTTTTTTTTTTCTCTCGAACCATCTTTTTTGTTGCTATAAATTAGATTTTGATTTCTTTCTTGCCTATTATGTTTTTGACTTTTCTTTAACAAAGCGGCACCAACCAAACTCTGTTAACACTAAAATTCCAACTGAATGTTTTAAATAGTCATTTTCACTTGTTTTATTAATGATCGTGGTATTTACGAAAATTAAAAAAAATTCATCGGCTTCTGGTGGTATGGGCTACCTACTCCTGTTTATAAGCAACAACTCATAATTCAAAACCAGAAGTGATGGAGATCTGAATGTTTTTTATAACAATTTTTTACACAGAAAACGTATAAATGTGTAGTTGAGAGTAAGAGGAAAAGTGAAATACGCTTACAATTAAGTAAAGACTTAAACCACTATTGATTATGGGAACATATTTATGTCAGTTTGGGGCAAATTCGGACTGGTTTGGATAATTTCATTTTCGTACGGTAACACAACTGTTGACAACATGCTCAGAACCTTAAACTTCAAAGTAATAAATCATGTAGAACATGTCATAACCAGGAGATCATGCTGATCTTAGGGCTTATCATCTGGTTTATCCATTTCTGCACGATCTAATCGAATATTAACATTCGTAAAAGAGATGCATTTATCTGTCTCGCTGTAACCGAGCTTTTGTTGCTTTGGTAGTTAAATGACTCATCTTTTCTGTGCCTTACAGGTAACAAAAGGGACCATTTCTCTGAACCCATGTTACGTGGACACCAATACTTCTGAAGTCATGCATATTTAGCCAAAGCGATTCTATTTTTAAATACATCCGCTTGACAAAAGTAAAAAAAAAGTAGTTTTTCTTCCTATATATAAGCTTGAATTAGCTGGCATTATGTAAGCATTGTATAACATTGTCTAAGCCAAAGGTATTAGTGGTTTTCATTTCCGTTAAATGAAAATTTCTTTATTATATCACTCTTTTTTCAAATGAAACCAAAAAAAAAAAAAGGTAAACTTAACCAGCCAGCAGTTTTCTACATCTTCCTGTAGAAACTTTTAAAAGATTTTTGAAATACGTTATATTGTAGCTGTCGCTGTGTGAAAAATGAAAATACAAAATAGTTTTTCCCTCTACAAATAATAAAACAGTAAAGCATTCGTAACTATGTGGTTACACAGGAAGTTGTGTCATTGTCATTTGGTACCAATACCAGCAAAGTCAGCGCTGTCTAATTTTTAAGAAATTGTCTTTTTTCAGTTTGTTTGCCATCACCACAAAAAACAAAGTAAAAAAACAATGTTAAATTTATCATGAGCAAAAACTTGAGATAAAAGGAAATTTTTCTTGTTACAACAATAGTCTCCCCTTCTGAAGAGGAATAATTTTATATGAATTACATACTTTAATAAGCTGCTACTTCTTTTTTTGCTTTACTTACTTTTGTTTTTTACAACTTAAAATAGAATTCATTTTATTTTCCTCATTTCTAAGAAAGAAGCAAAAAAAGGAAACTTTTCATTAGTCTTAAAATGTATTTGGCATGCAAATAGCTTTTCTATTTTTACGTTATCTTCTTTTTTAAGAATTTTCTAAATTAAATATTTTGTAACAGCCTCAATTTTAATAAAATTTTGTTGGTTTCTTTAGCTTTTCTTTAGGTTTTATATTCATCATGCATTATTCAGTATTTTCGTTTCTTTTGTTTTTCTTTTTTTTTTATTATTACAATACCAAGTAGACTGGACCAAAATTTTTGTACTTAATTCGAAACTAATTTTATCTGATAGATAAATTAATACTTGTTGGGCCAAATAATAATTTTTAAGAAAAAGTTTTTAAATCTAAAATTAAATTGGCAAAATTTCTTTAGAAAAATTAAAAATTTTACAAAATTTCGTTTTAAAAGTTTACAAAATTTCTTAAAAAAAAATTGAAATTTCTTTCGAAAATTTTAAAAAATTTCTATAGAAAATTCCACAAAATTTATATTTATTCATATCAAAAATTTCTATAAATATCTACAGAAAATTTTAAATAATTCCTACAGCTTCATTAGAAACTTTCGTAAAAATTTTTTATGAAATTTCACAAAATTTTAAAAAAAAATTCACTAAATTTCTTTAGACAAATTCAAAAAAATTCTATTCAAAATTTCTTCAGAAAATTTCAATAAATATCTATATAAGTTTTAACAAAATTTCTATAGAAAATTTTACAAAATTTCTTTAGAAAATTTTACAAAATTTCTTTAGAAAATTTTACAAAATTTAAAAACGTTTTTTAAAAAATTCCGCATTTTTTTTTTTTTAAATTACAAAAAAAACCTTTAGAAAATTTCTATAAGGTTTTTTAAAATTTTTATGAAAAATCTCGCAAAATTTCTATAAAAAATTTCACAAAATTTCTTTCAAAAATTTCACCAAATTTCTTTTGCCAAACTACACAAACTTTCTTTAGGAAATTTTAGAAAATTTTTTTAGGAAATTTACAAAATTTCTCCAGAAAATTTACACAAAACTGCTTAAAATATTTTCGGAAAATTTCTTTAGGGAATTTCACAAAATTTGTATAGAAAATTTGAACAAAATTCCTATAGAAAATTTCACAAAATTTCTTTAGAAATTTGCACAAAATTTCTATAGAAAATTACACAAAATTTCTAAAGGCAATTTTACAAAATTTCTTAAGGAAATTTTACGAATATTTTACAAAATGTCTATAGAATATTTTTATTAATTTCTATAGAAACATTTTATAAACTTCTATAGTAAATTCTAAACAATTTTTTTAGAAAATTTCACAAAATTTCTAAGAAAATTTCACAAAATTTATATAGAAAATTTCACTAAATTTTTATAGAAAATTTCACGAAATTTCTATGGAAATTTGCACAAGATTTCTTGGGGAAATTTTACAAAATTTCTATAGTATATTTCACAAACTTTTTATAGAACATTTTACAAAATTTCTATAGAAAAATTAACAAAATTTCTTTAGAAAATTTAATTTTAAAAAAGTTTTAAAAAATTTATATAGAAAATTTTAAAAAAATTTTATAGAAACTTTTACAAGATTTCTATAGAAAATTTTTCAAAATTTCTATAGAAAATTTCACAAAATTTCTATGGAAAATTTCACAAAATTTCTATAGAAAATTTCACAAAATTCCTATAGAAAATTTCACAAAATTTCTATAGAAATTTCACAAAATTTCTATAAAAAATTTCACAAAATTTCTATAGAAATTTCACAAAATTTCTATAAAAAATTTCACAAAATTTCTATAGAAAATTTTACAAATTTCTGTAGAAAATTTTACAAATTTCTATAGAAAATTTTACAAAATTTCTATAGAAAATTTCACAAAATTTCTATAGAAAATTTCACAAAATTTGTATAAAAAATTTCACAAAATTTCTATAGAAAATTTCACAAAATTTCTATAGAAAATTTCACAAAATTTCTATAGAAAATTTCACAAAATTTCTATAGAAAATTTCACAAAATTTCTATAGAAAATTTCACAAAATTTCTATAGAAAACTTCACAAAATCTCTATAGAAAATTTCACAAAATTTCTATAGAAAATTTCACAAAATTTCTATAGAAAATTTCACAAAATTTCTATAGAAAATTTCACAAAATTTCTATAGAAAATTTCACAAAATTTCTATAGAAAATTTCACAAAATTTCTATAGAAAATTTCACAAAATTTCTATAGAAAATTTCACAAAATTTCTATAGAAAATTTCACAAAATTTCTATAGAAAATTTCACAAAATTTCTATAGAAAATTTCACAAAATTTCTATAGAAAATTTCACAAAATTTCTATAGAAAATTTCACAAAATTTCTACAGAAAATTTCACAAAATTTCTATAGAAAATTTCACAAAATTCCTATAGAAAATTTCACAAAATTTCTATAGAAAATTTCACAAAATTTCTATAGAAAATTTCACAAAATTTCTATAGAAAATTTCACAAAATTTCTACAGAAAATTTCACAAAATTTCTAAAGAAAATTTCACAAAATTTCTATAGAAAATTTCACGAAATTTCTATAGAAAATTTCAGAAAATTTCTATAGAAAATTTCAGAAAATTTCTATAGAAAATTTCACAAAATTCCTATATACATTTCACAAAATTTCTATAGAAATTTCACAAAATTTCTATAAAAAATTTCACAAAATTTCTATAGAAAATTTTACAAATTTCTGTAGAAAATTTTACAAATTTCTATCGAAAATTTTACAAATTTCTATAGAAAATTTTACAAATTTCCATAGAAAATTTTACAAATTTCTATAGAAAATTTTACAAATTTCTTTAGAAAATTTTACAAATTTCTATAGAAAATTTTATAAAATTTTTAAAGAAAATTTCACGAAATTTTGTTTTTTAGAAATATAGCAAAATTTTACAGAAAAACAAAATTCCTATAAAAAATTTTACAAAATTTCTTTAAAAAATTTTACAAAATTTCTTTAAAAAATTTAACTAAATTTCTATTAAAACTTTCACAAAATTTCTTTGGGAAATTGTGAAGTTTTTTAAAGAAATTTTGTGATCTTATTAAAAGAATTTCAAAAAAATTTGAAATATTATCAAAAGATATTCAAAAAACTTCAAATACTTACTATATATGTTTTCTTTAGATCATTGTAAGTGTTTGACTTCTTTCATATGTGACAATTTAAATTTAGGTTTCATTTTTTGAATTTTCTTTACTTTTCTAATTTAGAGACAAATAGCAATTAATTTGTTTGTGATAATATGAAACCTAAACCTCACTAACAAAAGTTGTATTAAAACTGCAGTAAAATTTGCTCAACTTGTGAAAATAAGACTTTAATTAAATCCTTATAATTCATTTTAGTTGATGAAAGGAAAAGTCAGCATGCAGTAGCTAATATTGAACAAGATATATACAATTTACATCAAACACCCTACAGCAAATCTGACAGTAAAGTTTCAAACTTGAGGAAATTTTCTGTTTCATCCTTATTGAAGCCTAGGAAAAATTCGTTTATAACTCACTCTTCTTATCATATACTATATATATGCTTAACTCAATGCACAAGAAAATTGTAATTTGATTTAAAATCGAACGTCAGTAGAAATTGTATTAATCAATCAATTTAAAAACAAAACACACCACAAAAAATATCAAGAGAAAATGGGAAAACCTTCACACTTTATACCACATCATACACATATACATATTACATGTAAAGTATATTTCATTCATATGCTGACATATGATGACAAAGAGGAAGAAACAGAAAAAAAAATCATAAACTAAACCATAGAATGGCCAGCAATCCAACGTGACAATGTTTCTGATGAAGATGAGAGTGTCGACAAAAATCACACATACACTTATTCAAGAAGTATCTACCAGGCAAGTGAAGAAAGGGACATGGAATATTTAAAGTGTGTAAAATGTAAATGAAAATGAAACGTGTTTATTTAAGAAAACCAAAAGTAGACAAATCTGTTGCAGAATCAAAGATGACAGAAAAATACAGATTTATAGTTTATTCATTCGTATGTGGAAGGACACAAAAATACGCAAAGATTAAAAAGTTTATGCGAAATGGAAACCATATGAAATAACTATAAGAAAAAATTTCATAAATCCTGAATATGAAGAAAAACGAAACAAATCAAAACTGACTTCAACACTTTTTTAAAATATTTTTTTACATTCAAATTTTCTAAGAATGTCAACAAGATATTTAAAATTTATGAAATAAAATGAGGAAATTTGCAAATTTATGGTAGCAAATGTTTAAGTTTTCCTATTCGACCACTAACTTAAAAAAAATTCATAAGATAATTGCCCAAATTTTATATTAAAAATTGGTCTACTTTTATAATAGACAACTACTCAAATATTTTTTAGAAAAATTTCCAATAAAAATAAGAAATTTTTGAAAAATTTCCTATAAAATTAAGAAATTTTTGAAAAATTTTCTGCAAAAATAAGAAATTTTTAAAAATTACCTACAAAGATAAGAAATTTTTGAAAAATTTCCTATAAACATAAGAAATTAAAAAAAAAAATCCTAAAAAAAAAGAAATTTTTGAAAAATTTCCTAAAAAAAAATAAGAAATTTTTGAAAAATTTCCTATAAAAATAAGAAATTTTTGAAAAATTTCGTATAAAAATAAGAAATTTTTGAAAAATTTCCTATAAAAATATAAAATTTTTGAAAAATTTCCTATAACAATGAGAAATTTTTTTAAAATTACTTACAAAAACAAGAAACTTTTTTGAAATTTCCTACAAAAATAAAAAAAATTTTGAAAAATTTCCTATAAAAATAAGAAATTTTTGAAAAATTTCCTATAAAAATAAAAAATTTTGGAAAAATTTCCTATAAAAATAAGAAATTTTTGAAAAATTTCCTACAAAAATAAGAAATTTTTGAAAATAAGAAATTTTTGAAAATAAGAAATTTTTTAAAAAATTTCCTATAAAAATAAGAAATTTTTGAAAATTTTCCCATAAAAATTTTTAAAAAATTTCCTATTAAAAAAATGAAAAATTTCCTATATAAATAAGAAATTTCTGAAAAATTTCATACAAAAAATACGAAACAAAATATAAAAAAAGAAATTTTTGAAAAATTTTCCTATAAAAATAGGATTTTTTTTTCGAAAAATTTCCTATAAAAATAATAAATTTTCGAAAAATTTCCTATAAAAATAATAAATTTTTGAAAAATTTCTTATAAAAATAAGAAATTTTTGAAAAATTTTCTATAAAAATAAGAAATTTTTGCAAAATTTCCTACAAAAATAAGAAATTTTTTAAATATTTTCCTATAAAATTAAGAAATTTTAGAAAATTTTCCCACAAAACTAAGAAATTTTTGAAAAATTTTCCACAAAAATAAGAAATTTTTGAAAAATTTCCTATAAAAATAAATTTTTTTTTTTTTAATTTCCTATTAAAATAAGAAATTTTTGAAAAATTTCCTATAAAAATAAGAAATTTATGAAAAATTTCCTATAAAAATAAGAAATTTTTGAAAAATTTCATATAAAAGTATGAAATTTTTGAACAATTTCCCATAAAAATTTTTAACAAATTTCCTATTAAAAAAATGAAAAATTTCCTATATAAATAAGAAATTTTTGAAAAATTTCATACAAAAAATACGAAACAAAATATAAAAAAAGAAATTTTTGAAAAATTTTCCTATAAAAATAGGATTTTTTTTAAATTTCCTATAAAAATTGGAAATTTTTGAAAAATTTCTATAGAAACTTATACAATTTTTTTTTTTTAGAAAATTTCACAAAATTTCTATAGAAAATTTCACAAAATTTCTATAGAAAATTTCACAAAATTTCTATAGAAAATTTCACAAAATTTCTATAGAAAATTTCACAAAATTTCTATAGAAAATTTCACAAAATTTCTATAGAAAATTTCACAAAATTTCTATAGAAAATTTCACAAAATTTCTATAGAAAATTTCACAAAATTTCTATAGAAAATTTCACAAAATTTCTATAGAAAATTTCACAAAATTTCTATAGAAAATTTCACAAAATTTCTATAGAAAATTTCACAAAATTTTTATAGAAAATTTCACAAAATTTCTATAGAAAATTTCACAAAATTTCTATAGAAAATTTCACAAAATTTCTATAGAAAATTTCACAAAATTTCTATAGAAAATTTCACAAAATTTCTATAGAAAATTTCACAAAATTTCTATAGAAAATTTCACAAAATTTCTATAGAAAATTTCGCAAAATTTTTATAGAAAATTTCACAAAATTTCTATGGAAAATTTCAGAAAATTGCAATAGAAAATTTCACAAGATTTCTGTGCAAAATTCAATAATTTTTTTTTAGAAAATTTTGTGGTATTTTTGAAATAAAAAATTATAAAATTTCTATAGAAATTTTAAAATTTTATAAAAATTTCTTTTCAAATCAGACCCTAAAATTTAAACATGTCCTGTGGGTAACATAATAATAAATAAAGAATATTTAAAAATACACTTAAAGGCTTCAAACAGCAAAATAGATTACAAAAGTATCTAAGGATTTTCTTGTTTCTATTTAATTATCCTTTACTATATAAAAATGTGTATGTAATCCTTAATAAGTGTTTGTGTTACAATTATGAAAACGGTTTATTGCTTTTTTCAAACAAAGCTGCCATTAAATAAATGATTTATATGTCCTAAGATAGCATCTGACATTAGAAATTAATAACAATCAACCAGAACGTTAACTTTTGAGGATTTACTTTTCTGGTATTTAATGGCATTTTTATTGTTTTGTGTTTAGATTTAGTTTTCATAGAAACATTTTTATCAAATCTCTAATACTTGAGTGATTCTTGTTAAATAAATTAAGTAATAAAAATAGAAAAACTAATAAAAGACTATTTTTCCCAACGAGTGAATAACGGATTCAGGGAGGGTTAATAAAAATTTTATGGTGTTAAAGTTTTATCTAGATAGAAATGTTGGTATATTTTAATATTAATTTTATGGAGGAAACCTTTGTTAAGAAATGCAAGAATAGGAGAAATATAATGTTCCTTTGACTTTTGCTTCCGTTTGATGCTAAAATATTATGAGGTGGCGTACGAGTATTATTTCATTTTAACATAGAAATGAAAATCAAGTATACGTTCCACTACCCCATATAGTATGTATGAGAAATATTGCATAGTAGACTAGGGTGGGTCGTTTTTTTTATTTTTTCGCTCTAATATAAATTATGTTGGCCTGAAAGCTAAATATGCAAAATATTGTTGAATGACAGCGAAGACTTTAATCAATCATAAATTGGAGAATACGAGTAAAAAGTGTTTATGTATACCACCCTATTGTTATACATCTTTATTTATATTTAATTAAATACCTTTAAAAATATATTTTACTTTACTATAAATTATTAAATGTATCTCTTCCCTCCAAACCCCCAAGCACAGCCAAACAAATTCCCCTAAATCCTTTTAAATCTAAAAATAATTAGACTTAATTATCACATTTCTCGCATTGCACAACCATAATTCAACACTTTGGTATTAAATGCATTAACAGCTGCTACAAATTATGCAAAACTTCATAAAAATGCTACAACAGAACGCAACACCCCACAAACATATTGGTAACTAATAAATAATAAATGACATTAAGGCAATATAACAGCGCGCAAATAAATGCATTAAAAATTCACATACACACAGATACATTCACGTAAGTAAAATCAGCAAAACGCCAACAGAAAGAAGTGCCGCAGTGGTAGTGAACAAACACACTAGAGCATTGAAATATTTCATAATTAGCCAGGCAGTGTTATGCCCCTAAAATGATGCAACACAAAAATATACAAACTACAAAAAAAATATGAAACTATTGAAAAACAAATAAACAAGAAAACACTGCAGGATGTCAGGAAAACAAACACACACAGACTCACACAAATCTACATTTATGAATTTACATACATTTATTTATATCTCTATAAAATAAAATTTTTTCTACATACACAAACGTTAATATACGTATGTATGAATGTGTATTTTCAACACAATTGACAAAATATGAATGTCCTTGTTGCTAAATTAATACGAGGGTTTTTCTATGAATCGTTTTTTTTTCTTTGTTTTTGTTTCGTATATTTATTATGTCAACACCACCGTGTAAACCTCGTTAAACACTAGAGTTGTTTATAAATTCATACAAATTCACATTTTCATACTGTACAATCTGTATTGTCCTTACACTAATATTTCTGTGTTATAAACGCATGGGTTGCCTGCAAAGAAAAACCAGAACCAACATTCGCCACACAACAAAAATATAACAAAAATCCACAAAAACAAAAGTGTTGCAACAAAAACCATAGAAGGAGAAAACTAAAATTAAAAGGAACCACCAACCAGTCAAACAAACAAACCAACAGTTACAATTTTCTGTGTACAGAAAAACCAACCAAACAACATTTCCATAGAATTTTATTTTGTTACCAAAAATGTTTCTGTAGAAAAATTTTTTATCAAAAATGTTTCTATAGAAAAATTTTTTTATCAAAAATTCTCTATAGAAAAATTTTTTATCAAACATATTCTATAGAAAAATTGTTTATCAAAAATATTAAAAGGAAAAATTTTTTATCAAATATTTTCCATAGAAAAATTGTTTATCATAAATTTTTATCAACAATTTTCTAAATTCTCTATACAAACATTTTTTTTCAAAAATTTTTACAGAAAATTTTTTTTTTCAAAAATTTTCTACAGAAAAATTTATTTTTCAAAAATTTTCTATAAAATTTTTTTTTTTCAAAAATTTTCCAAAGAAAAATTTTTTTTAAAAAATTTTCTGTAGAAAAATTTTCTATAGAAAATTTTTTTATGAAAAATTTTCTATAAAAAAATGTTTTATCAAAAATTGTCTATAGAAAAATTTTGAAAAAAATTTTCTGTAGAAATTTTTTTTTTCAAAAATTTTCTGTAGACAAATTTTTTATCAAAAATTTTCTATAGAAAAATTTTTTATCAAAAATTTTCTATAGAAAATTTTTTTTTTCAAAAATTTTCTATAGAAAAATTTTATATCAAAAATTTTCTAAAGAAAAATTTTTTGTCAAAAATTTTCTAAAGAAAAATTTTTTGTCAAAAATTTTCTAAAGAAAAATTTTTTATCAAAAATCTTTTAAAGAAAATTTTTTTTGTCAAAAATTTTCTAAAGAAAAATCTTTTATCAAAAAGTTTCTATAGAAAAATCTTTTATCAAAAAATTTCTATAGAAAAATCTTTTATCAAAAATTTTCTATAGAAAATTTTTTTATCAAATAGTTTCTATAGACAAATTTTTTATCAAAAATTTTCTATAAAAACTTTTTTATCAAAAATTTTCTTTAGAATAATTTTTTATCAAAAATTTTCTATAGAAAAATTTTTTATCAAAAATTTTCTATAGAAAAATTTTTTATCAAAAATTTTTTATCAAAAATTTTCTATAGAAAAATCTTTTATCAAAAATTTTCTATAGAAAATCTTTTTTCAAAAATTTTCCATAGAAAAATTTTTTTTCAAAAATTTTCTGTAGGAAAATTTTTATCAAAAATTTTCTATAGAAAAATTTTTTATCAAAAATTTTCTATAGAAAAATTTTTGATCAAAAATTTTCTATAGAAAAATTTTTTATCAAAAATTTTCTATAGAAAAATTTTTTATCAAAAATTTTCTATAGAAAAATTTTTTATTAAAAATTTTCTATAGAAAATTTTTTTATCAAACATATTCTATAGAAAAATTGTTTATCAAAAATATTAAAAGGAAAAATTTTTTATCAAATATTTTCCATAGAAAAATTGTTTATCATAAATTTTTATCAACAATTTTCTAAAGAAACATTTTTTATCAAAAATTTTCTATAGAAAATTTTTTATCAAACATATTCTATAGAAAAATTGTTTATCAAAAATATTAAAAGGAAAAATTTTTTATCAAAAATTTTATATTGAAAAATTGTTTATCATAAATTTTTATTAAAAATTTTCTAAAGAAACATTTTTTATCAAAAATTTTCTATAGACAATTTTTTATCAAACATATTCTATAGAAAAATTGTTTATCAAAAATATTAAAAAGAAAAATTTTTTATCAAATATTTTCCATAGAAAATTGTTTATCATAAATTTTTGATAAAAAAGAAAAATTTTTGATAATTAATTTTAGTTGAACCAGAATTTTTCTGTAGAAAGTTTTTGAATTAAAAATTTTTTATAGAAAATTTTTTTATTTAAAATTTTTTAATTACAAATTTTCTATAGAACAAATTTTGATCAAAAATTTTCTATAGAAAAAAATTTGATCAAAAATTTTCTATAGAAAAATTTTTTATCAAAAATTTTCTATAGAAAAATTTTTTATAGAAAAATATTTAATTAAAAATTTTTCTATAGAGAATTGTTTTATCAAAAATTTTTCTATAGAAATTTTTTTATAAAAAATTTTTCTATAGAAAATTTTTCATAAAAAATTTTTCTATAGAAAATTTTTTTATACAAAATTTTTCTATAGAAAAATTTTTTATCAAAAAATTTCTATAAGAAAATTTTTGATAAAACAATTTTTTATAAAAAAAAATTTTTTTATATAAAAAATTTTTCTATAGAAAATTTTTCATAAAAAATTTTTCTATTGAAAATTTTTGATAAAAACATTTTTCTATAGAAAATGTTTCATAAAAAATTTTTGATGAAAAATTTTTCTATAGAAAATTTTTGATAAAAAATTTTTCTATAGAAAATTTTTGATTAAAAATTTTCTATAAAAAATTTTTTTCCTAAAAATCTTTTTAAACAAAATTTTTTTTTTCAAAAATTTTCTATGGGAAAAATTTTTATCAAAAATTCTCTATAGAAAAATTATTTATCAAAATTTTTTTTTTTTAATTTTATCAACAAATGTTTGTATAGAAAATTTTTTTATTAAAAATTTTTCTACAGAAAAATATGTCTATCGAAAATTTTTGTATAGAAAAATATTTTTAAAAAGTTTTACTGTAGTGTTGCATTAAGATTCCAATTTATTACAATTATTTATTACTATAATAAATAATTTTTAGATAAAACCAAAAAATGTTGGTGGGGAAACCTTTCCTCGATGCGTTTCGATGATTGGTTTTATCAAAAAACTATTTATTGCAATAATAAATAATTGTAATAAATTGGGATCTTAGTGCAATACACTACAGTTTAGCTTTTTAATTATATGTTTGACGTCCCAACATTTTTTTAAAACCCTTTTTGAAAAATATTTTTATCGAAAATTTTTCTATAGATAAAAAAGTTTATCAAAATTTTTTTTCAAGAAAATCTTTTGATATCAAAAATTTTCATAAAAACTTTTATCGAAAATTTTCTATAAAAAAAAAATTATTTTTATCAAAAATTTTTCTATCAAAATATATCTAAAAAATATTTTTTTTATCTTAAAAATATAAAAATCTAATGAAAATTAATTGCTGTTACGAAAAATATTCCCAATTCGATAACATATGTTTCGAACAATGTTCAAAAAAATAATAGTGTCATGGCAACAATATTATATTTCTTTATTGTCGCAAACCGTGTATTTTTTTGCTATTAATTGGATTTTGATATTGATTCGTAAAAAGCGGTACTTATTTTTCAACACTTACAAAACTATTGCGAGAATTAGTCACTTTCAATCATAGTTGTTGAATTGTTATTTGAACGAGTGTATAGCAAGTATTGTTTTAAGACGCATTGTAATCATTAATTAAACAGTATTTAAAATCTGTTAATTTTGTTTTGCAAAAATAAGCCTAAAATATTTGTGTTTGTAAAAAAATCTCCTATAAAATTTAATTCTACAACTTTTTTAAAACATGCTTCTAAAATGGTTTGTTGGGTTAGACCAATGATTGTAAATGTATAAGTTTGTCAAATAGCGTTGATCATTAAATATATTCAGTGAATTTTACATACAATATTTTATTAGTCGTTTATGAATAAGGTTGTTGTTCTCTAACCAAAGATATATTTTTTTTGTACTGAGTAACATAATCTAACTAATGTTGTATAGCCCTACCCTTACAAGTTATACAAATACATTTGCTTTCTGACAAAAGTTGATACAGAATAATGAAAAACACAAAAACGCATAAACAAGCATACATTTCATAAGCACTTGTATGTGCCTTAGCTTTCTCCTACTGTATATATTGTATATAAATATTGTGTATATATTGTATAGAGTTAAAGCTATCTTTTTTTCTGAGTTTTCAAAACGACCAAGAAGTGCAAAATCTATATATTATAGAGTCTTTGCTATAACTAAAGTCTTTAACTCTGACTTTATTCCACTTTAAACTTAGCTCAAAAGATATGTTAATCTTTCCCCATAAATAAATTAATACCTTAAAATACCTGTCAGCTACAGAATGATGCAATTTTATAAATTTGTTTTTACTTTTTGATAATTGTTGTTATTTTTTCGGTATTGTATTTATTATTTTAGAGTATGTTGTATTTATTTGTCGGTTGCAAAATTTTTCTAGGGAGGAAACGGAAAATTATTTTGAAAAAAAATATGTGTGTATGCCTCATTTGCATAAATAGGGTCATAACTCCTACTAATATTTTAATTGCAACATTTTTTAGTTTTCTAAAACAGAGGACTTTTGTTGTGAGCTTCAAAATTAAAACTTTATCGGATATCCGTAGTCAATAAAAATTATAATTAATGAAATAAAACAATTTCAAATTTGCATATTTTTGGGGGGTTTAAAACTGTTCAATCAAAAAACGTTCAAAAATGAATTTAAATCACGTAGTTATGTGTGCTAAAATTTCACATTTGGCGTTAAGACTTTTTTATTAGATTTAATTTTTGAAAGAAAAATATTTCAACATAGTTTTGAGTTTAGGCAATAAATTGTGAAGGTGGCTAGTTAAGATGAATTCACCGATTTGTTTCGGACAAAGACTCGATACAAATCGAAACTTATGGTTATTGCGGATTTTTTTTTTTTTTATTTACTCAAATTTCAAAAAAATTCTTTTAAGAAAGAAATTTAGAGGCGGCAAAGAAACTAAGGACTGTTTTCAGGTTAAACACATATTATGCTATAAAATTAATTTGAAAAATTTGTATAACTGCTTTAATTGTTATCACACAAAAATATTTGTTTAGGAAATTTTTTTATAGAAAAATATTCTTATAGAAAATTTTTCATATAAAAATATTTTTATCGAAGATTTTCCCATTGCAAAATTTTTTTACCGGAAATTTTTCTATAGAAAATTTTTTTATAGAAAATTTTTCTATAAAAAAATTTTTTTGTAGAAAATTTTTCTATAAAAAAATTTTTTTATTTAAAATTTTTCTATAGAAAAATATTTTTATCGAAGATTTTCCCATTGCAAAATTTTTTTACCTGAAATTTTTCTATAGAAAAATTTTTTATAGAAAATTTTTCTATAAAAAAATTTTTTTGTAGAAATTTTTTCTATAGAAAAATCTTTTTATCGAAAATTTTTCTATAGAAAAATCTTTTTATCGAAAATTTTTCTATAGAAAAATTTTTTTATCGAAAATTTTTCTATAGAAAAATTTTTTTATCGAAAATTTTTCTATAGAAAAATTTTTTTATCGAAAATTTTTCTATAGAAAAATTTTTTTATCGAAAATTTTTCTATAGAAAAATTTTTTTATCGAAAATTTTTCTATAGAAAAATTTTTTTATCGAAAATTTTTCTATAGAAAAATTTTTTTATCGAAAATTTTTCTATAGAAAAATTTTTTTATCGAAAATTTTTCTATAGAAAAATTTTTTTATCGAAAATTTTTCTATAGAAAAATTTTTTTATCGAAAATTTTTCTATAGAAAAATTTTTTTATCGAAAATTTTTCTATAGAAAAATTTTTTTATCGAAAATTTTTCTATAGAAAAATTTTTTTATCGAAAATTTTTCTATAGAAAAATTTTATTTTTCTATAGAAAAATTTTATTTTTCTATAGAAAAATTTTATTTTTCTATAGAAAAATTTTCAATAAAAATATTTTTCTATAGAAAAATTTTCAATAAAAAAATTTTTCTATAGAAAATTTTTTTTATTGAAAAATTTTCTATAGAAAAATTTTCAATAAAAAAATGTTATTATGTTATTATTACGAAAATTACAAAAAGTGTTCGGCTCCTGGTTAAATGATTATATAAATATTAAAAGTAATGGATTGAATTTTATATAATTTTGATTGGAATTTATCTTTTCGATAAAAAAATTTTAATATTTACAAAAATTACAAAAAGTGTTCGGCTCCTGGTTAAATGATTATATACATATTAAAAGTAATGGATTGAATTTTATATAATTTTGATTGGAATTTATCTTTTCGATAAAAAAAATTTTAATATTTACGAAAATTATATACATATTAAAAGTAATGGATTGAATTTTATATAATTTTGATTGGAATTTATCTTTTCGATAAAAAAAATTTTAATATTTACGAAAATTACAAAAAGTGTTCGGCTCCTGGTTGTATGATTATATACATATTAAAAGTAATGGATTGAATTATATATAATTTTGATTGAAATCTACTGCTAGAAACTGCCCCAAATTTCTAGTTAACTATAAATAATTTAAATGAAATTGTTAAAAATCTAGAAATATTTATTAATTTTTTTTTCCCAAAATATAATTTCTATCCTCTTAGAAAAAATGAAAAAAACCTCTACTTCCTTTTATACCTTTTCACCTTATTTTTCCATACAAACTGGTCACTTGTAGACTATAGAGGTATTTTGAACAAATATTAAAAGAGCACAAAATGAAAACCATTGGTAGTGGTATTTTTTAATTTAGTGCATAATTGCACAATCAATTTGTGGTGAAATAAGTTTGAAATATCTGCGAGAAAAAAATCACAAGATAAATATTAAAAAAAAGAACCAGAAAAATAAGTGCTGAAACCTGCAAATCAAACCGAAAGCCGTAAATGAAAAGGAAACAAATGAATACGAAACCAATAAAAAGCCAAACCAGATAGCAACCAATTTTAAAAAGTGCAAAAACACAGCATACTTTTAGGTGTTTATAATATAAATAGTGAAATTTTTCATAGCCTACCTTGAACTATGGGGATAAATGCTTTGGCGTGGCCTACCTAAGGGGGTATTTTAGTTTTTAATTTAAATAACCGTAGCTGTGTGTTTTGTATTTTTATTTAGTTTCATTTCATTAACCAAAAACTATTTAATTAAATCATTCATTGGCTTTGAAAAAAAAACCTAGTGGTAAATTTTAGAAAAATAAAGGATTTTATGAAAAACAAAAATTGTGTTAAGCTGTTTGTTAAATTAAAATCAAAAGTAAAATATTTAAAATTTGGGAGAAAATATAAAAAAAATATGTTTAAATTAAGAGGAGTTTAAAAAACCTTAATTTTATGAAAACAATAAGTTTATACTTAAAAAGTGTTTGTCTTCAAATATAAGTAATTTTAACAAAAAATGTTATTATATTGAACAAACAATTACATAAGACGTATGACGAATGACTATGTCGTATGATTGATAACACGGTGCAACATGAAAAAAAATAACCACATACGGACACCACCACGAGATAGAGGATCAAAAAAAAGAAGACACGTGTCTTTCAGTTTTGTCAAATGTCCTCCCCTTTTTTGTGGGCGGGGCCTTAAAAATTTGGGCCTCTTTGTCATTTTTGCAATAAAGTGGTCATCTTCTCAGGCTCATATCTTCCAAACCGTTAGGAATTTTGATTTACTTTTTGAAACAAAGTTGTAGCTATTATCATGAGGAATAAAAATAGTAAACACAAAAAATCAAAAAAACGCCATCTTGAATATCAAAATCGCAAAAAAACTAAAAAAAATCGATTTTTTTTAGGCTTTTTTCACATGTTCAGGTTCCTACGTAGCAAACCGTTCAAAATTTAAGAAAACAATATACAACAAAAATAAAGCTAAGACCTCACTTAAAAACTTTGTAGAACATACAAACATCCTAGGAATGATCCTTAACACAGTAAAGGTAGCGCTAAGGTAACCATAAAAATTAAAAATTTCCCGAAAAAATGTTATTTTTAATGTTTTTTTTTACTTCAACAAGAAAAAATATAACCATATATAGTACAAATACCGCTACGTGATGAAAGACAAGAAAGCCCATATCTTCCAGTTTTGGCCCAATTCACCACCATTTAACAGCATTTAGGTAGCGCTTAAATTGGGAATTGTTAAAAAATTCATCGAAGTGGCTGTTATAAATTGTCCAAATGCATTTGACTATTTGAAAAGTGTTTTCCCAAAGCGTAGCGATGACAAAATTAAGAAAGGTATGTATTGTAGTAAACTAAATCCTATATTTTCCACCTTATTGTATATTTACTTTTCTTTTCTGTTTCTTTTTTTATCGTTTGATAGGAGTACTTAATGGCCCAGACATTAGAAAGCTTTTCAAGACAAATTTTGAGTCAGCGCTTGATGAAAATCATTCAATGGCATGGATTTATCTTCAACGTGTATGCACCAGAGTCTTGGGAGGGGATCGAGACGCTGAGCCGGAAGCAAGAGAATGGGTGAAAGAAATGCTGTATTGTTTTGAGAAAATCGGCGCATCGATGACATTAAAGCTGCACTTTCTTCATATTCATTTTGACGATTTTATGAAGCAACTGTCTACTGAATCCGACGAGCAAGGAGAACGGTTTCATCAAACCACAATGCCCATGGAAAAACGGTACAAAGGCAAAAAACTAGACGCATTGCTTGGAGAGGTAATATCAAATATATTGATGCATTGCTTTGTATTCCTTTTTTGATTTTTGTTTTTATTTCAGGTATGTTGGTGGAGCCACAAGATTACCCTGTATGATGTCAATGAAGTATTTCAAGAAGAAAAAGCTTATGATGGAGGGCAGTCTGGAAGCAACGTACCCGTGCGCACCCTAAGTTCTGAATCAGAGTCAGATTCGGATGATTCGGACGACGAATTGGATCCACAACTTAAGAGAGTGCTATTTACAAGTCCAGGGCCATCAACTTTATAAACATGACACAAATATTTATTTATTTTATTTATTTCCATATTTATTTATCTTATTTTTGTGATATATGCCATTGTATATTAATGTTGAAATAACAACAAAAAAAAAATTAAAATAAAAAAATTTTACACATACGAAATGAAATTAAATCAAATGAAATTAAATTATTTTTGTATTAGAAATTGAATGTTCTAAAAAGTTGTTTAATTAGATCTTATGTACATTTTTGTAGCTTATTGTTTTCTTGAATTTCGAACGGTTTGCTACGTATGGACTTAAACATGGGAAAAAAGGTAAAAAAATTGATTTTTTTAAATGACGTTTTTTTCATTTTATGTGTTCACAATTTTTGTTCTTTACAAGGGTTATACAATATCTTTGCCTTAAAGAGAAAATGAAAATTCCACTCGGTTTGCAAAATATGCGCCTGAGAAAATGATTACTTTTTTAATGACACCAAGACCTCAAATCTTTGGGGGCCTCTGAAAAAACTCCATGACTTGGGGCAAAACTAGAATATATGGTCTTTTTTGTCTTTTATCACGTAGTTGTATTTGTATATGGTTATATTTTTAATTGTTGAAGTAAAAAAAAATAAGCATTGAAAATATCATTTTTTTGGGAAATTTTTAATTTTTATGGTTTCCTTAGCGCTACCCTTACTGTGTTAAGGATCATTCCTAGGATGTTTGTATGTTCTACAAAGTTGTTAAGTGAGGTCTTAGCTACATTTTTGTAGTATATTATTTTCTTAAATTTTGAACGGTTTGCTACGTATGAACCTGAACATGTAAAAAAAGCCTAAAAAAAATCGTTTTTTTTAAGTTTTTTGCGATTTTGATTTCTAAGATGGCGTTTTTTGATTTAATGCGTTCACAATTTTTATTCCTCATGACAATGGCTACAACTTTGCCTCAAGCAGTAAATCGAAATTCCTAACGGTTTGGAAGATATGAGCCTGAGAAGATGACCACTTTTTTGCAAAAAAGGCAAAGAGGCCCAAAATCTTTAGGGCCCCGCCCACAAAAAAGGGGAGGACATTTGACAAAACTGAAAGACACGTGTCTTCTTTTTTTAGATCCTCTATCTCGTGGTGGTGTCCGTATGTGGTTATTTTTCCATGACCTAAAAAATTACACACAGTGTAATATTTGTTTTCCTCTTTATCTTGCCATTGTCGTATGATTGATATTAATTTCAATTTATTTTATTTTCTACTATCTTAAAACAACTTAAACAACTTTCAAATTATTTTTCTTTAAATGTTTTTCGAAATCTAACATTAAACTGTTCCGAAAAACTACAAACCACAAACAATAAATAAAACCATAAACTCTACAATTGCCTTTATATGAAGAGAAATCCATTTGGAAACAATCCTCTTTTCCAAAAGCTACAATAAAACTAATAACAACCATAAGAGCCATAAAGATAGACACGAATACATACCGATATATTCACTCATACTTAAACACTTCAATGCAGTAAATTGCTACAAATACTAACCAATATAAAATGTGTACAATCATGCATTCATATATACGATTTCAGTAATAGTGAGTACAATAGTTTCGGTAAAATACATGGATGCATCATCCATATTTGCCTCAATATTGTCCCAAACATTAAAAACCGCAACAACACCAAACATGCATGTGCATGCATGTTTCAATGAGTATAAAAATAATTTGGTTTTATTTGTTTTACCACTGTGCTCGTTATCCCAAATTATTCCTCTATATGTATCTAAATTGCCAAAATGTGTTTTCTCTCTGAAAATTTTCGCAAATAGTTTTTTTTTCAATTTTTTTTGTCTCGATTTTTTAATTTGTAATTAGAACAAATATTTTTTGGTTTACATTTACTGTAACACATATACATGTACACATAGACATGCATAGATATAACATCACATATGTATATATGTACACAAGGATAGATGCACGAATTTATCTGAAACCTCATTTCCATGTAAATGTGTTGATAGTTACTAGTTTTTTTTAAATTTTTGCCTTAATGGGCCAACATTTTGCAATTGATTGTATTTTAGCTAAATTTAGACATTATTGGATAATAAGTTTTGAGAGGAATTTAATGAAGCAAATTTTCATTAAGTGAATATTTAGTCTGTATTTTGATCATTAAGAAGAAATTTAGAAAATCATATTAATATACATATGTACACCCTTATAATTTCAGACTAATCAGGAGCCGAATAATTAAACTAAAGAACTAAAGAAATTTTCCATACAAAATTCCTTCAAAAAGACTTTGACAACTTTATAATTCGTTTATGATTTTGAGGGTTATACTCTGGCTGTAATCTTATAATCACTTTTTATTAACCAAATTTTCTATACAATAAAAGACCACAATAAAAATTTGATAATTTTTCCAATCGTTTAGGATATTACAGTCTAATAACTATATGATATGACATATGACATACTTTCAATATACTTTTATACAGGAAAATTTTTGTCAAAAATTTTTCTAAAGAAAATTTTTGTCAAAAATTTTTCTATAGAAAATTTTTGTCAAAAATTTTTCTATAGAAAATTTTTGTCAAAAATTTTTCTATAGAAAAGCTTTGTCAAAAATTTTTCTATAGAAAATTTTTGTCAAAAATTTTTCTACAGAAAATTTTTGTCAAAAATTTTTCTATAGAAAATTTTTATCAAAAATTTTTCTATAGAAAATTTTTGTCAAAAATTTTTCTATAGAAAATTTTTGTCAAAAATTTTTCTATAGAAAATTTTTCCATAGAAAATTTTTGTCAAAAATTTTTCTATAGAAAATTTTTGTCAAAAATTTTTCTATAGAAAATTTTTGTCAAAAATTTTTCTATAGAAAATTTTTGTCAAAAATTTTTCTACAAAAAATTTTTGTCAAAAATTTATCTACAAAAAATTTTTGTCAAAAATTTTTCTCTAGAAAATTTTTGTCAAAAATTTTTCTATAGAAAATTTTTCTATAGAAAATTTTTGTCAAAAATTTTTCTATAGAAAATTTTTCTATAAAAATTTTTTTCTGTAGAAAATTTTTCTATAGAAATTTTTTTCTATAGAAAATTTTTTATCAAACATTTTTTAAAGGAGAAGTATCATCATCTTCTATAGAAAATTTTTTATCAAAAATTTTTCTGTAGAAATTTTTTTATCAAAAAGTATTTTTTATCAAAAAATTTTTTTATAGAAAATTTTTGTATCAACAATTTTTCTATAGAAATTTTTTTATCATAACTATTTTTATTAAAAATTTTCTATAGAATTTTTTTGTTAAAATAATAACAAAAATGTCGGGTTGCTAAAAATTATTCAAAAGAAAAATTATTTGCACTTAATTCCAGTCTATTACATTTATTTATAAATATAATAGACAATTTATTGATAAAAGCCAAAAAATGTTTGTAGAGATAATCAATTCCTCGAAGCGTTTCGATGGTTAATCCATTATCTTCAGAAGGAGATTTTTTTTATGGACAATTTCTCTATAGAAAATTTGTTATCAAAAATTTTTCTATAAAACATTTTTAACCAAAAATTGATCTCAAATTTTTTTTTATCAAAAATTTTTCTATAGAAATTCTTTTTATCAAAAATTTTTTAATAGAAATTTTTTTTATCAAAAAGTATCAAAAATTTTTTTTTTTAAACATTTTTCTATAGATTTTTTTTTATCAAAACTATTTTTATAGAAAATTTTTTTATGAAAAATTTTTTATCAAAAATTTTTTATAGAAAAATTTTTTTATGAAAAATTTTTTATCAAAAATTTTCTATAGAAAATTTTTTTAAAAATAACAAAACTGTCGGGTTGGTAAATATTATTTAAAAGAAAAATTATTTGCACTTGATCCCAGTCTATTACATTTATTTATAAATGTAAAGACAATTTATTGAGAAAAAGCCAAAAAATGTTTGTGGAGATAATCAATTCCTCGAAGCGTTTCGATGGTGTTGGTTAATCCATCATCTTCAGGAGGATGATGGATTATCAAAAACTTTTCTATCAAAAAAAATTTTATCAGAAATTTTTCTATAGAAAATTTTGTATCAAAAGTTTAGCTATAAAAATTTTTGTTATCAAAAATTTTTCTATAAAAATTTTTTTATTAAAATTTTTTTTATAAAAATTGTTTATAAAAATTCTTTTATCAGAAATTTTTCTATACGAGTACAAATTTTGTTTACCAAAAATTTTTCCATAGAAAATTTTTTATCAAAAATTTTTTTTATCAAAAAATTTTTCTATAAAAATATTTTTTTATTAAAAATTAGTTTATTAAAAATTTTTCTATAGAAATTTTTTTTATCAAAACTATTCCTATAGAAAAATTTTTGAGAAAAATTTTCTACTGAATTTTTTTTAATATCAAAATTGTCAGGTTGTTAAATATAATTTTAAAGAAAAATTATTTACACTTTATCCCAGTCTATTGCATATATTTATTAATGTTATAGAAAATTTATTGATAAAAGGCAAACAATTTTTCAGTTTTATTTTCCTTCACTTTCCACATTCTTGCATTCGTAGTGATTTCATAGTATTTGTAATGAATTGAAATGCGTCAAGGAATTTATTGGCTTGCATCAATAAATTGTTTGTTACAAATAAATGCAAAAGACTGGGATCAAGTGCGAATAATTTTTCTGTTTTAATTATATTTACTATCCTGACAATTTTAATATTTTTCGAACATAAACTTTTTGTAAAATTTTAATTTTATACTAAAATTAAAATTTTATATTTATTATACTCAGTTTAAATTTCAGGTCTTGTGGTTCTTATATCAAAAAGAAAATTGAAAAAAGTTCCATTAAAAATTATTAGTTAGCAGTAGCAGACAATGATACCTTAAATTAAACAATCCATAAATTCTCTATAATTCTCCAAAAAATATAAAAAAAGACATACCAAAATATATACGTATTTTTCATAATTGCCCAAAAAAAAAAAAATAAAAAAAAATATTTATATTCAGTGGCAAAATATTTTTGTTGGCCCCAAATTGTTTTGGGAAACGGAAATGTGCTATTATTTTTTATTATTTTAAATGAAATTTTGAAATAATTTATTTATAAATCTCTTGGCTTTTGTTCGTAAATATTTTTCCTGTGATTCAAATTCTTTTCAAAACAAATTACTTTTCCTGCTAATTAGCGTTTTGTTTTCTTTTTTTTTTTTGTAATTATTATTTTTGTCTTTCAATTTTCATTAAAGAGAAAGAAACCAGTGAAAAAAAGGGTTTGTTGGAAAATTCAGCCTTTTTTTTTTTTTGAGGGGGTTGTCGGCTTTCCTTTATTTTTCATCAGTAATCAAATTCTAATTAGTGAAATGAATATTTTTACTTAACATGTTTTGGGAAAAGGCCGGGCTTTGTTTGAGCTTTTTTTTTAATAAAATTTAATTATAGGATTTTTTTTTTTTTTGTTTTACACTTTTTTATTACCTTGTAATTCATTTTCATTTCGTTTGTAGGTTTTCATAAATTTTTTTAAATAAAAAGCTAAAGATAAAAGTAACGGACAATGGCGGAACAAAGTAATAAAAATGGCATCTTTGATTTAAAAGTTTTCTTCAAAGAAGGGTTTTTGTTAGCTAATAAATTTGTTTTAATTGTGAATATTAGAAAAAAAAAGCCTTAACAGATATTTTTGTAAAACAAAAGAAGTCGAGGAAATCTTTTGAGAAGCGTCTATAATGCTCTTTTACTTTTATATATAGAGCCAAAGCTTACGAGTATGATGGGCTGAAGCCATATTAAATTCAGAATGTTCAACACAGCAATTCAGTAAAGAAATGGCTTTCGAATTAGTGAATGTTAACCGTAAGCTTTTATCAAAAGTTAATAATTTTCAAAAGCCGTTTTTTTCTAAATAAAAGAAGGTTATCAGACTTTCCAGCAAAAAATTTTACTTTATTAAAAATGTGTCCTCTTACACTCCAAGATACTACATTTGTTATTATAGACACAAACCATAAGTTGTCCAAATCGACATTGTTAACTTGTATAACTATGAAACATTTAGACTATTTTACTACTATTTTACTACTACTAAAATGGGTAAACATAAACATGATAAACACAGAAATATACAAAACGGAGTGCCTACAAAAGAAGTTTTTATCTTTTTTTTGAGACAGCACCAAGTGCCTTTATATCTTTTTTGCCCCGATTTTTCATATGAAAGAAAGTTATCAGAATTTCATATAAAAGAAGATTATCAGACTTTCCTGCAAAAAATTTACTTTATTAAAGCTATTGAAAACAATGTGTCCTTACACTTTAGATTCTGTCGAATACTGAATTACAATAACAGACATTTACCCTCCAATATACTACGTTTGCTTTTATAGACACAAACCATTAGTTGTCCAAATCGACATTGTTAATTTGTATAACTATGAAACGCTTAGACTATTTTACTACTGTTTTCCATATCTTTCTGGGGATAGATTGTAAAATGGGTATACATAAACATGATAAACACAGAAATATATAAAACGGAGTGCCTACAAAAGAGGTTTTTATCTTTTTTTTTGAGACAGCACCGAGTGCCTTTATATTTTTTTCCCTGATTTTTCATATAAAAGAAAGTTATCACAATTTCATATAAAAGAAGATTATCAGACTTTTCTGCAAAAAAAAATTTACTTTATTAAAGCTATTGAAAACAATGTGTCCTTACACTTTAGATTTTGTCGAATACTGAATTACAATAACAGACATTTACCCTCCAATATACTACGTTTGCTATTATAGACACAAACCATTAGTTGTCCAAATCGACATTGTTAACTTGTATAACTATGAAACGTTTAGACTATTTTACTACTGTTTTCAATATCTTTCTGGGGATAGTTTGTAAAATGTGTGTACTTAAACATGATAAAAGCAGAAATTTATAAAACGGAGTGCCTACAAAAGAGGTTTTTATCTTTTTTTTGAGACAGCACCGAGTGCCTTTATATTTTTTTCCCCGATTTTTCATATAAAAGAAAGTTATCAGAATTTCATATAAAAGAAGATTATCAGACTTTCCTGCAAAAAAATTACTTTATTAAATCTATTGAAAACAATGTGTCCTTACACTTTAGATTCTGTCGAATACTGAATTACAATAACAGATATTTACCCTCCAATATACTACATTTGCTATTACAGACACAAACCATTAGTTGTCCAAATCGTCATTGTTAATTTGTATAACTATAAAACGTGTAGATTATTGTACTATTGTTTTCCATATCTTTCTGAGGATAGATTGTAAAATGGGTAAACATAAACATGATAAACACAGAAATATATAAAACGGAGTGCCTACAAAAGAGGTTTTTATCTTTTTTTTTGAGACAGCACCGAGTGCCTCCACATTTTTGGCCCTATTTGGCATATCAAAAAAGCACTTGAGTGGTATTTAAACAATATGTATTTATATCCTTCACCACCATAGGTATTATAAGTTTGTGCTGAAGTATGTAACGCATACAGATATTTGTCTTAGACCCACCTTTTGGTATACTAATATACTTATACCCATGTAATCAAAGTACAGGTCGCAATTCTAAAGATAATTTGATAAAATTTGGCATATATTATTTTTTTTTTTTTATAGTGGGACCATAGCTAATGAAATTCATCCAAAACACTCCATTATTTATGGTACCCCCATAGGTCCCACTTCCCGGAATTGATATTTTGGCCACAAATATCAATATTATTTCATGAATTTTAAAACAAATACTTTTTATGTAAACCAAAATCACTATACCAAATTCATTCATTCCACATTTGACCATAACTCCCATACAAAATCTTCTATCAAAACGCACTTAAGCAGACAAATATTACTAAGATGACCCTAGCCCTTATATAAGTCGAAATGACAGAAACAGCTTCAGAAAACGTTTGTATGATGACAAAATTTAGCAAATATTTGTCTTTATACATGAAAAAGAACACCTTTGACCTTAATGGTGAAGGATATCGTATGGTCGGGCTTGACTGACTAAAGCACTTTCTTACTTGTTTAAATAGTTTATTTAACTTAATGCAACTACAAGTTCAATTTTGAACACTCTTTAGAAACGAATGAGGCTTTTAATATTTCTTATTGAAGGACACATTCGTATTCATTAAAGAGAAGCCAAAATTTTATACTATTTTATCAGCACATCTAAAAATTTTAGTTGAAATTAAAACAATACAATTAAAATTTTACTAACTCCAAACAAGTCATTACATATGATGATGTTTACTAACTCAAATACATCAAATATTTCTGTTTATTAGCTAACAACAAATTTCAGCAAAACAAATATTTCAAAATTGTAACAATATCGCGATTCATTTAACATTCACACAATCACAATTTTAAAATACCCTCAAAAACAAACAAACATCAGAATCCATAAAAATTTTAAACATCATTAATTTTAGGCAATAATTTCATACAAAATACAACTCATTTAGTTTATTACAAAATATTTCCTATTATTTACACAATTTACACGATTTACAGCAATCATCAAATATAAATAGTCATTTTGAAATCAAAATCTAAATAAACGCTAAAATATTTTTATTGCATACATTCAATATCATTTAATATACACTCTCTATTATTGTATTCATATATTTTTATTACTGGTTTTTTTTCGTTTCCTTTTTTCACCCGAATTTTTATTTTAAAATATTTTGTCAACAAAAACATGTTAATTTTGAAAATAAAAATTCATGAATAGAAACAAAAGAATTTCGAAATTACATTTCTTTTTCAAAACATCATAAACATCACAAGCACAGAAACATTAAGTATAAAATCCTCTAAAGACATTTGGCTAGAGTCCCAAAAAACAACACGAATTTTTGTTCATTTCTGTTTTTCTGAATTTTCATGTTTAAGGGTCTTTATTTTTTAAAGCTAAAGATTTAGTGTAAGATTTTTTTAAATGACAAAAATATGAAAATGTAAAAGGTTTTAAACCTCAGACACATGTCGATAAACAAAGGACAGACGGATGTTTGTATACACGTGGATACCTTTGAGAACAGTGGGACTAAAGGACTAAATATTAAAACAACTAACAAAATATATAAGCATCTAATCGAAGCAATACTACATAATTTTTGGTATGAAATTGTTATACCGAAAAATTTTTGATGTAAATTTTTATATAGAAAATTTTTGGAAATTTTATATATAAAACAATTTTTCTTTATCAATTTTAAAAATGTTTCTATATAAAAATTTTTAATATAAAATTTTCATATCGAAAATGTTTCGATCTAAAATTTTTATGCAGAAAAATTGTTGATATTTTTAAAAGTTGTATATAGAAAATTTTTGAAGTTTTTATTTAAAAAAATTTTCTATATAAAATTTTCGAAAAAGAAAAATTTTTGATATAAAATTTTTATATTGAAATATTTTCGATGTAAAATTTTTATAAAGAAAAATGTTCGATATAAAATTTTAATACACAAAAATTTTCTATATAGAATTTTTATGTAGACAATTATGACATACAATTTTTATAATGAAAAATTTTTTATATAGAAAAATTTTCCATGTAAAATTTTTATATAGAAAAATTTTTGAAATAAAATTTATATAAAGAAAAATTTTTATAGAATAAAATATAAGCATTTTTATAGAAAAATTTTCGATATAAAATTTTTATAAAAAAAATTTTCGATATAAAATTTTTATAGAAAAATTATCGATACAAAATTTTTATAGAAAAATTTTCGATATAAAATTTCTATAGAAAAATTTTAAATATAAAATTTTTATAAAAAAAAATTTTAGATATAAAATTTTTATAAAAAAATTTTCGATATAAAATTTTTATAGAAAAATTTTCGATATAAAATTTGTATAGAAAAATTTTCGATACAAAATTTTTATAGAAAAATTTTCGATATAAAATTTTTATAGAAAAATTTTCGATATAAAATTTTTATAGAAAAATTTTCGATATAAAATTTTTATAGAAAAATTTTCGATATAAAATTTTTATAGAACAATTTTCGATATAAAATTGTTATAAAAAAATTTTCGATATAAAATTTTTATAGAAAAATTTTCGATATCAAATTTTTATAAAAAAAAATTCGATATAAAATTTTTATCGAAAAATTTTCGATATAAAATTTTTATAGAAAAATTTTTTTATAAAATTTCTATAGAGAAAATTTTTAGAGAAAAATTTTCGATGTAAAATTTTTATAGAAAAATTTTCGATATAAAATGTTTATAGAAAAATTTTCGATGTAAAATTTTTTATAGAAAAATTTTAGAAATAACTTTTTTATAGATAAAATGTCGATATAAAATTTTAATAAAAAAAATTTCGACATAAAATTTTATCAAAAAAATCTTCGATACAAAATTTCTATATAGAAAAATTTTCGATATAAAGTTTTTATTAAGAAAAATTTTCGATACAAAATTTTGAATAGAAAAATTTTTGATATAAATTTTTTATAGATATATTTTAAATATAAAATTTTTCTACAGAAAACTTTTTGATATATAAGAATTTTTGATATGAAATTTTTATATAGAAAAATTTTTGATATAAAATTTTTGTATAGAAAAATTTTTGATATAAAATTTTTATATAGAAAAATTTTCGATATACAATTTTTACATAAAAAAATTTTTCATATAAAATTTTTATATAAAAATATTTTCGATATAAACTTTTTATACAGAAAAATTTTTGGTATAAAATTTTTATATAGAAAAATTTTTGATACAAAATTTTTATATACAAAATAGATAATATAGAAATATACAAAAATTTTGATATAAAATGTCTCTATATAAATTTTTGATGTAAAATTTTTATATAGAAAACTTTCTAATTCAAAACATTTATATAAAAAAAATTTTTATTAACATTTTTATATAGAAAAATTTTGATATAAAATTTTTATAAAGAAAAAATTTTAATACAAATTTTTTTTTGATTTTCCCTTTCCATAGACCGGGTCACATATAGTAAAATTTTTGAAATAGAATTTTATAAAAGCATTTTTAATAAAAAAACTTTTTGATATAAAATTTTTATAGAAAAAGTTTCGATATAAAATTTTTATAGAAAAATTTTCGATATAAAATTTTAATACAAAAATTTTAGATATACAATTTTTATAGAAAAGTTTTCGATATAAAATTTTGATAGACAAATTTTCGATATAAAATTTTGATAGACAAATTTTCGATATAAAATTTTTATAGAAAAATTTTCGATATAAAATTTTTATAGAAAAATTTTCGATATAAAATTTTTATAGAAAAATTTTTGATATGAAATTTTTATAGAAAAATTTTCGATATTGAATTCTTATACAGAAGAATTATAAAATAAAATTTTTATATAGAAAATCTTTCTATATAAAATATTTATAAAGAAAAATTTCAGATATAAAATTTTTATATAGAAAAAATTTTATGTAAAATTTTTATGTAGAAAACTTTCATTATAAGTATTATCAATAAAAAAATTTTGTATAGAAAAATTTTTACTATAAAATTTTTATAGGAAAATTTTCGATATACAATTTATATAAAGAAAAATTTCTAATATAAAATTTTTGTATATGAAATTTTAATTTAATCAAATTTGCGATATAATGCGGAACCTAACATGGGTTTACAAATGAACATGCAACCACTGTTCCCATGTTTCCAATCACACACACATACCCAGACCCTCATTTACCACACATACACATATAAATAACAATAAAGTTAAATGCATTATAATATTTTCTTTACACATTTATTTTTTTGGTTGTTTCTCTTCAGACGTTTTCCCCTCCCGGGAGGATGTTGACAAATAAAAATTTATTTTTACCAGTATTTGTATTTGTTGTTGTTGTTTTTACAACTAATGTTTATGTTGCTTTTGTTTAATGTTGTCGACACGAGTAACAAAATTCTGCACTAAATGTTGTTTTTTGTACAACAACAACAAAATACAAAATTAAATGAAAATAATATTTTGTAAAACAAAACTCTTAAAATAAAATGAGAATGAAACAGACAAAAAAATTTGCATTTTTGCCAAAAACAATAAAAATCTGACAAAAATGAATGACAGAAAAAAAAAACTGTAGAGAGAAATGTTATTGTCATTAAAATTTTGTCCAAAGGATACCCTACGCAAAAATAAGCAGGAGGAATGTGTTTCAGTAGATAGTGTTCGATAAGGGAGTGAATTACTATATTTTCAATTTTTCTTGTTAAAAGCAATTAAAGGGGGAATATCATTTTCCATTTATAACGATTTCATACACTCCTTTTTTTGGATGAAGAGTGCATTTTATGTATTTCATCCATTAAAATAACAACTTTAGAGAAAACGAAGTAATTTTTGTCGTAAATGGAATAAGAGTTAAATTAAAAGCTTTTAGTAATTTTCATATATAACTTTGTATAAATTAACATAGGCGGGGAAGGAAAGGTCTTACATGAGTCCTACTTAGAAATAATTTCGTATAAAATGAGAAATTTTTTAAAAATTTCCTATAAAAATAAAAAATAAATTAAAAAATTTACTATAAATATAAAATATTTTTGAAAAACTTCCTATAAAAATGAAAAATTTTTGAAAAAATTCCTACAAAAATAAGAAATTTTTAAAAAATTTCGTATAAAAATTAAAAATTTTGGAAAAAATTCCTATAAAAATTAGAAATTTTTAAAAAATTTCCTATAAAAATGAAATTATTTTAAAAAATGTCCAATAAAAATAGTAAATTTTTTTTTCAAAATTTTCCAAAAAATTTTTAAAAATTTCCCATAAAAATAAGAAATTTTTCTATAAAAATAAAATTTTTTTTGAAAAAATGCCTTCTAAAAAAACTAAATTTTCAAAAAATTTCCTACCTTATTGAGATATTTTGAAAAAATTTCTATGAAAATAAGAAATATTTAAAAATTCCCCATAAAAATAAAAAAAAAATGTTAAATTTTCTATAAAAACAAGAAATTTTGGAAAAATTTCCTATAGAAATAGAAGTTTTTGAAAAATTTTCCGTAAAAATAGGATTTTTTTTTTTAAATTTTCTGTAAAAATTAAAAATTTTTGAAAAATTTCCCATAAAAATAAGAAATTATTGAAAAATTTCCTATAAAATTAAAAAACGTTTGAAAAATTTTTTATAAAAATAAGAAATTTTTGGAAAATTTCTTATAGAAATAAGAAATTTTTGAAAAATTTCTTATAGAAATAAAAAATTTTTAAAAAATTTCTTATGAAAATAAGAAATTTTTGAAAAATTTCTTACAAAAATAAGAAATTTTTGAAAAATCTCTTATAAAATTAAGAAATTTTTGAAAAATTTCTTTTAAAAAACAAGACATTTTTGAAAAATTTCTTATAAAAATAAGAAATTTTTGAAAAATTTCCTATAAAAATAAGAAAGTTTTGAAAAATTTCTTATAAAAATAAGAAATTTTTGAAAAATTTCTTATAAAAATAAGAAATTTTTGAAAAATTTCTTATAAAAATAAGAAATTTTTGAAAAATTTTTTATAAAAATAAGAACATTTTTGAAAAATTTCTTATACAAATAAGAAATTTTTGAAAAATTTCTTATAAAAATAAGAAATTTTTGAAAAATTTCTTATAAAAATAAGAAATTTTTGAAAAATTTCTTATAAAAATAAGAAATTTTTGAAAAATTTCTTATAAAAATAAGAAATTTTTGAAAAATTTCTTATAAAAATAAGAAATTTTTGAAAATTTTCTTATAAAAATAAGAAATTTTTGAAAAATTTCCTTTAAAAATAAGAAAGTTTTTTAGAAATTTCCTATAAAAATAAGAAACTTTTGAAAATTTTCCTATAAAAATAATAAATTTTAGAAAAATTTCCTATAAAAATAACAAATTTTTCAAAAATTTCCTTTAAAAATAAGAAATTTTTGAAAAATTTCTTAGAAAAATAAGAAATTTGTAAAAAATTTCTTATAGAAAAAAGAAATTTTTGAAAAATTTCTTATAAAAATAAGAAATTTTTGAAAAATTTCTTATAAAAATAAGAAATTTTTGAAAAATTTCTTATAAAAATAAGAAATTTTTGAAAAATGTCTTATAAAAATAAGAAATAAAAATAAGAAATTTTTGAAAAATTTCTTATAAAAATAAGAAATTTTTGAAAAATTTCTTATAAAAATAAGAAATTTTTGAAAAATTTCTTATAAAAATAAGAAATTTTTGAAAAATTTCTTATAAAAATAAGAAATTTTTGAAAAATTTCTTATAAAAATAAGAAATTTTTGAAAAATTTCTTATAAAAATAAGAAATTTTTGAAAAATTTCTTATAAAAATAAGAAATTTTTGAAAAATTTCTTATAAAAATAAGAAATTTTTGAAAAATTTCTTATAAAAATAAGAAATTTTTGAAAAATTTCTTATAAAAATAAGAAATTTTTGAAAAATTTCTTATAAAAATAAGAAATTTTTTAAAAATTTCTTATAAAAATAAGAAATTTTTTAAAAGTTTCTTATAAAAATAAGAAAGTTTTGAAAATTTTCTTATAAAAATAAGAAATTTTTGAAAAATTTCTTATAAAAATAAGAAATTTTTGAAAATTTTTTTATGAAAATAAGAAATTTTTGAAAAATTTCTTATCAAAATATGAAATTTTAGAAAAATTTCTTTTAAAAATAAGAAATATTTGAAAAATTTCTTTAAAAAATTAGAAATTTTTGAAAAATTTCTTATAAAAAGAAAAATTAAAAAAAAATCTTATAAAAATAAGAAATTAAAAAAAAAATTCTATAAAATTAACAAATTTTTGAAAAATTTTCTATAAAAATAGGAAAAATTTAAAAAATTTCCTGTAAAAATAAATGATTGCCTTTCTAGCTCCGATTATGTATATAAAAGAACATGTAGTATTTATTTTACTACAAATTATAAGTTTTTGTAGAACTTTAGGACTAAAAAGTTTTTCTTTACAATTCCTTACTTTTGTATGACTTGTCATAATAACTACTTAAAAAATTTTAAATAATTGTTCCAATGAAGAACCTCAAATTAAGTCCACTTCAATTTTAAGTTTAAGGACATTTGTTTATTTATTTTTTTTTAATTCAAAAATTTAAAATTTTCTTATATTGTAAATAAACAAAATTAGGTTTTTACAAATTATGATATCTGATATGGCCTCCATTTAATTTTATATAATTAGGCAGGAAAATTTTGCCATTTATTACATTAATAAAAATCTAATAGAATAAAAACGTGAAACTTTTTGGAAATTTGTTAGTATTGAAAATTAATATTTGTGAGCAAATATTTTTATTTTAGAAATATTTGCATATGAATGAGTACAAACAATCATACACTCAAATACCCTCAACTTAGCAGCTCAACCCCTATCTATGCAAAATATTTATGTTTATTTATCCATTTATTTTTGTTTATTTTTGCAAATATTCATTTTCTTTAACGTAAAATTTCTCTGTCAAAAATAATTGTTCAATTATGTGTAAAATTGCCATCATCAGGGTATGCGTGAATTTGCGTGTATGGATGTATGTATGTGTTGTGTAAATAGCAACTGCCAGCGTTTTGGTTGACAAATCAAATGCCAAAACAATGAGCTAAAAGACGGGTACAAAGTCTGTCAATTTCACTTTTGATGGAGAGCTTCTCTTTAATATTTAGTCTAATCTCTTTGATGGAGGGGGAGGAGAGGCTAATTGAACTAATACAAGCATAAAATAGATGTATGATAATGTCTAATTGGAAAGAGACTATGTTGAAAAATATGTGTATACACAGTTAAAAGACATGACTGGATATGAATATAGGAATCATTTATATGATTCGAAGTAATCATGTAATTGTTATATATAATAATTTTATAATTCAGTCAAATAATATTGTGTTAAGATTTAGTATAACCAAAATACTAATATTAAACATTTGTAGCTATATTATCAGTTGAATATATCATAAACAATTGTAACTAAAATTGTATACACAATTTATTCGAATCCGTCAGTAAAATTTAGTCACATCGTTACCAACATACCCCCAAATACTCATTCTTAATTATTTCCATGTAATTCATATTTACTCTCAAAAACGTAATTTAAATCATTAATTTCATGTCACCAACGAAATTGCTAAAATATTTCATTCCTCAATTTAATATTAAATACACATTTTGTAGTTAATAACCGAAGAACACGTTCCATTGGACACAGACCACACATGTGTGAGTATATGTCGGAGAAACGCAGACCATCAACATGTCCACAGAACATGTTCTATATAGAAAATAGTGAAAAATAATGTAAAAAAAAAAATCGGAAATAAATGAAAGAATGTGTATAAAATAATGTCCCTTTGCTGAACATCTGCATACCACAATTTGTAGCAAGTAGCACGTGATAATCATACAAAATGAAACGGCAATTTTACTCCAACTGAAACACATTCGAACAAACAATATCATGGAACCGAACCCGGCAGTTTACCAGAGCTAGATGTATAGACTCATAAGAAATTTTTCAACAATTTAATATCTTTATAGGAAATTTTTCAAAAATTTCTTATTACTTTAAAAGAAATTTTTTTAAAAATTTCATATTTTTATAGGAATTTTTTCAAAAAAAAAAAATTTTTTAAAGAAATAAAAAAAATAAAAATTGATGATATGAACCTGAGCCCGGATTCGAACCCACAACCTCTTAACAAATTTTTTTTTTTATAGGAAATTTTAAAAAAATTTCTTATTTTTATAGGATTTTTTTCAAAAATTTCTTATTTTTATAGGATTTTTTTCAAAAATTTCTTATTTTTATAGGAAATTTTTCAAAAATTTCTTATTTTTATAGGAAATTTTTCAAAAATTTCTTATTTTTATAGGAAATTTTTCAAAAAAATTACTTATTTTTATAGGAAATTTTTCAAAAATTTCTTATTTTTATAGGAAATTTTTCAAAAATTTCTTATTTTTATAGGAAATTTTTCAAAAATTTATTTTTTTTTTATAGGAAATTTAAAAAAAATTTCTTATTTTTTTATAGAAAATTTTAAAAAAATTTCTTATTTTTATAGGATTTTTTTCAAAAATTTCATATTTTTATAGGAAATTTTTCAAAAATTTCTTATTTTTAAATGAAATTTTTCAAAAATTTCTTACTTTTATATAAAATATTTCAAAAAATTCTTAATTTTATTGGAAATTTTTAAAAATTTCTTATTTTTATAGGAAATCTTTAAACATTTTTTTTAGAAATATTACAAAAATTTCTTATTTTTATATTGAATTTTTTTAAAAATTGTATATTTTTTATAGAAAATATTTCAAAAATTTCTTATTTTTTCAGGAAATTTTTCAAAAATTTATAATTTTTATAGGAAATTTTTCAAAAATGTCTTATTTTTATAGGACATTTTTCAAAAATTTCTAATTTTTATAGGAAATTTTTCAAAAATTTCTTATTTTTATAGGAAATTTTTCAAAAATTTCTTATTTTTATAGGAAATTTTTCAAAAATTTCTTATTTTATGGGAAATTTTTCAAAATTTTTTTCTTTTTATAGAAAATTTTTCAAAATTTCTTATTTTTATAGGAAAATTTTTAAAAACTTCTTATTTTTATAGAAAATTTTTCAAAAATTTCTTATTTTTATAGGAAATTTTTCAAAAATTTCTTATTTTAATAAAAAATTTTTCAAAAATGTCTAATTTTTATAGGAAATTTTTTGAAAATTTGTCATTTTTATAGGAAATTTTTTGAAAATTTCTCATTTTTATAGAAAATTTTTCAAAAATTTTTAATTTGTTAGGAAATTTTTCAAAAATTACTTATTTTTTAGGAAAATTTCTTATTTTTATATAAAATTTTTCAAAAATTTATTATTTTTATATGAAATTTTTTTTAAATTTCCTATTATTATAGAAAATTTTTCAAAAATTTGTTTTTTTTAGAGAAAATTTTCAAAAATTTCTTATTTTGATAGGAAATTTTTCAAAAATTTCTTATTTTTATAGAAATGGAAAATTTTTAAAAATGTTCTTACTTTTATAGGAAAATTTTCAAAAATTTGTAATTTTTATAGGAAATATGAGGCCTTATGCTCCCCTGGGAGTCAAGGATAACTGAAGAAGAAGAATAGGAAATCTTTCAAAAATTTCTTATTTTTATAAGAAATTTTTTAAATGTTTCTTATATTTATTTTAGTGCAACTTTTTAGAAATTTCTTACTTTTATAAGACTTTTTTTAAATTTTCTTTTTTTTTTTGTAGAAGTTTTTTTCAAAATTTCTAATTTTTATAAGAAATATTTCAATACTGTTGTATTTTTATATGAAATTTTTTAGTTATTTCTACGTTTAATAGAAATGTTTCTTATATGAATTTGATATATTTCAAAAATATTGCTACTCTTAGGAAATATTTAAACCTCGGGTTCAAAACTCTCTTGAATATACACATCCATAAACTGATGTTGTGCTGAAATGTTTATGCTTTAAGAAAAACAGATTTTTGTTAGTGGCATTTTTTTCTCTGTTTTCCACTTTTGTTGGTGGTTTAAAGTGAAAGAATTATTTTGCTGCTTGTTTTTTGTGCTTAAGATATCGAGCCTAATTTATGGTCAAATGTCTTACAAAACATTGGAATGTCTTACGACTGTACGAGAGAGTGTATCAAAATGTTAGAAGATGAAATCCTTAAAAGGCTTAAAAGGATAAAACTGTAATGTGAAGGTACTTTAGGACAAACGTGATAAACAAAACTCAGGGGACTTAAGTAAATTATATAAGAAGGTAATAAAAAGCTGTTGAATTAGGATTTGTAATGAAATTTTAAAGGTATACCCAAGTATCGGGTGTTTTTTATTGAGGTATAGAACTTTAAGTTGGCATCACTTTTTTAACTGGCGGCCATTTTGTCAGCTGTCAAGTGATTAATATTTAGTTTGGTTTGCCATTTCATCATGAACAGGTTGACAAAAGAACAACGCTTGCAAATCGTGCAAATATATTTCGAAAATAATGGTTCAGTTCGCGAAGTTTACCGCAAGCTCCGTCCATTTTATGGTCGACATAATCGTCCATCAGAGCAATTAATTCAGTTAACCATGGATCGTTTTCGCACTACGTTTACTCTATGTGATAATACGCATCCGCAGTGACGTCGAACAGTGCGCACCGAAGAAACAATTGCCGCTGTAGAGCAAAGTGTTGAAGAGGACCCGAATGAATCGATTCGCCACCGTGCACAGCAATTGGAGCTTTGTCCATCAACTTTATGGAAGATTTTGCGCAAAGATCTTGGCTTGCGACCTTACAAGATCCAGCTTGTGCAAGAATTAAAGCCGCGAGACCATGCAATGCGTCGTGATTTTGATGTATGGTCCGAAAATGAGATTGATCTCGATGCTGATTTTCATCGCAAAATTTTGTTCAGTGATGAGGCTCATTTTTGGTTGAATGGCTACGTCAACAAGCAAAATTGCCGCATTTGGAGTGAAGAGAATCCACATGAGACCCTTGAGACGCCATTACATCCACAAAAACTGACTGATTGGTGTGCTCTATGGGCTGGTGGAGTCATTGGGCCATACTTCTTCCGAAATAATGCTGGAGAGTCAGTTACCATAAATGGAGACCGGTATAGAGCCATGATAACCGACTATTTTGTTCCCCAATTGGATGGCATGAATATGGATGAGTTGTGGTTCCAACAAGACGGCGCTACATGCCACACAGCGCACTTCACAATTGATTTATTGAAGGAAACATTCGATGAGCGCATAATTTCGCGGAATGGACCTGTCAATTGGCCACCAAGATCGTGCGATTTGACACCACTGGATTATTTTATTTGGGGATATGTGAAGTCGCTCGTCTACGCCAACAAACCAGAAACGTTAGGGGACTTGGAAGCCAACATTCGTGGAGTTATTGCCAACATACGGCTCCATATGCTCGAAAAAGTTGTTGAAAATTGGACCTGTAGACTTAGATTTATTCGAGCCAGCCGCGGCATCCACATGCCCGAAATCATATTTAAACATTAATGGCATAAAATTATCCTTCCAATAAAGCCAAATTGATGGACATTAAAACGATTTTCTTGTGTTTTATTTCAATTCGAAGTTCTATACCTCTAAAAAAAACACCCATTATTTGTTTAAAGTCTTTTTGAATTCTGCTTTTGTACAAAATTACTGTAAAACCGATTACTAAATAAATGAAAACGTTAAAGCTATTTGTTAATCGGAAGGTAACAGATTACAACAATTTGATCAGATATTAATAATGCACCAAATGTTTGCCGAAGGCTTTATATTAAATATACTTAACTTATAGCCAAATGAAAACCCCTTCCCTGTTTCTATTTATGCCCAAAATGCGCATATTTTGTTGTAATAGCCTCTATTCTATTTAATGATTTCATATTTGGAAAATTATTGGCTATTCAGTTTTCCATTAAATTATATAGTAAATATTTGAAAAAAAAAAATAACATACAACTTTGAACAAATGTTTAAACACGTACCATTAGATTACTCTTGTTTCCACATGTTTCATATTAAATTCATGATTTACCAACCCTGACTTGTATTTCCAATAACCTCCTAATAGTGGGGGCAAATAGATTAGGTTAGTTTAGGAAAGGTTTTTATAGACACAAATATATAATTGTAATTTTATGTTTTGGAACATATTGGAATACATTTTCGTTAACAGAGTATGGAAATGTAATTAGTTTAGTCCGACCATCTGATATCCTACACCACTGACGCAATGCAGTAAAATATGGCTTGATTGTTATAAAATTTAGTACTATATAAAAATATTTAAATGTAAGTCAATATTTCTTTTACATAATATTTAAGCCAAAGTTCTAAACCAGATTTCTTCTCTGTGATTTTTACTAAAAACAGTTCTAAAATAAAAACTTATTTTAAAAAATTGGTTCGTTCGGTATTGAATATATTCTGTTGATATAGTTTTTAATCTAAGAAAGTTTTCATAGATTTTTTTTAATATAAATTTTGTCACAAAAAATTTTTAATAGAATTTTTGTTTTATATAAAGTTTGCTCGATATAAAAACTTTTCAATAGAAAATCGTTCAATATAAAAACTTTCATTAAAAAGTTTTACTGCAGTGTATGGCCCTAAGATCCCAATTTATTACAATTATTTATTATTGTAATAAATAGTTTTTTGATAAGACCAAAAAATGTTCCTAGACACGTTTCGAAGGTTTTTTAGACTCATCAGGAGGATTATCCCTAATTCTAGATAGAGCGAAAACCACACATTATATATTATTTGAGAGACGGAATAAATACGAATTATTATTGTGTCCAACAAATCAACATAAAGCGAAGATTATCATCAACATAAAGCGAAGATTATCATCTGAACAGAAACACGAAAACATTTTGCAGTTTTATCATTTCTTTATTAACCCACCAAGATTTGTTGGTCTTATCAAAAAACTATTTATTACGATAATAAATAATTGTAATAAATTGGGATCTTACTGCAATACACTACAGTAAAACTTTTCAATTAAATTTTTGATGTCCCAACCTTTTTAATTAAAAACTTTCTTATTAAAAACTTTCTTATTAAAAACTTTTTAATATAAGAATTTTCTCATAAAAAATACTCGATATAAAAATTTTGATAAAGGAAATTTTTCAACAAAAATTTACTTGTGAACATATTTTAAAATGACAAATTTTGAAGGATTTTTATGGTAAAGTTTTTCTAACAAAAATTCAAAAAAATTCTGTTAAAACATTTTTTTGTTTTTGGTTAAAAAAAAAAAAATTCATACACAATTTTTTTAATGTAAAAAATTTGTCAGAAAACATTTATTTCTCATAAAGAAATTAATTAATGAAAACATTTTCCCATTAAAAACTAATATTTTTTAATGTAAAAATGTTTCTATATAAAATATTTCAATGCTAAAATTTTTACAGAAACATTTTTTATAGAGAAAAAAAAACTTCTTACAAAAAGTAGTCTCGGCTAGATATTTTTTTTATAAAAAAAATGTTTCGACTAAAATTGCCACTACTAGAGTTACTTTATCAATAAAAAAATTGGCTCGACTAAAGAAAACTTGTCTAGACTAGACTACAGAAAATTTTTTAATCCAAAAATGTATCTTATAAAGAAAAAACTTTTGACAAAAAATTGTCTACACTTAATAGTTACTTTTGTTATAATAAAATTGTCTCGACTAAAGAAACTTATTCTACAGAAAAATGTCTACTACTGGAATTACTTTTTCCATAGAAAAATTGTCTCGACTATACAAAACATGTCAAGAATAGAGTTGTCTCGACTAGATCAACTTTTTCTATAGCAAAATTGTCTCGACTAGATCAACTTTTTTATATAGAAATTTCGCTCAACTATTCTATGGAAAACTTGTCACAACTATACTTTTTTCCAAGGAAAAATTGTCTCGACTAGAGGAATCATTTCAATTTAAAAAATTGTCTTCATTAAAGCAAATTTTCAATAAAAAGTTGTCTCGACTAGAGCAAAAAAAATTGTCTCGATTAAAGCAACTTTTTCTATAAAAAAATTGTCTCGACTAAAGCAACTTTTTCTATATTAATATTGTCGCGAATAGAGCAACTTTTTTAATAGAAAAATTGTCTCAAATATAAAAAAAATTGTCTCCACTAAAGCAACTTTTTCTATAGGAAAATTGTCTCGACTATACCTACTTTTTCTATAGAAAAAAGTCTAGGTCAACTTTTTCTATAGAAAAATTGTCTCGACTGGATCAACTTTTTTTGTCTCAACTATAGCAACTTTTTCTATAGAAAAATTTCCTCGATTAAATCAACTTTTTCTATAAAAAAATTGTCTCGACTAGAGTAACTTTTTCTATAAAAAAAATTGTCTGGACTAAAGCAACTTTTTCTATATTAATATTGACGCGTATAGAGCGACTTTTTTAATAGAAAAATTGTCTCGAATATAAAAAAAATTGCCTCGACTATAAAAAAATTGTCTCCACTAAAGCAACTTTTTCTATAGGAAAATTGTCTCGACTACAGCTACTTTTTCTATAGAAAAAAAGTCTAGTTCAACTTTTTCTATAGAAAAATTGTGTCGACTGGATCAACTTTTTTTGTCTCAACTATAGCAACTTTTTCTATAGAAAAAATTCCTCGATTAAATCAACTTTTTCTATAGAAAAATTTTCTCACTAGAGTAACTTTTTCTATACAAAAAAATTGTCTCGTAAAAGCAACTTTTTATATAGAAAAAATGTCTCGACTAAAGCATCTCTTTCTATAGAAAAATTTTCTCGACTAGAGCAACTTTTTCTGTAGAAAAATTGTTTCGACTAGAGCAACTATTTCTATAGAAAGACTTTCTCGTCTAGGGATACCTTTTCTAAAGAATATTGTCTAGACTAGAGCGAATTTGCGAATAAAATTTTTTTCTATAGCAAAAATCCAAAAATTTTAATTTCTATAAAGAAATAAGGTCTCGACTTCCTCAGTAAAAAAATTGTCTCGACTAAAATTACTTTTGCTATAGAAAAATTGTTTCGACTAGAGCAACTATTTCTATAGAAAGACTTTCTCGTCTAAGGATACCTTTTCTAAAGAATATTGTTTAGACTAGAGCAAATTTGCGAATAAAAAAGTTTTTCTATAGCCAAAATCCAAAAATGTTAATTTCTACCAAATATTCGTGTCAAATGACAAATAATATCATCAAAATACCATTTTACGGTTGACTGAAATATAATATTCGATGTGTCAAAAACTCTCCATTTAAATCCCTGCAATAATGCGGCAGCATTATTGAAATGTATTTAATGTCACCAGAAAAGAAACGAAACAAAAAAAAAGATGAAATAAACTCCCAACAACTATAACAAATCTTGAACTAAGCCCCTATAAACTCTCGGTAATAAATGTATACATATTTTAATACATTTTGTATCCAATTGCTTTTCTATCGAAATACATTTCGATCTAAAAATCTATACAAAAAAAATGCACGATTTTCTATTATTACTATAGTAATAACATATGTATGTTACAAAACATTTGTATAAATGTATAAATACTAATACATTCATACAAATGTTAACTTATACGAAGGAAGAATGGAACGTGTGCTCAAAATCCTGTATAAAACATCTGTGACTTATTTGTCATGTCGGATGCGTTTCAACTATGAATAAGTGGTTTTCTGCGTGTTTGGGTATCTTTTTTGAGATCATTTATTTTTTGTTTCTAGTTTAGGTTTTATTATATGAAACAATAAATTGTTGGGAAATGAAGAAAAACTATATAACATTTTCATTACATTAGAATAAACGAAAAATTAGGAGTTTGCAAATTTATTGAAAGCATAAAATCATGCCTCTAGATTCTAGCTAATCATTTACATTGCTTAGACTCAGAGTACCAAACGGCTTTTTCATATTAGAGGGCCCTGTTTTAGATTCTGTTTGACAACTGAAAAAGCCACAATTGAACTTAATATTTAGTTATTCATTATACCCTTCACCACCATAGGTGGAAAGGGTGTTATAAGTTTGTGCTGATGTTTGTAACGCATAGAAATATTTTTCTTAGACCCACCTTTTAGTATACCAATAGACTTAGAATCGCTTTCTGAGTCGATTTAGCGATGTCCGTCCGACCGTCTGGCTGGCTGGCTGGACCCCCATGTAAACCTTGTAATCAAACTACAGGTCGCAATTCTAAAGATAATTTGATGAAATATGGCACAGATCATTTTTTTGATAATGGGACCATGGCTATTGAAATTGGTCAAAATCGGTCCATTATTTATGGTACCTCCCATAGGTCCCACTTCCTGGAATTGCTGTATTGGCCACAAATATCAATATTTTTTCATGAAATTTAAAACAGATACTGCTTATGTAAACTTAAATCACTGTACCAAATTTCGTTGAAATCGGTTCACATTTGACCATAGCTCCCATACAAACTCTTCTTCAAAAACGCACTAAATTAGACAAAAAATCACTAAAACGCTCGTAAATCTAAAGATAATGAAAATTTTGAGTTTATTTTTTGCATACATAATTTTTGTAACAACTGTAATCAATTTGCCAAATTTCGAGATAATCGGTCCCTAGCTCTCATATAAGTCCAAATGACGGAAACAGGTTGAATATATACGTTTTGAGAAAATGTTTGTATGATGGCAAAATTTAGCAAATATTTGTCTTTATACAGGAAAAATAACACCTTTGACCTTAGTGGTGAAGGGTATCGTATGGTCGGCTTGACCGACTATAGCGCTTTCTTACTTGTTTTAATTTGAAATAAATTTTTGTGATTTTTTTTTATTTCTATTTTTTTGCTTAACTTAACCCGTAATCTGCTAATATAGAGAAGTCGTAATATATTTTGCTAATGCCTCAGAACATTTCGTAGCATGATAATGCTATTGGCACATAATTTAAACGTAATTCTGTTCTAAGCTAAAATTTTGTGCCGAAAGTCAATACGCAGCATTATTTTATTAATTATATGAAACAAGTAAATATATCCTATAATTTCGTGTTTCCTATAAATTGATACTTATAGGAAAATCGCTGAAGTTTAATAAAGAGAAACGTATATAATAAAGTTATGAGGCTTACCTTAACTTTGAATGGGGCTAGAGTGTGTGAAAATGAAGCTGAAATGAGAAGATATTAATTTTCAATTAGAAATATAACTTTTTAGTTATTTATAGTAATAAATAAAATAAATAAATTAAAATTCTTGTATTTATAACACATACACAAGTTCGTTATTAGGCCGAAAATATTTTTTGTGGATTCTTTCAGTCAAAAATTTTAGAAAATTTATCTAGAAAATTTGTTTACTTCAAATTTTTAATACAAAATTTCAAAGAAAACATTTTGATATAATATTTTTGCAAACAAAAAAAATATTTAAAGAAATATTCACCATAAAATTTTCAAAGCATATTTTTAAAAAAAATTTTCATAGAACATTTTCGATTTAAGTGATCAAAAGAAATAACTATGTTAAACTGTCATCGTAAATACGCTGAATTATTCTAAAACTGTTGAGTCATCCTTAAACTGCTGAGTCATCCAGAAACTGCTTAGTCATTTCGATATATTGTAAGATATTCTTTACTTGATATCAATCAAAAACTCAGATTATTAAGTAAATTTTATATAGCATACCTTAGGGATTTTCACAATAATTTATTTTGAAAAAGGTTAAATAAAACTTGTTATCATAACATTTCCTTTTGTTTGTCAAAATCAATCAAATTCTTTTACTATCAGGGAACTTTTAATAAATAAGATACAATGTAGCGAACCTTATATGTTACTTAGATTTAGATTATCCAAGAAGTATGCTATACATATATTTCTGAAATGTCTTACATTTCGGTCGATACCGAATGCTGCTACTTGGCCCTAGTACTCATTTCAAAACGAATTATAAAATTATCAAAGCCAGAATTGTAGGAACTTAGTATTGAAAATTTGATTTATAAGTTTGCCATAATATTATTTTTCGTTTATGAATAAAGTTTAGTTTATAAGTAAAATTTTTATATCATTTGGTTTAAATTTGGTTTAAAATTGTAATTCTTATATAAAATTTTAATTGTTGTATTAAATTAAATTTTTTGTTTTAAATTGAAATTTTTGAATTAAATTAATTTTTTTTATTGAAATTTTTGTTGTAAATTGAAATTTTTGTATTAAATTGAGATTTTCGTATATTTAAAATTTTTGCTTAAATTTTGGTCTTAAATTGAAATTTTGGTAAAAAATTGAAATTAAAATTTTTGTAAAAAACCAAAATTTTTTATACAAAATTGAAATTTTTTTATAAAATTTTTATTTTTGTATAAAATTTAAATATTTAAATTTTTGTATATAATTTTAATTTTTGGATAAAATTTAAATTTTTTCTTAAATTTTTTTTTTTTGTATAAAATTGAAGTTTTTATATAAAATTAAAATTTATTTTATTGAATTCGAATTTTGCAAACAATTTTAATGTTTTAATTGAATTAAAATTTTTGTATAAAATTAAAATTTTTTTCTTAAATTATAATTTTTGTTTTTAATTGAAATTTTTGTGTAAAATTTAAATTTTTGTATTAAATTGGAATTTTTGTATAAAATCAAAATTTTTTATTAAATTCAAATTTTTGCATTAAATTGAAATTTTTGTCTTAAACTGAAATATTTGTACTAAATTAAAATTTTTGTTTTAAATTAATTTTTTTTATAAAATTGAAATTTTGGTATTAAATTGGAAATTTTGTATAAAATTGAAATTTTTTATAAAATTGAAATTTTTTATAAAATTTAAATTTTTTATAAAATTTAAATTTTTTATAAAATTGAAATTTTTTATAAAATTTAAATTTTTTATAAAATTTAAATTTTTTATAAAATTTAAATTTTTGTATTAAATTGAAATTTTTGTATTAAATTGGAATTTTTGTATGAAATTTTTGTCTTAAACTGAAATTTTTGTTTAAATTTGAAATTTTTTATGAAATTGGAATTTTTGTAAAAAATTTAAATTATTGTATTGTATTCAAATTTTTGTACAAAATATAAATTTTTATCTTAAATTGCAATATTTGGATAAAATTAAAATTTTTGTGTAAAATTTAAATTTTTGTATTAAATTGGAATTTTGGTAAAAATTGAAATTTTTGTCTTAAATTGAAATATTTGTTTTGAATTAAAATTTTTTAATTAAATTTAAATTTTTGTATAAGATTGGAATTTTTTTATAAAATTTGAATTTTTGTATAAAATTTAAATTATTTTGTATAAAATTGAAATTTTTTTAAATTTTTGTCTTAAATTAAAATTTTTGTTTTAAGTTGAAAAATTTCTATAAAATTAAAATGTATAAAATTGAAGTTTTTGTATTAAATTGGAATTTTTGTATAAAATTTTTGTCTTAAACTGAAATTTTTGTTTTAATTTGAATTTTTTTATGAAATTGGAATTTTTGTAACAAAATTTAAATTTTTGTATTGAATTAAAATTTTTGTACAAAATTTAAATTTTTGTAAAAAATTTAAATTTTTGTACAAAATTTTAATTTTTGTACAAAATAGAAAGTTTTGTCTTAAATTGCAATATTTGTATAAAATTAAAATTTTTGTGTAAATTGAAATTTTTATATTAAATTGGAATTTTGGTAAAAATTGAAATTTTTGCCTTAAATTGAAATATTTGTATTGAATTAAATTTAAATTTTTGTATAAGATTGGAATTTTTGTATAAAATTGGATTTTTTGTACAAAATTTTAATTATTTTGTATAAAATTGAAGTTTTTTTTAAATTTTTGTCTTAAATTAAAATTTTTGTTTTAAATTGAAATATTTCTATAAAATTAAAATGTTTGTATAAAATTTAAATTTTTTTATTAAATTGGAATTTTTGTATGAAATTTATGTCTTAAACTGAAATTTTTGTTTTAATTTGAAATATTTTATGAAATTGGAATTTGTGTAAAAAATTTAAATTTTTGTATTAAATTAAAATTTTTGTACAAAATTTTAATTTTTGTACAAAATATAAATTTTTGTATAAAAATGGAATTTTTGTAAAAAGTTGGAATTTTATATAAAATTTGAATTTTTGTATCAAATTGAGAGTTTTGTATGAAATGAAATGTTTGTCTTAATTTGAAATTTTTTTATATAATTTAAATTTTTGTATAAAATTGAAATTTTTGTATATAACTGAAATATTTGTATAAAATTACAATTTTTGTATGAAATTACAATTTTTATATAAAATTGAAATTTTTGTATAAAATTGAAATTTTGTCTTAAATTGAAATTTTTGTCTTAAATTTAAATTTTTCTCTGAAATTGAAATTTACATTACATTAGACCCTAATAATCCAAATACAAAGTTTCATTTAGATCGGATGTCAGGAAATCGGTACGCTTGACGCCAAAGTTTGAACATATCTGTTATATCCCAGTAAGAACAGTGTCAAACGTTTGAAATATGATGACTTTTACATTTGATATCAAACGTTTTTCAAACCTGAACAGATGTTTGAGATTCACATTCATTTTCAAATGAGGGTTCATTTGAGAATAAACGTTTGAAAAATGATAGTTTCTCAAATTGAGAATAAAGGTTATTCTCAAATCATCATCAAACCCTAAGATGATTTGAGAATAATTTGAAAAATGGTGTTATATAAATTTGATATCAAACCTTATTTCAAATTTTTTCAAACATTAAAAAAAATAATTTTATGTTAAAAAAATAATGTTTAAGATATTTTAATGGAATGGCATTGCATTTCAAAGAAATTCGTTATTTCTTTCGGATTTTTTTAAAATTGATCCATATTTGAATATAAAACCTTGCTTAAAAAATGTCAACATTAAAAATTCAATAATATTCACATGCATAAGTAAATTTTCTTTGTTTCTTGAATTTTTTTTTACCTAACAATAAAAAAATATATTTTAAGCAAAAGAATTCAAATATGATGCACCGTTTTCAAAAACAAAATAAACAAACTCAAAAATACAACGCCATTTTATTTACGTTCCACATGTAGATGATATCCACATTTGAAAAACCTTTGAGAATGAGGTTTGATAATGATTTGAGAATAAAGGCATTTCTCAATTTGAGAATAAAGTCCCCTTTTTGTTGAGAACGCTATTATTCTCAAATCAGTATCAAATCAGTATCAAACGTTTGACCTTTGAAAAAAGATTTATTTTCAAATCATCCTCAATTTGAGAATAAACCTTTTTTCTTACTGGGATATATGATAAAAGTAAGGGGTTTCTTCAAATGTTTGAAAAAACTTCGATTAAGAAAACATTATAAACAATTTTTGACTAGAATAATACTGAGAACTTAATGAGCTTTCCAACGACATATATAACTTTAAAATCGGTTAAAAATTTTCCTAATTAATAAGGGTTTTCCAAAATATTTGACATACTTTAAGATTCCCCTGAGCATATGCAATAAAAAAAATGTATTATTTTTTTTAAATTTCTGTTAAACACTTTTTTGAAAAAATATTCAAACATATAAATATTTATTTAACCAAAATTTTAGTATAAAATTAAAATTTCAGTATAAAGTAGAAATATTTGAAAAAACCTGAAATTATGGTAAAAAATGAATTTTGTTCCAAATTGAAAACTTGCCCTCTGTCCATTTAAGTGATTTGTTTGCAATGACATTCTAACTCTTTATCAATTTTAATTTGAAGTTAAATTTGAATAGCAATTTAGTAGTATTTATGAATCAATTTATTTGTTATTGTTTATTAATTGAATTACAATCTAAATTGAATATCGCGTGAAAAATGAGTTATTAGATTTATTTGCTTTTCAAAATTAAACGTTTGTTCATAAGCGAATTACTTGATGAATAATGGGGAATATGATTTACAAATGCAAGTAATAACAAAAATTTATCTCATATTTTTAAGCTAAATTGTGATAAATATGTACAATAATAAAATGTTTAAATCAGTATAGAAAAATACTACAATTAACTATTTTTCACATATTATTTAGAATTTTATATTTATTAAAAATTACTTAAAAATATTGAAAACGGTTTAGTTTATTTTCTCTTTAAAAAATTAATTTCAATAATGAAAAGCAAAAAATTTCCAATATATCTGTTCTCCTTAACAATTTCGCTCATATTTCCATTTAATCGTTGTAATCATTGAAATCACTTTCACTGTCCATCATATTTAATGTCCATTAGTTATTGTCATCAATCTCTATCAAGTGAAAAAAATATCTTCTGCATTATTATTATCATCAACAAAGTCCTCATAATCATCAGTTTTTAATGCCTATATATTCGTGTTTCATCATAATAATTAAAAAATATTCTCTCATATATTAAAATGTGTTTCCGCACAAACACACATTCACTTCTTTTACAAAAACTATGCGTTTCATTTAGTAGAGCAAAATCTACAAGTAGTAGGAAAATTTTTCAAAATTTTTTTCAAATTCTTTTGATAGAAAATTATCTCCAACCACAATCTATAATCATGTGTATGTAGTGTGTCTTTGTGTGGCCTACTATCGTTGATATCTCATTATTATCACAAACTAAAATCAATTCAATTGTCCATCAATCAAAAACTATTATTAATTAATCATTTGCTATTTATTAAACAATTATATGTTGATTTGGTTTTGGTGATAAATTTTTAAATGCAATTGTTTTGTCAGATATTATGAGAAATTATGTCAAATTGGCTGCTCATTAGAAAAACTGATATCAAATCTAAATAAATAAATAAATTGTTAATAAAAAGCCCAGAGATTTTATTTGTTAACCAAAAATAAATATTTAACTAAATTTTTTTAGTTTTAATTTTCAACAAAAATTCAAAAATTACATGTTTTTATTGTAATATTTCAATGAAAATTCAAACAACCGTTCAAAGTCGCCTTAAATTCGTTTTCATACAAATTAAACCTCGTGTACCCATGGACTCAAAATGGTTTCAATGCTGGTTACGCAAAAAAATGTTCTATAAAAAAATATTTTTATCAAAAATTTTTCTTTAGAAAAATATTTTTATCTCAAATTTTTCTATATAAAAATATTTTCATCAAAAATTTTTCTATAGAAAAATATTTTTATCAAAAATTTTTCTATAGAAAAATATTTTTATCCAAAATTTTTCTATAGAAAAATATTTTTATCGAAAATTTTTCTTTAGAAAAATATTTTTATCGAAAATTTTTCTATAGAAAAATATTTTTACCCAAAATTTTTCTATGAAAAAATATTTTCATCGAAAATTTTTCTACAAAAAATATTTTTATCAAAAATTTTTCTATAGAAAAATATTTTTATCAAAAATTTTTCTATAGAAAAATAATTTTATCAACAATTTTTCTATAGAAAAATATTTTTATCAAAAATTTTTCTATAGAAAAATATTTTTATCAAAAATTTTTCTATAGAAACTTATTTTTATTAAAAATTTTTCTATAGAAACTTATTTTTATTAAAAATTTTTCTATAGAAACTTATTTTTATTAAAAATTTTTCTATAGAAAAATATTTTTATCAAAAATTTTTCTATAGAAAAATATTTTTATCAAAAATTTTTCTATAGAAAAATATTTTTATCAAAAATTTTTCTATAGAAAAATATTTTTATCAAAAATTTTTCTATAGAAAAATATTTTTATCAAAAATTTTTCCATAGAAAAATATTTTTATCAAAAATTTTTGTATAGAAAAATATTTTTATCAAAAATTTTTGCATAGAAAAATATTTTTATCAAAAATTTTTCTATAGAAAAATATTTTTATCAAAAATTTTTCTTTAGAGAAAAATAGAAAAATATTCTATAGAAAAATATTTTTTTCAAAAATTTTTCTATAGAAAAATATTTTTATCAAAAATTTTTCTATAGAAAAATATTTTTATCAAAAATTTTTCTAAAGAAAAATATTTTTATCAAAAATTTTTCTCTAGAAAAATATTTTTATCAAAAATTTTTCTATAGAAAAATATTTTTATCAAACATTTTTCTATAGAAAAATATTTTATCCAAATTTTTTTTATAGAAAAATATTTTTATTCAAAATTATTCTATACAAAAATATTTTCATCGAAAATTTTTCTATAGCAAAATATTTTTGTTGAAAATTTTTCTATAGAAAAATATTTTTATCCAAAATGTTTCTATAGAAAAATATTTTTATCAAAAATTTTTCTATAGAAAAATATTCTTATCAAAATTTTTTTATAGAAAAATATTTTTATAGAAAATTTTTGCATAGAAAAATATTTTTATAGAAAATTTTTGCATAGAAAAATTTTTTTATCGAAAATTTTTCTATAAAAAAAATATTTTTATCGAAAATTTTTTTATAGAAAAATATTTTTCACGAAAATGTTTTTATAAACAAATATTTTTATCGAAAATTTTTCTATAGAGAAATATTTTTATTGAAAATTTTTCTATAGAAAAATATCTTTATCGAAATTTTTTCTATAGAAAAATATTTTTATCCAAAATTTTTCTATAGAAAAATATTTTTGTTGAAAATATCTTTTTAAGAAAAAAATTTTCATCCGAAATTTTCTATAGAAAAATATATTTATCGAAAATGTTTCTATAAAAAAAATATTTTTATCAAAAATTTTTCTATAGAAAGTCGAAAATTTTTCTATAGAAAAATATTTTAATCGAAAATTTTTCTATAGAAAAATATTTTCGTCGAAAATTTTTTTATAGAAAAATATTTTTTTTCGTAAATTTTTCTATAAAAATTTTTTTTTTTCGAAATCTTTTCTATAGAAAAATATTTTTATCGAAAATTTTTCTATATAAAAATATTTTCATTAAAAATTTTTCTATAGAAAAATATTTTTATCAAAAATTTTTCTATAGAAAAATATTTTTATCCAAAATTTTTCTATAGAAAAATATTTTTATCGAAAATTTTTCTATAGAAAAATATTTTTATCGAAAATTTTTCTATAGAAAAATATTTTTACCCAAAATTTTTCTAAGAAAAAATATTTTCATCGAAAATTTTTCTACAAAAAATATTTTTATCAAAAATTTTTCTATAGAAAAATATTTTTATCAAAAATTTTTCTATAGAAAAATATTTTTATCAACAATTTTTCTATAGAAAAATATTTTTATCAAAAATTTTTCTATAGAAAAAAATTTTTATCAAAAATTTTTCTATAGAAACTTATTTTTATTAAAAATTTTTCTATAGAAACTTATTTTTATTAAAAATTTTTCTATAGAAAAATATTTTTATCAAAAATTTTTCTATAGAAAAATATTTTTATCAAAAATTTTTCTATAGAAAAATATTTTTATCAAAAATTTTTCTATAGAAAAATATTTTTATCAAAAATTTTTGTATAGAAAAATATTTTTATCAAAAATTTTTCTATAGAAAAATATTTTTATCAAAAATTTTTGTATAGAAAAATATTTTTATCAAAAATTTTTCTATAGAAAAATATTTTTATCAAAAATTTTTCTTTAGAAAAATATTTTTTTCAAAAATTTTTCTATAGAAAAATATTTTTATCAAAAATTTTTCTATAGAAAAATATTTTTATCAAAAATTTTTTTAAAGAAAAATATTTTTATCAAAAATTTTTCTCTAGAAAAATATTTTTATCAAAACATTTTTATCAAACATTTTTCTATAGAAAAATATTTTATCAAAATTTTTTTTATAGAAAAATATTTTTATTCAAAATTATTCTATACAAAAATATTTTCATCGAAAATTTTTCTATAGCAAAATATTTTTGTTGAAAATTTTTCTATAGAAAAATATTTTTATCCAAAATGTTTCTATAGAAAAATATTTTTATCAAAAATTTTTCTATAGAAAAATATTCTTATCAAAATTTTTTTATAGAAAAATATTATTATGGAAAATTTTTGTATAGAAGAATATTTTTATAGAAAATTTTTGCATAGAAAAATTTTTTTATCGAAAATTTTTCTATAAAAAAAATATTTTTATCGAAAATTTTTTTATAGAAAAATATTTTTCACGAAAATGTTTCTATAAACAAATATTTTTATCGAAAATTTTTCTATAGAGAAATATTTTTATTGAAAATTTTTCTATAGAAAAATATTTTTATCCAAAATTTTTCTATAGAAAAATATTTTTGTTGAAAATATCTTTTTAAGAAAAAAATTTTCATCCGAAATTTTCTATAGAAAAATATATTTATCGAAAATGTTTCTATAAAAAAAATATTTTTATCAAAAATTTTTCTATAGAAAGTCGAAAATTTTTCTATAGAAAAATATTTTAATCGAAAATTTTTCTATAGAAAAATATTTTCGTCGAAAATTTTTTTATAGAAAAATATTTTTTTTCGTAAATTTTTCTATAAAAATTTTTTTTTTTCGAAATCTTTTCTATAGAAAAATATTTTTATCGAAAATTTTTCTATGGAAAAATATTTTTATCGAAAATTTTTCGATAAAAAAATAGTTTTATCGAAAATTTTTCGATAGAAAAATATTTTTATCGAAAATTTTATTATAGAATATAGAAAAATATTTTTTATAAAAAATTTTTTTATAGAAAAATATTTCTATTGAAAATTTTTCTATAGAAAAATATTTTTGTCGAAAATTTGTCTATGGAAAAATAAATTTATTGAAAATTTTTCTATAGAAAAATTATTTTTATATAAAATTTTTCTATACAAAAATATTTTTATCGTGTATTTTTTTATAGAAAAATATTTTTATCGAAAATATTTTAAAACAATAGTATCGAATATATCTATAAAAGTTATCAAGATCAACAAATAAATTATTTGTTTCACTATGGACAAGTTTTGCCAATAATAGTAAAAGAATATTTAGTTCCGAATACTCCTAAATTTATTTCAATTTAAAGTTTCTGTTTTAAATTTTGTTTATTTCTTAAAATGCAATTTATTTCAAATATTCCAACATATGTTCTTAAAAAAAATAATATTTTTGTTTAAAAAGTAATATACAAGGTTTCTTTTTTTATCTTAGCTATTTTGTAATTTTCAGTTTTTTTTATAAATCCAAATAAATATTAGGTTTAAGATTTTTGCTTTTTCTGTAGCATTTATTCAAACCAAATAAAATGGGAAACAAACGATAAACTTTTCGAAAGTCATAAATTTGTTTGTAGCCTTTAATTTCGAAAGTGGAAGAAAGAAAAAGGGACATATTGAATGAATGAAATCTCTTGAAAAGTTTTTGCATAAAAAGCGAGTTAACAAATGAACAACAAAGAAGAAAATGATACTTTTCAAAAATATATTTTGTTTGGTAATTTATTATAAAAAAGAAGCAAAATAAAAACAATTTATTTTATAACTAAGCCCAAAATAATAAGCCAACATTAGAAAAATGTTTGCATAAAAAAAGAAGAAAAAAAACTTGTTGAAATTTAAAACATAAATAAAAAAATTATGCTAATAAAAAACAGATACTTTTAAACAAATTCCAAACAATTTTAAAAATAATTTTTCATTTTCTCAATTTCTTTGCAGGATGAAAAGAATCAATTGCTGATAACAAATATATGGTTAAAATTGGTAAGTGAATGAAATAGAAAAAAATTGCCTCTAAAATTAATGTCTTAGCAAATATTTATATATATAAAGACTAAGAAAAATAAAATAGATTTATTTCTAAGCAAATCTTAATAGAATTTACTTAGACATAACCGAAAAATTATTTATTACATATTTCAATCAAAAGTTGCTGCAGGCTTTAGCATTTAGTCAAATTCATTCTACAACTGCTAGAAGTTATTTCATGTCTATTCCTGCAAATCCTTAGAAAACATCTAAAATAATTGAGAAAACCCGCAGTCAGTTTTTGTCGAGAAAAAGTAAATAGAAACCAACTTAATTTAGCAATTTGTTTCATTTTGACTCAAAAAACATTAGAAATATAAATAGATTGAAGAAAAACATGATACAAGACATGATGGCAAATGCATCACTTTCAAAAGAGAAACCATCAAGATATTCATCAAATAAAGTAAAATTAATTTACAACAAATAAAAACTTAAATAAATTTCCAAAATAAATTTAAAATAGGAAGAAACTTAATTCTAAAAAAAATATAGAACAAAGCTTTTATTTTGTGTCAATTTAACCCTTCGTTAAATTGAATTGATTTTTTTGAATTAATTTTGATTCTTTAGTTCCCACATGTCCGAATTAAAATAGGAGTAGCTTAAATTTTTTTTAGTAGAAATTTATGATAGATTTCATCTCGATACTGACTTTTCTATAGAAATTTTTTTTAAAGAAAATTTTTCTACAGAAAAATATTTCTTAGAAAAATGTTTCATCAAAAATCTTTCTGTATAAATATTTCTTCATCAAAAATTTTTTTCTATAGAAAAATATTTTTAACGAAAATTTTTTCTACAGAAAAATATTTTTTTTAAATTTTTCTATAGAAAAATATTTTTAAAGAAAATTTTTCTATAGAAAAATATTCTTAACGAAAACTTTTCTATAGAAAAACATTTTAACGAAAATTTTTCTATAGAAAAACGTATTTAACGAAAATTTTTCTATAGAAAAACATTTTTAACGAAAATTTTTCTATAGAAAAACATTTTTAACGAAAATTTTTCTATAGAAAAACATTTTTAATGAAAATTTTTCTAAAGAAAAACATTTTTAATGAAAATTTTTCTATAGAAAAACATTTTTAACGAAAATTTTTCTATAGAAAAATATTTTGAACGAAAATTTTTCTATAGAAAAACATTTTTAACGAAAATTTTTCTATAGAAAAACATTTTTAACGAAAATTTTTCTATAGAAAAACATTTTTAACGAAAATTTTTCTATAAAAAAACATTTTTAACGAAAATTTTTCTATAGAAAAACATTTTTAACGAAAATTTTTCTATAGAAAAACATTGTTAACGAAAATTTTTCTATAGAAAAACATTTTTAACGAAAATTTTTCTATAGAAAAACATTTTTAACGAAAATTTTTCTATAGAAAAACATTTTTAACGAAAGTTTTTCTATAGAAAAACATTTTTAACGAAAATTTTTCTATAGAAAAACATTTTTAACGAAAATTTTTCTATAGAAAAACATTTTTAACGAAAATTTTTCTATAGAAAAACATTTTTAACGAAAATTTTTCTATAGAAAAAAATTTTTAACGAAAATTTTTCTATAGAAAAACATCTTTAACGAAAATTTTTCTATAGAAAAACATTTTTAGCGAAAATTTTTCTATAGAAAAACATATTTAACGAAAATTTGTCTATAGAAAACATTTTTAACGACAATTTTTCTATAGAAAAACATTTTTAACGAAAATTTTTCTATAGAAAAACATTTTTAACGAAAATTTTTCTATAGAAAAACATTTTTAACGAAAATTTTTCTATAGAAAAACATTTTTAACGAAAATTTTTCTATAGAAAAACATTTTTAACGAAAATTTTTCTATAGAAAAACATTTTTAACGAAAATTTTTCTATAGAAAAACATTTTTAACGAAAATTTTTCTATAGAAAAACATCTTTAACGAAAATTTTTCTATAGAAAAACATTTTTAGCGAAAATTTTTCTATAGAAAAACATTTTTAACGAAAATTTCTCTATAGAAAACATTTTTAACGACAATTTTTCTATAGAAAAACATTTTTAACGAAAATTTTTCTATAGAAAATCATTTTTAACGAAAATTTTTCTATAGAAAAACATTTTTAACGAAAATTTTTCTATAGAAAAACATTTTTAACGAAAATTTTTCTATAGAAAAATATTTTTAACGAAAATTTTTCTATAGAAAAACACTTTTAACGAAAATTTTTCTATAGAAAAACATTTTTAACAAAAATTTTTCTATAGAAAAACATTTTAGACGAAAATTTTTCTATAGAAAAACAATTTTAACGAAAAGTTTTCTATAGAAAAATATTTTTAACGAAAATTTTTCTATAGAAAAACATTTTTAACGAAAATTTTTCTATAGAAAAACATTTTTAACGAAAATTTTTCTATAGAAAAACATTTTTAACGAAAATTTTTCTATAGAAAAACATTTTTAACGAAAATTTTTCTTTAGAAAAATATTTTTAACGAAAATTTTTCTATAGAAAAACATTTTTAACGAAAATTTTTCTATAGAAAAACATTTTTAAAGAAAATTTTTCTATAGAAAAATATTTTTAACGAAAATTTTTCTATAGAAAAACATTTTTAACGAAAATTTTTCTATAGAAAAACGTTTTTAACGAAAATTTTTCTATAGAAAAATATTTTTAACGAAAATTTTTCTATAGAAAAATATTTTTAACGAAAATTTTTCTATAGAAAAATATTTTTAACGACAATTTTTCTATAGAAAAATATTTTTAACGAAAATTTTTCTATAGAAAAATATTTTTAACGAAAATTTTTCTATAGAAAAATATTTTTAACGAAAATTTTTCTATAGAAAAATATTTTTAACGAAAATTTTTCTATAGAAAAATATTTTAACGAAAATTTTTCTATAGAAAAATATTTTTAACGAAAATTTTTCTATAGAAAAATATTTTTAACGAAAATTTTTTTATAGAAAAATATTTTTAACGAAAATTTTTCTATAGAAAAATATTTTTAACGAAAATTTTTCTATAGCAAAATATTTTTAACGAAAATTTTTCTATAGAAAAATATTTTTAACGAAAATTTTTCTATAGAAAAATATTTTTAACGAAAATTTTTCTATAGAAAAATATTTTTAACGAAAATTTTTCTATAGAAAAATATTTTTAACGAAAATTTTTCTATAGAAAAATATTTTTAACGAAAATTTTTCTATAGAAAAATATTTTTAACGAAAATTTTTCTATAGAAAAATATTTTTAACGAAAATTTTTCTATAGAAAAATATTTTTAACGAAAATTTTTCTATAGAAAAATATTTTTAACGAAAATTTTTCTATAGAAAAATATTTTTAACGAAAATTTTTCTATAGAAAAATATTTTTAACGAAAATTTTTCTATAGAAAAATATTTTTAACGAAAATTTTTCTATAGAAAAATATTTTTATCGAACATTTTTCTACAGAAAAATATTTTTAACGAAAATTTTTCTGTAGAAAAATATTTTTATCGAAAAATTTTCTTAAAAAATTATTTTTGTCAAAAAAATTTTCCAAAGAGAAATATTTTTTCTAAAAAAAAATTTATCGAAAATATTTTTGTATAAAATTATTTTATCTAAAAAATATTTATTTGGGAATTAATTATTCGAACTTTAGAATTGATTGAAAAATTAGGTTTAATCAGGCTTGAGTTCATTTAACTTTCAAATTATTAATTTTGAAAATTTGAAAAGTAATTGTGGAGAAAAACTGAAAAAATTATTTTTGAACGCGGCTCAGTGGATTGCAATTTCTGTCCCGCCACAGGACGTCATCAGCACTTAGCGCCCTCGACCACATTCGAGTTGTCAAATTGCAGAGATAATCATCAATTTAACTCATTGAGTTTGATCGAACTCAATGAGTTAAATTGAGTATTTTTCGTCCTAAGCCAAGAAAGAGGGTGTTCTGAGCTGTATGATATAACTGCTGGTCTCCCATTTTATACTGTCTTTGTTACAACTCTTTCAACTTTTGTAACCTCCACATTTCTCATATTTGCTCCTCCTTTTATTTTTCTTGTATAAATATAATTCCCATTTAGTCTATATATATACAGGCAGAATATTTTATATTATTAAGCTCATACGATTGTTAACCATTTAAAAGCCAAAGATTTTTTCTCATTGTAACATTATTTTGACTTGTAGTTCACTTCAGAAAGATTCAGTTTAATAAATTAAGCTCCTACGGAAAGGCAGATTAGAGATTTTTTTTAAATTGGAATAATGACTAAAGGTGGATTAACTTTGAAGTTTACTAGGAAAATTGATACGGCGGAAACGACAGAGGGCTTCGTCAGAAAATTTTCTTAATGCATTAGAAATTAAATTATTTAAAGAGTAGAGGAAACCGTGTCTGGCAAACGAAGCAGCTGCGTTGGCAAATCTCTATCGAGAAGTTGAGAGTGTTGTGGCTGAGTTGATTTGAACGTCAAATACTTAGCATAACATATCATATTAAGACTGGGTTCGATACCCGGTCACGGCAAGAGAAATAAAATTGATTGTAGAATAAAAAGCTTAAATAATGCGTCAAGCTTAAAAACAGATGGCGCAACTTCATTGTTCTTAAAATAGAAATGACGTGCTTTTAAACTATAGTAATAACATAAAGCTCATTTTTAACCCCTTGTTCCTTGTTACCGCTTGAATGTTAAGGCAGTATTTGCCTGAGTATTACATCTCTTCAGGAAACTTTCCATCCACTGTTTTCCAAATAGTTTTGACCGGTCTTGCTATATGTGACCGAGTGGTGTTATGATATAAGAATATTTCCTTGTGTCAGCCTTACAGCGTTTCCCTTAGTTTACTAGCAAGAACGAGGTAATGGCAAGTCGATTCATAGTTAAACTGTAGGCCAAACTGAACATGTCCGAAAGCAACATGTTACACGAGAACAGCTTTAAGTCTTCCCAAAACTAAAAATGTTTACTTTTGTATATAAACAAAAGATTTTGTACAAAATTTCTGATTAACTAAAAATATTTTTCAATTTATTGTAGCATCTCTTAATAATTTATTGTATGTAGTTTCCCTAAAACAAATAAAATTATAAATATTATACAATATTTAATTTAATCTGGGAAAAAAACAACAACCAGACATTTCAGGAAAAAACGTAAAAAAATTGTAATCACAAAAATATAGAAAAAATGTAAGGAGCAGGGTTTTTCCATTTTCTTCTAGCATTAATTTGGTATTATTTAATATGTAGTTTTAGCATAAAATAAATAGCCTTAAGTATTGGCCACATATTTTAGCAATTTGACCGAACAAAAAATATGGTAACAATTTATTTTGCGGTTAAACACAAACATTCACCAAAAAGCCACAAAAGAAAAAATATATAGAGAATATAAATGAAAATTTTTAGTACAAGTGAAAATGTTCAAAATAGTTTTGAAAGGTTGTTATCAAATGCCCAAAGATAGGGGGAGGGTGCAGAAAAAAAAACCTAACAATATATAAATGACCTAAAGGGAAAACCTTTGCTTATTTGCTTAGGAAAAAAAACTTATGAAATATTTAACCAGATAATTTAGGCAAGGAAGAAATTTGAAAAAGCTTTTTTGGAAGATATTAAAATTCAAGCAAAGTCAATAGTTGCCAGAAGCTGAAAATAAGAGAGAGAAAAAATTTTAAATGACCTGTCTTAAAATAAAAACAAGTAAGAAAATTTTTCCAAAAAAAAGTATACCCTAGACCAAATATTACAATAATAAATAATTGTAATAAATTGGGATTTTAGTGCTATACACTACAGTAAAACTTTTTAGCAAAATTTCTCTATTTAAAAAAAATCGAGACTATAAAAATTTTTTTTTTTTTCTTTTTTTTTTGTTAAATTTTTATAATTAAAAAATTTAAATTTTTAAACAAAAGTGCTGGTTTCAAAATTTCGTTTCCAAAAAATGCAGTTGGAATAATTACAAGGCCTCTTGTCTAGTCATATTGCATTAATTTTAATAATGCTTAAATGTTTTAAATTTTGAATTTTAAACCAAAAATATTTTAAATTTAAATATTTAAAAGAAACAATTTTATAATTTTATGACTTTTTTTATTTGAAAAACAAGTAAGAAAGTGCTATAGTCGGTCAAGCCCGACCATACGATACCCTTCACCACTAAGGTCAAAGGTGTTATTTTTTCTGTATAAAGACAAATATTTGCTTAATTTTGCCATCATACAAACATTTTCTCAAAACTTTTATATTTAAGCTGCTTCCGACATTTGGACTTTGGTCAAATGTTGACCGATTTTCTCGAAATTTGGCAAATTGATTACAGTTGTAACAAAAATTATGTATGCAAAAAATAAACTTCCCATTACCTTCAGATTTACGAGCGTTTTAGTGATTTTTGTCTCATTTAGTGCGTTTTTAAAGAAAAGTTTGTAAGGAAGCTATGGTCAAACGTGGACCGATTTTAACGAAATTTGTTACAGTGATTTAAGTTTACAAAAGCACTATTCAATTTAAATTTCATGAAAAAATATTGATATTTATGGCCAATATATCAATTCCGGGAAGTGGGACCTAAGGGAGGTACCATGAATAATGGACCGATTTTGACGAATTCCAATAGCCATGGTCCCATTATCCAAGAAACGATCTGTGCCAAATTTCATCAAATTATCTTTAGAATTGCGACCTGTAGTCTCATTAAAAGTTTACATGTGGGTCCAGCCAGCCAGCCAGACGGACGGACGGACATCGCTAAATCGACTCAGAAAGTGATTCTAAGCCTATTGGTATACTAAAAGGTGGATCTAAGACAAATATTTCGATGCGTTACATACATCAGCACAAACCTATAATACCCTTTCCACCTATGGTGGTGAAGGGTATAAAAATCACGATTTTAATTTTCTGCCTTGGGTGCGTATGATTAATATTAATTCTTAAGTGTTTTCATTAATATTGCAATAAATCCAAAAGTTTTAAGGCGATTGGCTTAATTTAAATTAATTTTTAAACCCAATATATTTAGCCACTTTTTTCCTTTATTTCATTTTCAATTCTTTTCCATTTGATTAGGAAAAATCTCCAATAACAAAACTTACATTATTTCTATTATTAATTATTTGCTCTGAATATGTAAAAAAATATTCCTTTCTATTAAAATCATTTCTTTGTTCTTGCAAATTTAGCCTGATTAGTTACGCTTGAATATATTTCAGAAAATTATTGCTTTTCTTTTATGTGGGAAAAGGTTTTTTCTCAAGCTAACTTTTACATTTATTAAAATTTTTTCTAATAGCGAAAATAAAAAATTTATATATTTTTTTTACTAAATGACAAAGAAATCTCTAAAGAAATAAATTGAAATTAACGAAAGAGAATAAGTAAAATAATAAAAACTAGAAAACGATAATTTTCCAATTCTTTTGTAAAGAAAAAAAAAACTTAAGTCATTAGAATTATACCGCCATCCAAAATCTGCTGGTTGGTTTCAGATTTCTCTTTATTATTTCGCAATTGTTATTTTTGGTGGCGAAATTTGCTCATGTTACAGGATATACGAGTATGTATTTCGGAAAAGTATTACATAGCCATTTCTATGTGTTTGTGTAAATGAGTATTTGTGTGACAAATACTTGAACATTTTAGTTACACAAATGTAGCACCAAGTTAATTAATTTTAAGATTATTTCTCTCTTTCTCGTTTTTCGTCTTTTGTAAAAGCATTTTGCAATTAGTGCTGTTGACATTTTAATGATGCCAACCAAATAATAGGGGCTTTTAACAAGACTCAGCAGCAGCAGCAGAATTTGCGACACATTTATTGGTGGCAAATAATTAGAGATTTTTCGTCTCATTTTGGATAAAAAATAAGAATTAAGTAGAACTGATAATTGTTTGGCTTAAAGTCTTAAGTTTCATAAAATAATTTTATTAATTGTGTTTACAATGATGGATGAATGGAGTTATTCTGGCTCCTATAGTAATTCATGGAGTATCTCCTGGATACTGGATACTTTCCTCTGCGAAAGTTTTTGAAAATTTATTTTTTGGCAATTTCAAGGGAAATTATAACTCAACCTAAAATTGTAAGGTCTATTAGTAGATTAAAACCTCTTAAACTAACTGACCTCATATGATCAATTAGTTAACAACAAATATTAGAAGATGCGCTGATCCAATGGCTTAGTAAGCGATGCATCTGGTGTATAGACATAACCAGGCAGCCCATAAATACCACGATCATTAATGAAACTCGTGAAAAGGAATATTTAAAGCATTCAGTTGGAATTTAGATGATAGATACACAAGAAATAAAATCGTAATCCAATGTTTAGCAACAAAATACAAGGTACGAGAGATCAAAGAAATATAATCATAACATTGTTGAAACGACACTATTATTTTTGTAAATATTGTTTGTAATAAATGTAACCGAATTGGGGATATTTATCAAAACTAATTCTAAAATTTTCGATTTTTTAGATAAAGAAAGATTTAAAAAAAAAAAATTTTTACAGAAAAATTTTTGATCAAAATATTTTTCTTTGGAAAATTTTTTTGACAAAAGAATATTTTTTATAGAAATTTGTTCGATACATATATTTCTATCGAAATATTTTCGATAAATATTTTTTTTAAAGGTTTTACTGGAGTGTATTCCACTAAGACCTCAATTTATTTCTTTCTAATAAAACATTTTCGATAAAAATGTTTTTCTACACAAAAATTTTCGATAGAAATATTTCTACAGAAAAATTTTGGACAAAAAAAAATTCTATAGAAAAAATTTGAGCAAAAAATATTCTATAGAAAAAATTTTAACAAAAAATTTTCTATAGAAAAAATTTGGACAAAAATAACTTCTTTAGAAAAATTTTGCATAAAAAAAATTTTATAGAAAAATTTTTAATAAAAAAATTGTCTATAGAAAAATTTTTAATAGAAAAATTTTCTATAGAAGAATTTTGGATAGATAAAAATTTCTATAGAAAAATTTGAATAAAAAAAATTTGGATAAAAAATATATAGAAGCATTCTTTATAACAAATTTTCTATAGAAAAATTCTTGTTAACAAATTTTCTGTAGAAAAATTCTTGATAAAAAATTTTCTATAGAAAAGTTTTTGATAAAAAAAATTTTCCATCGAAAAATTTTTGATAAAAAAAATTTTGTATAGAAAATTTTCCCATAGAAAAATTTTTGATAAAAAAATTTTCTTTAGAAAAATGTTTGATAAAAAAATTTTCTATAGAATTTTTGATAAAAAAAAAATTCTATCGAAAAATTTTTTATAAACAAAATTTTCTATAGAAAAATTTTTGATAAAAATATTTTCTATAGAAAATTTTTTATAAAAAAATTTTCCATTGAGAAATTTTTGATAAAAAAAAATTTTTGATAAAAAAATTGTCTATAGATAAATTTTTAATTTTATTTTCTTAAAACAAATTTTAATAAAAAAATTTTCTATAGAAAAATTTGGACAAAAACATTTTCTATAGAAAAATGTGAATAAAATAATTTCTATAGAAAAATTATTGATAAAAAATTTTCTATAGAAAAATTTTTGATAGTAAAATTTTCTATAGAAAAATTTTCTATAGAAAAATTTTTGATAGTAAAATTTTCTATAGAAAAATTTTCTACAAACAATTTTTCATCAAAAATTTTTCATCGAAAAATTTTTGATAAAAAAATTTTTAATAAAAAAATTGAATTAAAAAATTTTTTTATACAAAATTTTCTAAAAATTTTTGATAAAAAAATTTTCTAAAAAACATTTTTTGATAAAAAAAAATTTTCTATAGAAAAATTTTTGATAAAAAGAGAATTTTTGATAAAAAAATTTTCTATAGAAAAATTTTTGATAGAAAAAAAAATTCTATAGAAAATTTTTTGATAAAAATAAATTCTATAAAAAATTTTTGATAAAAAAAATTCTATAGAAAAATTTTTGATAAAAAAATTTTGTATAGAAAATTTTTTGATAAAAAAATTTTCTATAGAAAAATTTTTGATAAAAAAATTTTCTATAGAAAAATTTTTGATAAAAAAATTTTCTATAGAAAAATTTTTGATAAAAAAAAATCTATAGAAAAATTTCTGATAAAAAAATTTTCTATAGAAAAATTTTTGATAAAAAAATTTTCTATAGAAAAATTTTTGATAAAAAAATTGAAAAAAAAACTGACTAAAATAGGTATTTTTTCAATGTGTAGTTCTCATGTTTTAAAAAGAAAAAAGTTCTCTACTCCATTTTTTTAAATATTTTTCTCAAAAATCTTTCTGCAGAATTTTTATCAAAATTTATCAAAAATTTTGCTATAGATTTTTTTCTATCAAACATTTTTCTATAGAAAATTTTTTTATCAAAAATTTTTCTATAGAAAATTTTTGATAAAAAAATTTTCTATAGAAAATTTTTGATAAAAAAATTTTCTATAGAAAAATTTTTGATAAAAAAATTTTCTATAGAAAAATTTTTGGTAAAAAATTTTTCTATAGAAAAATTTTTGATAAAAAAATTTTCTATAGAAAAATTTTTGAATAAAAAATTTTCTATAGAAAAATTTTTGATAAAAAAATTTTCTATAGAAAAATTTTTGATAAAAAATTTTTCTATAGAAAAATTTTTGATAAAAAATTTTCTATAGAAAAATTTTTGATAAAAAAATTTTCTATAGAAAAATTTTTGATAAAAAAATTTTCTATAGAAAAATTTTTGATAGAAAAAAATCTATAGCAAAATTTTTGATAAATTTTGATAAAAATTCTGCAGAAAGATTTTTGAGAAAAATATTTAAAAAAATGGAGTAGAGAACTTTTTTCTTTTTAAAACATGAGAACTACACATTGAAAAAATACCTATTTTAGTCAGTTTAATTGACCAGAAGCTGCTTTCAAATAATAAGCATGCCTATTACAAAGGAGCATCCCCTAAGACAGCACCACATGACTTGGTGGGATTCATTCATAGTAACATAATTCTAGATAAATTAGCTAAATCTTAGGCTAAACGCCCTAAGTCTTGAGTAGAGTTGTTAGTAGCGGAACAATACAATGCGGATTTATCATTTTTAATATGAAACTTCACACTAAACGATATTCAAGTATTTTTAGGAATATAAGGAATATCCAGGACACATTAACAGGGTCTTTCATATTGTGGCAAAGTTTAAGGACGATAGCGGTATTGTTTTTTTAGTTTCGTTCATAAGGAGGTACAAACTCTTAAAAGTGTGACTTACATCTAGTACCTTAAAGTATTATTGAACATAGAGTGGGTTAAACAGACCACACTTGTTCTAAAATTAGTTCACTGGACCAATAATACTATACGAATGTATAGCAACTCTTCGAAAATCTAAATACCGCTAACTACTCGAAAAAGAAGCGAAAAGGCATTTGCTACCTTTAAACATAATTAACGCAACATGATGGCAAAATAATTTGTTATACTTAAATTTAAATTAAATATAGAACTAAATTTTTAAAGAATTTTTTTATTTAATTGAACTCTTCCTGATTAAGGCCTTAAATAAATTAAAATTTTTTTCATCTTCCTTTTTTTTCTTTAATTTAACAAAACTCTATACAATTCCTTTGCCAAAATTGCTTTTTACGGAAATTGAAAAGTTTAGTTTTTTCTTTTGTACGATTTTGTTTTAAACTGTAAAAAATGGCGTCATCGAAATAAAAATCTCATTTCTTTATTTTTTTTTCCATATTATTTCCCTTGTTTACATTTTTTGTCATTTATTTGGTATTAAACATTTAAACTAAAGACAAAACCTACAAAAAAAGTAAATTCAAATAAATTCGCCGAAATAAACATTGTCTACTTTAGTTCGTTTTTTGGTAATAACATTTTTATAAATTTCCCAAAATAAGTTTTTCCCTCTGTCTGTCTGTATGTTTGACAACTGTTTCTTTCTGAAAGTCCTTTTTGTAAAAAATGTATTCGGTTTGTTAAAGTGACATCCCAGAACGGTATTTACTTTTTTTTAACGACTAACAAGAACAATGATTGTGACATTAATAAAAATGTACTTTAGATTCAAAGTTAAATTTAAGCCAGAAGGAAACAGCGAAAAAATAAAAAAAGCATCATGTCCTTATGATGATATAGATATATAGAGTAAGAACAGTCTGGTTCTAGTCAAAAATATTTTATGTTATTATTATTTATGAGACTGTTATAAGTCTTTTATTAAACAAGTAAAGTCAGACTGAAATGATTTGTTTACAAATGAAGACTTTATTTTGAAAGTGGTATAAGTCCACATTAAAAAAAATTGAGTTAATGATGGGAAAAGATTCTGCAATTGTGGATTTAACTATGAGAAAATTAATTAGTTTTCAATTTAAAAAACATACTAAAATATTGGCAGTTAACGAGTTGATACAAATTTTTTATTTTGAAAGTGGTTTAAGTCCCAAATATTTTTTAAAAATTTACTTTTTATAGGAAATTTTTCAAAAATTTACTTTTTATAGGAAATTTTTCAAAAATTTACTTTTTATAGGAAATTTTTCAAAAATTTACTTTTTATGGAAAATTTTTAAAAATTTACTTTTTATAGGAAATTTTTCAAAAATTTACTTTTTATAGGAAAGTTTTCAAAAATTTACTTTTTATAGGAATTTTTTCAAAAATTTAATTTTTATAGGAAACTTTTTCTAAAATTTACTTTTTATAGGAAATCTTTCAAAAATTTACTTTTTATAGGAAATTTTTCAAAAATTTACTTTTTATAGGAAATTTTTCAAAAATTTACTTTTTATAGGAAATTTTTCAAAAATTTAATTTTTATAGGAAATTTTTCAAAAATTTACTTTTTATATGAAATTTTTCAAAAATTTACTATTTATAGGAAATCTTTCAAAAATTTACTTTTTATAGGAAATTTTTCAAAAATTTACTTTTTATAGGAAATTTTTTTAAAAATTTACTTTTTATAGGAAATTTTTCAAAAATTTACTTTTTATAGGAAATTTTTCAAAAATTTACTTTTTATAGGAAATTTTTCAAAAATTTACTTTTTATAGGAAATTTTTCAAAAATTTACTTTTTATAGGAAATTTTTCAAAAATTTACTTTCAAAAATTTACTTTTTATATGAAATTTTTCGAAAATTTACTTTTTATAGGAAATTTTTCAAAAATTTACTATTTATAGGAAATTTTTCAAAAATTTACTTTTTATAGAAAATTTTTTAAAAATTTACTTTTTATAGGAAATTTTTCAAAAATTTACTTTTTATAGAAAATTTTTCAAAAATTTACGTTATATAGGAAATTTTTCAAAAATTTACTTTTTATAGGAAATTTTTCAAAAATTTACTTTTTATAGGAAATTTTTCAAAAATTTACTTTTTATAGGAAATTTTTCAAAAATTTACTTTTTATAGGAAATTTTTCAAAAATTTACTTGTTATAGGAAATTTTTCAAAAATTTACTTGTTATAGGAAATTTTTCAAAAATTTACTTTTTATAGGAAATTTTTCAAAAATTTACTTTTTATAGGAAATTTTTCAAAAATTTACTTTTTATAGGAACTTTTTCAAAAATTTACTTTTTATAGGAAATTTTTCAAAAATTTTCTTTTTATACGAACGAATTTTTCAAAAATTTACTTTTTATAGGAAGTTTTTCAAAAATTTACTTTTTATAGGAAATTTTTCAAAAATTTACTTTTTATAGGAAATTTTTCAAAAATTTACTTTTTATAGGAAATTTTTCAAAAATTTACTTTTTATAGGAAATTTTTCAAAAATTTACTTTTTATAGGAAATTTTTCAAAAAATTTACTTTTTATAGGAAATTTTTCAAAAATTTGCTTTTTATAGGAAATTTTTCAAAAATTTACTTTTTATAGGAAATTTTTCAAAAGTTTACTTTTTACACGAAATTTTTCAAAAATTTACTTTTTATACGAAATTTTTCAAAAATTTTCTTTTTATACGAACAAATTTTTCAAAAATTTACTTTTTATAGGAAATTTTTCAAAAATTTACTTTTTATAGGAAATTTTTCAAAAATTTACTTTTTATAGGAAATTTTTCAAAAAATTTACTTTTTATAGGAAATTTTTTAAAAATTTGCGTTTTAAAGGAAATTTAGTAAAAATTTGCGTTTTAAAGGAAATTTTTCAAAAACTTGCGTTTTATTGGAAATTTTTCAAAAATTTACTTTTTATTGGAAATTTTTCAAAAATTTACTTTTTGTAGGAAATTTTTCAAAAATTTACTTTTTATAGGAAATTTTTCAAAAATTTACTTGTTATAGGAAATTTTTCAAAAATTTACTTTTTATAGGAAATTTTTCAAAAGTTTTTAGATTTATTTAAATTGAATTATTTATATTTAAACCAGTCGGTAGAAGGGGCTATAGCAAAAGGTATTCCATTCTTTCTATTTGGCTATAATCGCTTAATTTCACTCTATGACTTCTTGGTCGATTAATAGTAGCCTTTTGTTTTTGAGTTACAAGATATATAAATGTGGAGTCTATTTTGACTTCACGATACCAGTAAAGGGTTGAAAAAGATTTGTAGGTAGCCTTAATAATCATCATTGGTATATCTTTAAAAAACTTTAATTTTATCAGTTAAATCAAAATCAAATGTTTTCATTGGAAAAAAATTAATCAAACTAAAAACTTGGAAGTATTAATTTCACTTTGGTAATTAAATCTGACTTGTCTAAAAGCTTTCTTAAGGATTCTCTTTCAACAAATTAAATTACAAATTAAGTTAAAAAAATGCTAAATTTATATTTTTCTCTCTTTTTTCCTTCAGGAATGGAATGACATGAATCTAAGATGGAATGCCAGCGATTATGGTGGTGTCAGAGATCTGCGAATACCGCCTCATCGTCTATGGAAACCAGATGTTTTGATGTACAACAGGTAAGTCAATTTCTGTTAAATGATTCCTGAAAATAAAGCAGTCGTCGTTTTACAAGCTATAAATCTACTTCGCATAATAAAATTTATGTTAAGGTTCTTATATTTCAAACTTCAGAAAATTTTAGATGTTATCATGAATTTTTCTTGGTCACCTTTAGGCATTCCCTTTCATGGCATTGCCTTAAGACTCCTAAGTACATTTTAGCGTAACTTTATACTTATTTTATTTTCCGAAAACACTTAAATAAAATATCTCTTTCTAGTGTTACATTTTTATTGTTGTTAGTTTTTCAATTATATTTTTTCAAATACGGCGAACGAATGAGAAGGGATTGAAATTCAAATAAATGGAAATTTTACTCCTCTTGACTACAAAACTTTATGCACTGGTTTCCATTCAGTTGAGTTACCAATGGGCGATGGATAGATGGTTAGAGATGTTGATGTTATAGTTTATGATGGAGGTTGGGCTGGTTTTTATATTTTTCACAAATGTTTTCAAATACTTACATTTTGTTTCGAAACAAAATGAGAAATCTAAATGTAATATAGAAAAAATGTTCAAGTTACTGTGAAAAACAGAGTAACTGGAAATAAGCGATACAAAACTTGTTTAAGAAGAAATGTAGATCCTAATTAATTCTTTGTCGTTTTATATAAATGTTAGACTTTAGGTTTTGGAAAATAAAATAGAAAAGGAATTGCTTTGTATATTTGACATATAAGTCAAATGGAGCGTAAGTATGTGTTGCTTTATTTATACTTTAGTTTCCCTTTATGTTTGCGTTGAGTTTCGCTCTGGTTACTAACATAAAGAGCACAGTGGGGCACGAAAAAATATGAAAAATAACAAAAAAATTATTTAAATTTTAGTATACAAATAAAATTTTTCAAAAAAAAAATATTTGCTTTAGATCTCGATTTGTTACATTTATTTATTAAAGTAACAGACAATTTATTGATAAAAGACAAAAAACGTTTGTGGGGATAACCAATTCATCACCGCTATTCGATGGTTGGTTAGGCGTTCTCTTCAGGAGGAGTATTCCTACTTTTGAACAGATCGAAAACCTCGCATTACACAATCAAAACCAAGGGTCGGCGCGAAGAGAACAGAACAAAATATAGTTGGCATAGTTGCCGTTTTTTAGACTTTGAACTAAAATAGTTCAGTTTTCTCTTTATAGAAAATTTTTTTATCAAAAATTTTTCTATAGAAAATTTTTTTATCAAAAATTTTTCTATAAAAAATTTTTTTATCAAAAATTTTTCTATCAAAAATTTTTTTATAGACAATTTTTTTATCAAAAATTTTTCTATAGAAAATTTTTTTATCAAAAATTTTTCTATAGAAAATTTTTTCATCAAAAATTTTTCTATGAAACTTTCTTTAACAAAAATTTTTTTATAGAAAATTGTTTATCAAAAATTTTTCTATAGAAAATTGTTTATCAAAAATTTTTCTATAGAAAATTTGTTTATCAAAAATTATTCTATAGAAAATTTGTTTATCAAAAATTTTTCTATACAAGATTTTTTTATCAAAAAGTTTTTCTAAAGAAAATTTTTTTATCAAAAATTTTTCTATAGAAAATTTTTTTATCAAAAATTTTTTTATCAAAAATTTTTCTATAGAAAATTTTTTTATCAAAAATTTTTCTATAGAAAATTTTTTTATCAAAAATCTTTGTGTAGAAAATTTTTTTATCTAAAATTTTTCTATAGAAAATTTTTTTTATCAAAAATGTTTATGTAGAAAATTTTTATATCTAAAATTTTTCTATAGAAAATTTTTTTATCAAAAATTTTTCTATAGAAATTTTTTTTTTCAAAAATTTTTCTATAGAAAATTTTTTTATCAAAACATTTTTCTATAGAAAATTTACTTATCAAAAATTTTTCTACAGAAATTTTTTTTATCAAAAATTTTTCTATGAAACTTTCTTTAACAAAAATTTTTCTATAGAAAATTGTTTATCAAAAATTTTTCTATAGAAGGTTTTTTTTATCAAAAATTTTTCTATAGAAAATTTTTTTAACAAAAATTTTTCTATAGAAAATTTTTTTATCAAAAATTTTTCTATAGAAAATTTTTTTATCAAATATTTTTCTATAGAAAATTTTTTTGTCAAAAATATTTCTATAGAAATTTTTCTATAGGAAATTTTTTTTATCAAAAATGTTTCTATAGAAAATTTTTTTATCAAAAAAGTATCTATAGAAAATTTTTTTATCAAAAATGTTTCTTTAGAAAATTTTTTTATCAAAAATTTTTCTATAGAAATTTTTTTTATCAAAAATTTTTCTATAGAAAATTTTCCTAAAGAACATTTTTTTATCAAAAATGTTTCTATAGAAAATATTTTTATCAAAAATTTTTCTATAGAAAATTTGTTTATCAAAAATTTTTCTATAGAAAATATTTTTATCTAAAATTTTTCTATAGAAAAATTTTTTATCAAAATTTTTCTATAGAAAATTTAAAACAAAAAAAAATTTTCTACCGAAAATTTTGTTATCAACATTTTTTTTATAGAATTTTTTTTTATCAAAAATTTTACTGTGAAAATTTTTTTTATCAAAAATTTTTCTATGAACATTTTTTTATCAAAAATTTTTCTATAGAAAATTGTTTTATCAAATATTTTTCTATAGAAAATTTTTTTGTCAAAAATTTTTCTATAGAAATTTTTCTATAGAAAATTTTTTTATCAAAAATGTTTCTATAGAAAATTTTTTTATCAAAAATGTTTCTTTAGAAAATTTTTTTATCAAAAATTTTTCTATAGAAAATTTTCCTATAAAACATTTTTTTATCAAAAATGTTTCTATAGAAAATATTTTTATCAAAAATTTTTCTATAGAAAATATTTTTGTCAAAAATTTTTCTATAGAAAATTTTTTTATCTAAAATTTTTCTATCAAAATTTTTCTATAGAAAATTAAAAAAAAAAAAATTTCTACCGAAAATTTTTGTATCAAAATTTTTTCTATAGAATTTTTTTTAATCAAAAATTTTACTGTGAAAATTTTTTTTATCAAAAAATTTTCTATAGAAAAATTTTTGATAAACAAATTTTCTATAGTTTTCAAATCTAAGTACAAGATATAAAATTTTACTATAAAGTTAAATTTTAGTTCAAATTTGAAATTTTTCAACAAAATTAAAATTTCTGTATAAAATTTACGTTTTAGTCCAAAAATAAGACATTTTTTAGGGTAAATTTCTGCAACTTAATTTGCAACATTTTTTGTCTACTTGAACCCACTGTTAATCCTTTTTTATGATTTCTTGTATTTGTATTTACTGCTACAATTGCACATTTCTTTTTTGTTAATTTTATTGTAACTTTTTTTCACATCGATTTGCTACATTTTTCATTTGAAGTTTTAGTTAAAAAATTTCCTTTTACATTCAACTGCTGCTGTACGATTACATTTGCCGCTTGTATATTTATTTGTATTTTTACATTTTATTTTTATTTTATTTTTAGTCCATTTATCATGTTAACAGAAATGAAATCAGACATTTAACATACATTCACTGAACACAAATACTCACACACAGATAGGACATCTCGATACACTCTAGTAAATTTCTTATAAATAAAGGACATCGTACATTTAAGGCATAAGCTGATACAGGACACTGTGAGTAGTTTTTGGTTAAGTTTTACAACATGCTCCTTATATACGAGTATATGGGGATATAAAAGCTTTTAAGTGAATAATTTTTCAAATAAGTACATACTTTTGAAGAATATTAAGTTTGCAAGGACATCTATTTACTATTATATGCCAACTAATGAAGGAAGGATCTTATAATTTTATTTTTTTATGATCACAAGGAATAAGGTTATAGGAAGAAGGATAGAATGGGTATTATTTGTGGATACCCGATATTAATCTTCTGACGTTATAATTTGGTGGAAAGACCTTTACGGGGGGTTTTTAAAACCATTATTTACGGCTACATATCGAGTTTCATCTGAAGTGAGATCTACTGGCTTATCTTTTTACTACAAAAAAATGTGCTCTTGCTGAAATACTACGTAAGAATATTAGGGCCAAAACTCCGAATTCGATATCGATCAAAATGTAAGATAAGTGAGAAGTATTTGTGTAGCATACTTTTAGGATAACATTAATTACATATTACATATAAGGTTATCCACATTGTAACTTATGTGTCAAATGTAGTTTCCTGATAGTAAACGAATTCTATTTTAACTAAATGTTTTGACAAACAAACGGATATGTTTAGATAACAAATTTTATTAAACTTGTTTGGAAAAAAATATTGAAAATCCCTAAGGTATGTTACACAATATTTGCTTAAAAGTCTGAGCTTTCGATCTATATTGAATGCGGTGATTCGGCCCCAGGTTTCGGGAGCTCGATTCCGTATTTTGTTAGAACACTTACCATTGTAGAATCGACAGAACAGTGAGTTTTTAGAAGTCTAAGTGAAAAAACGGATCTTGAACTGGTTTTATGATATTTCATCTAGAGCGAATGTAACAGACAATAAATTGTCTGTTACATTAATAAATAAATGTAACAGATCGAGATCAAATGCGAATACTCTTTCCTTTTTAAGTAATATTTACATCTCGAAAATTTTGTTATTTTTGAATGGTTATCTACTTAACTTTAATCTTAAACTATTTTAACGAAATTCTTTTCACTTAACCTGGCTTAAAGTCCTTTGCAGTTTTTCTGAAATTTATCATTTTCCCTATGAGTTTTAAGAAATGTACAATTTCATGTCACATTTTATTTTTGTGCACATTTTGTTCACAAAATTCAGGGGAAATATAACAAAAAAGTAATACTATAGAAGCAAACGAATTTCCAAAGACGGAAAATGCATATGGTCATTTCCACCAAATCCTTCCCAGTAGGAATATAAGACCTCTGATTAGAGTTATAAGTGATTTTGCAGGTGTAATTATATTAACCTGTAATTTAAAACATATTTTGCTATTTATATCCAAGAGAAATTAACCTTCTTAAGAAATTTTCATATCTAATGCTTCGTTTAAGTATTGTCTGGATATAAATAAGTAGTAGAGCTACGGATGGTATGAGTAATATTTGCAAATTTAATATTACTCATACCCACAGTAGTTTTTGTAATATATACATACATAGTACCACATATCCACGGGTCGTCGCATTTTTTATACTTTTAACTAAAATAGGTATATTTTTCAGTGTAGTTCTAACGTTTTAAAAATAAAAAGTTTTCTACTCCATTTTTTTTTTAATATTCTTATCAAAATTTTTTTATTTAAAATTTTCTATAGAAAAATTTTGATAAAAAAATTTTTCACAAAAAAATTTTCCATACAAATTTCTGATAACAAAGAAATTTCTATTGAAAATTTTTATATCATAAATTTTTCTGTAAAAAATTTTTATATCATAAATTTTTTAACAGAAAATTTTTGTATCATAAATTTATCTATAGAAATTTTTTTTATTAAAAATTTTTTACAGAACATTTTTTATCAAAAATTTTTCTATAGAAAATTTTTTATCAAAAATTTTTCTATAGAAAATTTTTTTATCAAAAATTTTTCTATAGAAAATTTTTTTATCAAAAATTTTTCTATAGAAAATTTTTTTATCAAAAATTTTTTTATAGAAAATTTTTTTATCAAAAATTTTTTATAGAAAATTTTTTTATCAAAAATTTTTCTATAGAAAATTTTTTTATCAAAAATATTTTTATAGAAAATTTTTTTATCAAAAATTTTTCTATAGAAAATTTTTTTATCACAAATTTTTCTATGGAAAAATTTTTTATCAAAAGTTTTGTATAGAGAATTTTTTTATCAAAATTTTTTTTATACAAAATTTTTTATCAAAAACTTTTCTATAGAAAATTTTTTTATCAAAAATTTTTCTATAGAAAATTTTTTATCAAAAATTTTTCTATAGAAAATTTGTTATCAAAAATTTTTCTACAGAAAATTTTTTTATCAAAAATTTTTCTATACAAAATTTTTTTATCAAAAATTTTTCTATAGAAAATTTTTTTATCAAAAATTTTTCTATAGAAAATTTTTTATCAAAAATTTTTCTAAAGAAAATTTTTTTGTCAAAAATTTGTCTATAGCAAATTGTTTTTTCAAAAATTTTCTATAGAAATTTTTTTTTTATCAAAAATTTTTCTATAGAAATTTTTTTTCAAAGATTTTTCTATAGAAAATTTTTTTATCAAAAATTTTTCTATAGAAAATTTTTTATCAAAAATTTTTCTATAGAAAATTTTTTATCAAAAATTTTTCTAAAGAAAATTTTTTATCAAAAATTTTCTATAGAAAATTTTTTTATCAAAAATTTTCTATAAAAATTTTTTTTATCAAAAATTTCCTATAGAAAATTTGTTATCAAAAATTTCCTATAGAAAATTTTTTTATCAAAAATTTTTCTATGGAAAATTTTTTATCAAAAATTTTTCTATAGAAAATTTTTTATCAAAAAATTTTCTATAGAAAATTTTTTATCAAAAATTTTTCTATAGAAAATTTTTTATCAAAAATTTTTCTATAGAAAATTTTCTATAGAAAATTTTTTTATCAAAAATTTTTCTATAGGAGATTTAAAAATTTTTTGATTTAAAAATATTTTTATCGAAAAATTTCTATAAAATATAATTTTTATTGAAAAATTTTCTAAAGAAAAATATTTTTGTTAAAAATTTTTCTATAAAAAAATGTTTAGGTCGAAAATATCTAAAACTATTAAAATCTAAAATTGCTTAATATTATTCTGTCTTGGAAAATATTCCCAATATTTACAAAAATATTCCCAATGTTTACAAAAATAATAGTTTTATGGCTCTGTTAACATCCAAATTCCAACTGAATAAGTTGAATACTCATTTTCACGAGTTTTATTAATGATCGTGGTATTTACGAATATTTAGAACATTCTTCGTCTTCTGGTGGTATGGGACTGCCTGTGAATCTTGCACATATTATTCGTACTTTTAGTAAATCATTGTATATCAAAGCAGCAAAATTCCTACGATGCGTATGAGTATTACTTTCTCATAACCAAGAAAATACTCCATCGAAGTGATAAATTTCCAATTGGGTTTTTTTTTTCAAAATTTACAAGTCTTTTAATACAATACGAACAAAAAGAATTCAATTTTGTTTAACCAAAATAAATATTACAAGTAAAAAGTAATACCTGCATACAAGACCGAACTGCATATATTTTTGTGGTTTTCCATACCAAATGAAAATGTTATTGTTTTCCCAAACACAAAAGAGAAAATATAAACATTGTCTTATACATAGAGTGTATGTATGCTTGTGGACACATACATATGTACCTATGTATAATAGTATGAACACATATCCATACAATAAACTTAACAAATACGATTATACAAGTAGACAATATCCAAATGTACATATATAAGTAAGTAATGCAACATTTGTGGTTTGGTTTAATATTAATCTTTGTTTAAAAAAGAAAAATTCAGAAGAAGAATGAGAAATTACAGAAAGGTTTACAAAAATGGTTATACGACATTCACAAATTTATACTTAAATATTTAAAAGTTTTCTTGCTGGACATAGCCATTTTCAGAAAACATATTTCCATTTTAATTTAATACTCAACACAAACAGGAATTTTATTACATTTGTTTTTTCTTCGTAATTCCTTCAATTATCCTGTACGCGACATTATTTAAGATACAAAAGAACAATAGTGAACACAAAAATGGCTGGAAGTTTAATAAACAAGTAAGAAAGTGCTATAGTCGGTCAAGCCCGACCATACGATACTCTTCACCACTAAAGTCAAAGGTGTTTTATTTTTCTGTATATAGACAAATATTTGCTAAATTTTGCCATCATACAAACATTTTCTCAAAACTTATATATTTAAGCTGTTTCCGTGGTTTGGACTTATATGAGAGCCAGTGTCAAATGTGGACCGATTATCTCAAAATTTAGCACGTTGATTACAGTTTTGATAAAAATTATGTGTGCGAAAAAGTAACTCAAAATTCTCATTATTTTCAGATTTACGAGCGTTTTAGTGATTTTTGTCTCATTTAGTGCATTTTGGCAGAAGGGTTTGTATGGGAGCTATGGACAAATGTGGACCGATTTCAACGACATATGGTTCAGTGATTTTGATTTATATGTTATCTTATATTCTTAAACGAGCAATAATTGTATGTATTTTGATAAAATTTGGACAGTGGGTATCTTTTTTGATGTATAGGTCGAAGAAGAAGGAACTTTTGGAACTTTTACCTCTAAGAGGGTAAAAACGGGTAAAAAGGGGAAAAAATCGAAAACGCTATATCTCCTAAAGTAATAGGTATAGAAACAAAATTAAAATTACGTTTTAAACAGCTGTGAAAATAAGCGGACAGGTGTTTGGTACTTTTTTGAAACTATGACCGATAGGGGGTAAAAAAGGGTGAAAATAGTTTTTTGGCACCTTTTTAACCCACTCTTATATTTTAAACTAAAGAATATAAAAAGAAACTTGGTACTGCAATCAATAGATGTAAAAGAAACATGAAACACGTATTTGGTACTTTTTTGATTTTGGAGCCAAAATGGGTAAAAAAAGGATAAAATGATAACTTAACATCTCCAAAGTAATATGAATAGGAACATTATACCTTATGTTAAATGCGTTTTAAAAAAATGTACCGAATTCAATTGGCATCAAAAAAGTACCAAATATGCATATGGAACTTTTAGAAATTAGGGAATAAAAAGGGGGAAAATTAGTATTATTTTAAACAAATGAATGTTTGTCTGTATGTATGTTCTTTATAGAATAGTAAACTGTGAATTTAATCATGTTATGCTCTTTAGCGAAGATGTTGCGGATAAGCCGGTGAAGGTTTTTAAGTTGAAAAGAATAATTTCTGACAGATGGCGCCACTGAAAATTACTAAAAATTAATTAAATCGTAAACTGTACATTTCATCATGATATGATCTTTAGCAAAGTTGTAGCGCATTAGCCGACGAAGGCTTTTTAGTTGGTATAAATAATTTCCGACAGGTGGCGCTACAGAAACTTACTCAAAGTCAATTTAATCGTAATCTGTACATTTAATCATGCTACAATCTTTAGCAAAGTTGTTGCACATGAGCCGACGAAGGTTTCTTAGTTGGCATGAAGAAATTTCGACAGGCGGCGCCACTGAAATTTACTCAAAGTCAATTTAATCGTAAGCTGTACATTTAATCATGCTATAATCTTCAGCAAAGTTGTTACGGATAAGCCGAAGAAGGTTTATGAATTGGAATGAGCAAAGTCCGACAGGTGGCGCCACAGAAAATTACTTAAAGTGAATTAAATCGTAAACTGTGCATTTGATCATATTATAATCATAAGCAAAGTTATTACGAATAAGCAGACAAAGGTTTCTTATATGGTATGAACAACTTCAGGTGGCGCCACTGAAAACTACTCAAAATGAATTAAATCGTAAACTGTGCATTTAATCAGACTATAATCTTTAGCACAGTTGTTGCGCATGAGCCGACGGAGGTTTTTGTTGGTATAACCAATTTCCAAAATTATTAAAATGAGTTAAACTGTAAACTGTATGCAAACTATGTTTTGGTTGGACAAAATAAATAAAATAATTCAAAATTAACTGAATATTTGTACAATATATAAAAACTTTAAAATTTGTCTCAAAATGCTCAGCATAAAGCTCCGAGCAAGGCTCGGTCAACCAGGTACTAAGCAGTATATATCTTAAATTTCATGAAAAAATATTGTTATGTGTAGCCAATATATCAATTCCGGGAAGTGGGACCTATTGGAGGTACCATAGATAATGGACCGATTTCGACGAATTTCAATAGCCATGGTCCCACTATCAAAAAAATAATTTGTGCCAAATTTCATCAAATTATTTTTAGAATTATGAACTGTACTTTGATTACATGGTTTACATGGGGGTCCAGCCAGCCAGACAGACGGACGGACGGACTGACATCGCTAAATCGACTCAGAAAGTGATTCTAAGCCTATTGGTATACTAAAAGGTGGGTCTAAGACAAATATTTCTATGCGTTACATACATCAGCACAAACTTATAATACCCTTTCCATCTATGGTGGTGAAGGGTATAACAATTAAAAAATTTGTATCGAGTGATTTTTAAGATTTTTTCTTCGGTTAAAAAGCAAAGTTCAACTCAATGGTGGAAGCCAACATTGAAAAATGTATTAGTAAATCATCAGACGATTGGTCGGAGAGAGTATGGCGAAATTGGATAAATTTATAAATTTGATAAATATTTAACAAACTCTTAAAACTTTCGTATGATTTGAAACCAGATACCAAAATTTTCCTCACATTAGGATTAATTGAAGTCATTTATGTAACATAAGTTTCTAGAATTCCTGACATCCTTTACATTTGGATAAAACCCCCTTTTTCACAACACATGCAATTTATTTGCAGTGATGCACGCAAACCTTAGTACAAAAACTCTATCTCAAAATATTTAATTTTTTTTTTTCAGTTTTCTTCACAAAAGCTTGTAAAAATTTTATGATGATTGTCTGTCAATCTCTATCACATCTGTCAGTATATTCACTTTTACACAACACTTGGTTGAATTTTATTTGGCTTTTGTTGAAAAATGTATGCAAATCTTGTGTTAAATTTATAACATTTTTTTTTTTTCAAAATTTTCGTATTCAAATGTTCTTTTCTAAATTTAGCAGGAAATTTCAGACAACAATACTTTTATTTTTGCTTTACTAGAAAATCATCAGGTGCTCTCGGGTTGAGTTTTTTTTTTGTAAATTTAAAATTGCCTTACCTAGGAGTTATAATAAAGCTCTTGATATATCAAGGATTTGGGAATAAATATTTGTACATATTTACTGATATTAAGCAAATTTTAAAATAAACAAGAAATTAATTTTCTAGAAAATATGAGATGAGAAAAAATAAAAATAGATTTGGGTTAAATCAAATCTAATTTTTCTCATTTTATGTGCGTACAAGAAAAAATTTAAAATGTTAGTAACAAGTTTTCTATTTTTACTTTGGACCAATATTAACATGAAATACTAAACAAGACAAAAGGTTAACTTTAATAAACTCAATTTTATGGACAAAAATAAATTGAAATATTAGGACAATCGCCTGACAATAAAAGCAAATCGTTGGTTTCATGTAAAAAGACCCTAAATTGCATATTTAAAATTTTACAGGAGAAGGTAAAAACTAATTTAAAACAGTTATTGACAAAATTTTAAATGCAGGACGAATTTGGTTCTCAAAAATGAAAGACGAATTTGGTTCTCAAAACTTATTTTAAATTGTAAAAATATAAAAAACTTAATTGAGATATGACTTTTTGTATTCTTATTTCAAAGCATACATTAAACTTATAGCTTTTTTCTGTTGTGATAAAAACAAACTATGTATATATTAAGGAGAGCTTTACATAGCGAATGTTTTCTATAGGAAAGCTTTCGGTAGCGAATGCTTTTTACAAGATATTTTTCGATATTAAAAGTTTTCTATCGAAAGATAGCTTTTGATATTGTTTCTATAGGAAAGCTTTTGATATTGAAAGTTTGGCTTGGAATATTTTCTATGTGAAATCTTTCGATATTCAAAGTTTTATAGAAAATCTTTAAATAATATTAGTATTAATAAATATTTATATATATATATATATATATATATATATATATATATATATATATATATATATATATATATTAGGAAGCATTTCGAAATCGAAAGATTTATATGGAAAAGCTTTAGATATTGGTATTTTTATATTGGAAAGCTCTTGATATGGAATGTTTTTAGTAGAAAGCTTTGGATATTAAAAGCAAGCTTTAGGAAATCTATTGATATAAAAGGTCCAAAATATTTTGAAAACAAAAGTTTTATATACGAAATCTTTTGATATCGAAAGTTTTCTATAGAAAATCTTTCAATTTTAAGAGCTTTCGACAAGGTAAGCTTTCGGAAAGCTTTCGATATGGAATGTTTTAAGTTGAAAGTTTTTTATATCAAAAGTTACTTATAGAAAAGCTTTGCTATTGAAATTTTTGTATAGGAAAGTTGTATATAAGAATTCTTTCGATATCGAATATTTATTATATGCCATTTTTATATTGGAAAGATCTTGACATGGAATGTTATTAGTAGAAAGCTTTGGATATTAAAAGTATCCTTAAGAAAATCTGCTAATATAAAACGTTTTCAATCCGAAATATTTTGACGACAAAAGTTTTATATAAGAAATTTTTTGATATCGAAAGTTTTCTATAGAAAATGTTTCAGTATAAAAAATTAACTATATTAATTACCTTTTGACAGCGAAAGTTTTATATAGAAAAATTTTTTTCGGAAAGCTTTCGGTATGGAATGTTTTTAGTTAAAAGCTTTTTATATCAATAGTTACCTGTAGCAAAGCTTTGATATTGAAAATTTTGTATAGGAAAGTTTAAATGTATAAAAAGTCTTTCGATATCGAATGTTTATTATTGGAATCCTTTCGAAATCAAAAGTTTTATATAGAAATTTTCAATATAAACAGTTTATTAGTAAGCTTTAGATATTAAAGTTTTCTTTAGGAAAAGCTGTGGTATTGAAACATTTTAAAGAAGAGTTTTATATAAAAAATCTTCCTATATCGAACGTTTATTATTGGAATCCTTTCGACATCGAAAGCTTTATCTAGAAATTTTTTATATAAACAGGCATTGGCATTTTTATAGTGGAAAGCTCTTAATATGGAATATTTTTAGTAGAAAGTTTTGGATATTAAAAGTATCCTTTAGAAAATCTGCTGATATAAAAGGTATAAAAGTTTTTAGTTGAAAGCTTTTTATATCAAAAGTTACATATAGGAAAGCTTTGATATTGAACGTTTTTTTATGGAAATTTTAATATGTATAAGAAAACTTTCGATATATCGAATGTTTATTATTGGAATTATTTCGACATTTTATATAGAAATTTTCAATATAAATAGCTTATAAGAAAGCTTTAGATATTAAAGTTATCTATAAGAAAAGCTTTTGATATTGAAATTTTTCTATAGAAAAGTTTTGTATAAAAAGTTTTCTATCTGAAATATTTTAACTACAAATGTTTTATACAAGAAATCTTCCGATATCGAAAGTTTATTATAGAAAACCTTTCGACACCGAAAGTTTTATATAAGAAAACTTTAGAAAAATAATGACAGTTTTAAAAATAAAGCTTTTGATGTATAATATTTTTAGTAGAATGTTCTAGGTATTAAAAGTTACTTTTAGAAAAGTTTTTCATATTGAAAATTTTCCATCCACAAAAATGTTGTTGACAAAAGTTTAATATAAGAAATCATTATATTTCCAACAAAAAGCTTTAAGATGCAACAACACAATTTGGCGAGAAAGGTCTATTAAAAAATATATTTTTTTAGGAATAAAGTTAGGGCTTTTAAGAAAATTACATAAATAACCGCTAATTTTGATAAAATTTTCTGTATTTATGTTAGATCCATTGGAATCACGAAAGAAAACAATTTTGAAAAAAGTGTTAGTAAGGGCCTTTCCACATGAGGCCAACGAAATACAGATTTATACAATACCTGTTAATTATACCCTTCACAACCATAGGTGGAAAGGGTATTATAAGTTTGTGCTGATGTTTGTACCGCATAGAAATATTTGTCTTAGACCCACCTTTTAGTATACCAATAGACTTAGAATCACTTTCTGAGTCGATTTAGCGATGTCCGTCCGTCCGTCCGTCCGTCTGGCTGGGCGGCTGGATGGCTGGACCCCCATGTAAACCTTGTAATCAAACTACAGGTCGCAGTTCTAAAGATAATTTGATGAAATTTGGCACAGATAATTTGTTTGATAATGGGACCATGGCTATTGAAATTCGTCAAAATCGGTCCATTATTTATGGTACCTCCCATAGGTCCCACTTCCCGGAATTGTTATATTGGCCACAAATATCAATATTTTTTCATGAAATTTAAAACAGATACTGCTTATGTAAATTTAAATCACTGTACTAAATTCCGTTGAAATCGGTCCACATTTGACCATAGCTCCCATACAAACTCTTCTTTAAAAAAGTACTAAATGAGACAAAAAATCACTAAAACGCTCGTAAATCTAAAGATAATGAAAATTTTGAGTTTATTTTTTGCATACATAATTTTTGTAACAACTGTAATCAATTTGCCGAATTTCGAGATAATCGGTTCCTAGCTCTCATATAAGTCCAAATGACGGAAACAGGTTGAATATATACGTTTTGAGAAAATGTTTGTATGATGGCAAAATTTAGCAAATATTTGTCTTTATACAGGAAAAATAACACCTTTGACCTTAGTGGTGAAGGGTATCGTATGGTCGGCTTGACCGACTATAGCGCTTTCTTACTTGTTTTTTTTTTTATTTTAGTTTAATAATGTCAAAAACACAAAAAAAAATATGTACCTAGGATTAAGGAAACCCGTGCCCCAATTGTATATGGAAACAAGTAAGAAAGTGCTATAATCGGTCAAGCCCGATCATACGATACCCTTCACCACTAGGGTCAAAATTGTTCTTTTTCCTGTATAAAGACAAATATTTGCTAAATTTTGCCATCATACAAACATTTTCTCAAAACTTATACATTTAAGCTGTTTCCGCAATTTGAACTTATATGAGAGCTAGGGTCAAATGTGGACCGATTATCTCGAAATTTGGCAAATTGATTACAGTTGTTACAATAAACTTAAAACTCTATTTATCTTCGGATTTACGAACGTTTTAGTGAATTTTGTCTCATTTAGTGCGTTTTGAGAGAAAAGAGTTTGTATGGGAGCTATGGTCAAATGTGGACCGATGTCAACGAAATTTGGTACAGTGATTTAAGTTTAAATTAACAGTATTTGATTTAAATTTCATGAAAAAATATTGATATTTGTGGCCAATATATCAATTCCGGGAAGTGGGACCTATGGGAGGTACCATAAATAATGAACCGATTTTGACGAATTTCAATAGCCATGGTCCCACTATCAAAATTATCTGTACCAAATTTCATCAAATTATCTTTAGAATTGCGACCTGTAGTTTGATTACAAGGTTTACATGGGGGTCCAGCCAGCCAGACGGACGGACGGACATGGCTAAATCAGAAAGTGATCTAAGCCTCTTGGTATACTAAAAGATGGGTCTACGACAAATATTTCTATGCGTAACATACATCAGCACAAACTTATAATACCCTTTCCACCTATGGTGGTGAAGGGTATAAATAGGTAAATTTAACAGATAACGATTTATTTTTACAAAAAAAGAGAACAGAATTTAAAACAGAACTAAAACTGATTTTATTAAAGTCATAACAAAATTTTGGAGTTCTTGCAATTTTCTCCCCAAAAATAATGTCCCCGATAACTTGCCCAATTGACTGTCCCTCGCTGGTACAGGGATATATTTCCATTTTTTTTTTTTTTTTCAATTGATCCCAATAATCAAAATATAAAGCTGTACAATATATTGACTTAAATTTGCTTGTTTTTTATTCCTCCACTTACAGTTTTAACTCACTGATGAAAGAATTTTAAATTTGTAATATTTGTTGAACAAAATTTCTAAAAAGTAAGAAAAGGAATTGAAAAACTGGCCCGAGAAAAATGTTTCGTTTTTTAATATGAAAAAGAAATTAAATTTTATAAAACTTCGATTTGAGAAGAGCTTCTAATAAATAGTATTCAAGAAAAATTTTACAAAAAAAAGTGGAAAAGTAAAAATAAATTTAACTTCTGTTACTTTTGATCTCAATTTACCCTATTACTATATTCAATTTATATCTCTGAACTCTTTTAGTAGAAATATCACATATAATCATATATTCTCGTCGAAAAAGATACATAAATAAATAAATTTACTTTTAATAAAAGCTGACTAAGATTTTTCATTGTTAGTGTGTTTGTCACAAAAAGGACTTATATATACATAACTATTTTATTTCATTTCCTTCCTATTCTCATACGAGTGGAACTGAAAGTGTAATAGTGTGAAATCAACAGTAACAAGGAGAAACTTTAATAAACAATAATATGTCATATTTAATATTTTATATTTATGCTTGTCACTTTTAGTTTGAATTTGGGAGATACTACTTTTTGTAGTGTTTTGTCTAGTTTAGTTTTTGTTTTAGATGAAAAGTGACACAAAACTGCATGATATATCATAGTCATCTTCATCGTCAGCAGCATCAACACTTTCATCATCACCAACATCATCATTTGTATTATCACTAACATTAACATTAGAAAGTAATATGTAAGATGTTGTTTGTTACAAACTATCTAATGAATATATATTTGTTAGTTATATGTTGGCCCTAAAAATGGTCACTACAAAGCATAAATAGGGTTTATAAAAGGAGGTCAGATAAAAATAACTTGGAATAAATTTCACTTATTTTTATAATCAGTAAAGATTTTTTATGTCTATTTTGCATTTTCTAGAACTTTTTCTAAATACAAAAGAAAAAGGAATATTATTTGTTTTTATAATTTCGCTGACTAATTAAAAACGATAGTGATATATAGAGAACCATTTAGTTATGTTTGATAATAAATTATAGACATGTAAAGAAAACTAAATAATTAATAAAGGCACAGTAGGTCATGGCGAAAAGTTAAATTATAAAATGTATCTTGAGCAAAATGATACATTATTCTTAGATCGGTTCCAAAACTCACTTTAAAATTTTTGAAAATTTTGGGTAACAAATGCAACAATTTAAATATTTAAATTTTTAACTAAACAAAAATACCTATTTTTTTTTTAAAAGAAATAGTTTTCTTCAAAAATTGTTTTTATAAAATAGTGTTCTATAGAAAATTTTTCTATCAAAAATTTTTCTATAGAAAATTTTTCTATCAAAAATTTTTCTATAGAAAATTTTTCTATCAAAAATTTTTCTATAAAAAATTTTTCTATAGAAAATTTTTCTATCAAAAATTTTTCTATAGAAAATTTTTCTATCAAAAATTTTTCTATAGAAAATTTTTCGATCAAAAATTTTTCTATAGAAAATTTTTCTATCAAAAATTTTTCTATAGAAAATTTTTCTATCAAAAATTTTTCTATCAAAAATTTTTCTATAGAAAATTTTTCTATCAAAAATTTTTCTATAGAAAATTTTTCTATCAAAAATTTTTCTATAGAAAATTTTTCTATCAAAAATTTTTCTATCAAAAATTTTTCTATCAAAAATTTTTCTATAGAAAATTTTTCTATCAAAAATTTTTCTATAGAAAATTTTTCTATCAAAAATTTTTCTATAGAAAATTTTTCTATCAAAAATTTTCTATAGAAAATTTTTCTATCAAAAATTTTCTATAGAAAATTTTTCTTTCAAAAATTTTTCTATAGAAAATTTTTCTTTCAAAAATTTTTCTATAGAAAATTTTTTATCAAAAATTTTTTTATACAAAATTTTTTATGAAAAATTTTTCTATACAAACATTTTTTATGAAAAATATTTCTATACAAACATTTTTTATCAAAAATTGTTCTACATAAAATTTTTTTATCAAAAATTTTTCTACAGAAAATTCTTTTATCAAAAATTTTTCTATAGAAAATTGTTTTTATCAAAAATGTTTCTATAGAAAATGTTTTTACCAAAAATTTTTCTATAGAAAATTCTTTTATTAAAAATTTTCCTACAGAAAATTTTTTTTTCAAAAATTTTTCTACAGAAACTTCTTTTATCATAAATTTTTCTACAGAAAATTCTTTTATCAAAATTTTTTCAAAATTTTACACCGGAAATGTTTTTATTAAAAATTTTTTATAGAAAATTTTTCTATAGAAAATTTTTTATACAAAATTTTTTTATGAAAAATTTTTCTATACAAAAATTTTTTTGAAAAATTTTTCTATAGAAAATTTTTTTATCAAAAATTTTTCTATAGAAAATTTTTTTATCAAAAATTTTTCTATAGAAAATTTTTTTATCAAAAATTTTTCTATAGAAAATTTTTTTATCAAAAAATTGTTTATCCAAAATTTTTGTTAAGAAAATTTTTTATCATAATTTTTCTATAGAAAATTTTTGTATCAAAAATTTTTCCACCGGAAATTTTTTATTAATAATTTATAGAACATTTTTTTGTCCAAAATTTTTCTGGGGAAAATTTTTTTATTAGAAAGTTTTCGAATGAAAGTTTTTCAGAAAAATATTTCTATAGAAAAATATTTTGATAGAAAATTTTTCTTTGGAAAAAAATTTTTTGATAGAAAAAAAATTTTTTTTTTTTGTAAATTTTCTAAAAAAAATAATTTATCGAAAAGTTTTCCAAAGAAAAAACAATTATAAATAATTGTAATAAATTGGGATCTTAGTGCAATACACTATCGTTAAACTTTTTTATCAGAAAACAATTTTAATTTAAGGTCAAGAAAAAGTAATAGTATGTGTTATAAAATGTGTTATAAATTTGCTTAATGTTCTAAAACGAAAAGTGATGAAATTTTTCATCGAATATAGTTTCACATCTTGATGTCATTGGTATTTACATATAGAATCTCGGTTTTAGTCTGCAGAAGAAAGTAACTTAATATCGTTTAGAGTTTAGGAGATATCAGGTTCTCAAAACAGCTCTACAAAATTCAGTGTTTTCGTTTTTCTTTGGATAAAAACATAGTTGGCTCGGTTTTGCTCGATGCTCCCATCATAAGCACATGAAAGCTGCAAGTCTCTTCTTTAGATTGAACGAAAAAAATTCACCGAATTTTACCGATCGTAGAGCAAAGTTCAAAATTTTCAGAAAAAAGTCACTTACATTGTAATGCATAATTTAGGCAAAAAGTGTTGCAGTCGTTTAGGCTTAGCTTGTTAATCAAAATGCATTTAAGTGAAAGTCCAAGGCTGGCACTCCTAGGAGTCGACGGATTTCAACTAAAATGAGTAGAGCTCTTTTTTGGTTGAACTAAAGGACGTGTGCCCAATTTTACCAAATTATATATTTACTTGTACATTGAGAAGAAAAATAGGCGAAAAAATGGCAGGAATCGACGGATTTCGAATTTTTTTTTAATTTTTCTTATCTATATCTGAACAAGAATACAAAATTTCATCGTTCTATTTTTTGCACTTTAATGTATGAAAAAATACCTTTATGAGCCGTCTAGACGGACGGACTGACATCGTTATATCGACTCATGAAGTGATTCTAAGTCTATTAATATAAAAAGTATCCTTTTCCTATTCTTAAATCATGTTTGAAAAATCTTCCTAGAACCCAGTAAGAACAGTGTCAAACGTTTGAAATATGATGACTTTTACATTAGATATCAAACGTTTTTCTCAAACTTTTTTCAAACCTGAGCAGATGTTTGATATTCACATTTATTTTCAAATTGAGGTTCATTTGAGAATAAACGTTTGAAAAATGGTACCTTCTCAAATTGATAATAAATGTTATTCTCAAATCATTATCAAACCCTAAGATGATTTGAGAATGATTTGAAAAATGATGTTATATACATTTGATATCAAACGTTATTTTCAAATTATTTTCAAACTTAAAAATAAATTTATTTTATGTTACAAAAATGTTTCTATATGTAAGGTATATTAATAAACTTTAAAGCATAGTATTTAAGCTCGTCCTTTCTGTCAGATAGATCCTATTTTTTGCGTTGGTTCATATTTGACCTTAAAAAGCCACTTAAAATTTTCATTTATGCTATAATTTAAAAATTCTAAATACCTATAAAGGTTATTTTTGGATCAAAAATCTGTATGTGATGACAATTTACATGCGATTTTTCTTGTAAATAATATTTCTTAGTGCTGTAGAGTATCATATTGTCGGTTTAACGATTAATTTTTACTGTTTTTAACAAAGTTTGTTTAAAATCGGTATGCTTTAAAAAAAGATTTTCTCGTTAAATAACAAATATTTATTTTTTTCCTAAAATAGAGTATGTCGATTCCTTTTGTTAATTGTTGTAATATATGTGACAGCGCATAGAGAAAGGGACCTAAGGGCAAAAACTGTTTTGTTCAGGAGAGCCATTTTAAAGATTTAAATATTATATTTTAATTTATTTTTTTACCATTATTTTTTGCCCTTAGGTCCTTTTCTCTATGCGCGCAAAATACCCTTAGGTCTCTTTATCTATGCGCTGTTACATTTGTAGGATTGACATCACTGTTTTAATTTAAAAAAATTAATATTCGCCTTGGAAGTAAAATATAATATGGCGATAAAATGAAGTTATTTGTAATTATTTAAGTACATTTCAGTGGGAAAAGTAAGTAGTTTTAAAAAGTGAATATAAAAGTGATAAAAAAAGTAAATTAAAAAAAATAATTAAAATGCACAGAAAAAGAACAAAACGTGAAAGTAAACAAATAATAGAATTATTATACGGACGGGACACAACAGAGAGTGATGCAAGTTTAACAAATAAAAGGACTGTAAGTGCACCAACTTTTGAAATTGATGAGGATGCTCCAAGTACTTCGTTCTTCCAAGGAGAAGGCATTGAAGAAAGCTTTTCATCATTTAATAGCAGCATTGATGAGGTAGCTAAACATGAAAATTTATTAAAGAATTTAAGTCAATGGGCTCTGGAACATAATATTACAAATAGTGCGACTGACAGCCTTTTAAAAATATTACGACCTTATCATCCAGAACTTCCCTTAAGTTCCAAAACATTATTAAAAACACCAAGAATGCCGGAAAAATATGTTATGGGCTCTGGAGAATATGTGCATTATGGACTCAAAGATGCATTAACTGATTTTTTGTGCAATAACGAATATTATAAAAAATCTTTGAAGTTAAATGTAAATATTGACGGCCTTCCATTGACAAAGAGTTCTAATCTTCAAATATGGCCTATTTTGATTAATGTTGATGGAACGAACGACGTAAGAGTAGTTGGCGCTTACTGTGGAAATAAAAAATATTCAAATGCCAACGAATTTCTTGATAAATTTATAAATGAATTTTTAGAACTACTTGGCTGTGGAATTCAGTTTGCAGAAAAACATTACACAATTTGTTGCAGAACATTTATATGTGATGCTCCTGCAAGAGCATATGTTATGGGTATAAAAGGACATTCAGGGTATTTTTGCTGCCCAAAATGTAAACAAAAGGGAGAATCGAAAGATCACCGAATTGTATTTATTAAACAAAATAACCCCTTAAGAACCGATGCTGAATTTCGCTCTCGTGAAGACAAAAAACATCATACCGTTTTGGAAAAAAAGTCTATAGAAAAACTTCCCATAGACATAGTTCAAACGTTTAGCCTAGACTACATGCACGTAGTATGCCTTGGGGTCACAAAAACCATGCTAATGGCTTGGACAAGGCAACGTAACAAAGCCTACTCCCTTAAACGTGCGACAATTCAGGAAATGAATTCAAAAATACAATTTTTATATAAGCAAACGCCAAAAGAGTTCGCTAGACGCCCACGTTCCTTAGATGATCTAGAAAGATTTAAAGCCACCGAGTTTAGACTTTTTTTGCTTTACACTGGAGTGTTTATTTTGAAAGAAATTTTGGATCCGATACGATATACACATTTTCTTCTTTTAAGCTTAAGTATAAGAATGTTGTTGAGTACTGACTATTGTTTAAAAATGAATAATTGTGCAAATGAAATGATTTTAAAATTTGTGGAAAATATTCCAGAATATTACGACGAAAACATGCTAACTTTTAATTTTCATTGCCTAACACATTTAGCAAACGACGTTGTGCACTACGGTAGTTTGGAAACTTTTAGTGCATTTAAGTTTGAAAATTACTTATCACAATTAAAACGGAAAATTAAAAAATATGGAAATATAGCTGCTCAAGTTTACAATAGATTGGTAGAAGAGAGTGAAATTATTCAAAAATCTACGACTTCGACTGTGGAAGTACAAAAAGGTCCATTTAAAAATGGTTCGTATGCTAATGTCAGAACTAGGAAGTTCTTTTTGTCTGTTAAAGATCCTGACAACTATTACTGTATTGAAGGACATGTTTACGTCATAACAGATATACGTCAAGACAAGAATATCACACTAATCAGCAAAGAGGTTTTAAACTTATCAGACTTTTTTGATACGCCTATAAGATCTAGTTTTCTTAACATAAAATCTTCATGTTCACTAAATTTCTCAAACGAAATCTTTAGACATTCAGTGGATAACATTTCAGAAAAAATCATAAAATTTCAAAATTTTGAATATAATACGTTTTGTTTTATACCTTTTATTCACTCCTAGAAGAAAATCATTTCGGAAAGATGGATTTTAACGCGCTTGTTCCAAATGCCTCGAATACAACCATTACAAAAAAAGGTAAATAATGTTTTTTTAAATGTTTTATCTATAAAATATTAATTTAATAAATATATTTTTTCAGATTTAGAAGACCTCGAAAAAAAAGTAATGCAACATGTAAATAAAATCGAGCAAAAAATTTTAAAAGGTAATTGAACAAAGTATTATAGTCGGCCAAACCCGACCCAACATTCCCTACAATACTGACGCGAAATATAGTGAAATTCATGCATTTTCTAAGTCGAATTATTATATTTATTATATAATTCAGTGCATTTAAGATGAAGTAGATCTAGAAATTATTGATAGATGCTCTGAAAATTTCAACAATTATAGAAATTATAGCCTTTTTGAATTTCATGTGATTTCAAAATGACATGAAATTGATTTGCAAGTATTTTTTCAAAACTTATTTATATTTAAGTTATTTCCATCATTGTCTTCAGATATACAAACATTTTTATAATATTCGTCGAATTGAAGCAACATTTTTCAGTATGGGTTGTAAATATAGTAAATATAGACCGATTTCCATTTATACAAGTACTATTTTTTTTGATTTTCATAAAAATATACTTAAGTTTGTGACTAAAATCTAAAAGATTGTAAATAATACCAACACAAATGCCTGTTCCAAGTTGCCACCTATACTTTGATTCCAAATAGTTGGACGGACATCGTTTGATCAATTCAGAAAGCGATTCTAATAATCATAGACCATTTCTGAAATTAAGATCCAGTGTACATCGCAAGGATTTTTCGCAAAAATACAATATTGCAAATTATTATTAAATTATTCATATATGGACAATAATATGAATAATTTTAAAATCTGTATATCATGAATATCTAAAACTTAAAGAGTAGAATCTACCAAAAGTTATGGACGCTAATATTTGAGTTTCATGTGAATAATAGAAAATTATTCAAATATATTTGTGATACATTCATAATTAACTATGAACATTTGCAATTGTTTCTAAAACATACTAAAACTCTTTCCATTCTGTATTTTACTTTTTGAACACAATTGGTGAAGGGTAAAAAAAGACTCGCCATAGCCGAATATAGAACTCTTACTTTTTGAAATCATTAGAACAACTTTTATAAGACCTTATCCAAAGCCGTTTATTTCCATTTTTTTTTTCAGAAATCGAATACAACCATAAATCAATAAAAAAAAGTTTAACTAGAATCTTAGAGGAAATTAAAATTAAGAACAACCATCCCATTACCAAGAGATATATTCTTCCCCAAACACCATTCGAAAAAATAGAAGACTTCAAACTATTTGAAAAGGAATTACAAGAAAATAGGAGCAAAATTGAAAGCACAGTATGTATTTGATGTATATCCATAATCTGATAAGTTTTTATAGAAACTAAATGAGATAATAGGGCTAGCTGATGTTTGATTAATTCTAAAAAAAATTATAGAAAAATTATTGTTCCAGTTATCAAAGTAAAAAGAAGTTAACAACGTCTTTAAATTCTTTTTGAATCTCAATTTATAAAGACTTATTGAATTTATATTGTATATAAGTATTTACTCGAAGTATCCCAATATTAATATCTGTATGTACCATTTTTAGGTGAATGAACTTTCACAAATCGTTTCACCTACGCCTGATAAATTTATTAAAGCATCTTGGCGAAAAATTTTGTCTGATGAAGTTGCTCAAAGTTTATGCTGGAAAGGAACCACTAAAAAAATGCCTGTTAGAGCTTTAACCGTAACTTCAGTAATCAAAAGTATGTATATCATTAAAATATAATAATTAAAAGATATTAAAACATTTTATACACATAGGTTCATATTCGTCGAAATTTCCTCATTCAGGAGATGACATATTCGAAAGAACATCAATTAGCTTCTTCCAACATGCTAAAACTCGTTTCCAAAAAAAAAGTGACTACAAGAAAAAAAAAGTTGAATAAAATTCTTCAGATATTTAATACAAGACAAATTTTAATAAAAGAAACAATAAGTACAAAAATATTATTTAATAACATAGTTTAAGTAAATTAACTTTATTTCTTAAAAAATTTTCATATAAAATTAAAAAAAGTCATATTTTAACCAAAATTTCTTAAATATAATGCACTAATTTCAAGTACAAAATAAACAAACAAAAATAAATGCCAAAAATACAACTCTATTTTATTTATGTTCCACATGTAGATGATATCCACATTTGAAAAACCTTTGAGAATGAGGTTTGATAATGATTTGAGAATAAAGGCATTTCTCAATTTGAGAATAAAGTCCCCTTTTTGTTGAGAACGCTATTATTCTTAAATCAGTATCAAATCAGTATCAAACGTTTGACCTTTGAAAAAAGGTTTATTTTCAAATCATCCTCAATTTGAGAATAAACCTTATTTCTTACTGGGAAGTACCAAAGCTAATTATAATATTAGTATTTCTGTTTTTAAGTCCTTTCTGTTGTCCTTTTAACTTGCACACAAATTTACTTAAAAATTGTTTCCTTCTACAAGCAAAAGTCTTATTTATTAGTGTAAAATACTCCCATGATTCGTTAAACGTTTGGAAAAAAAACAAACCCTTTTTATTTAAAATAAATAAAATCAAATTTCCTACTCTAACAAATTCTAAGTTTATGAGTTTCAAAACTACAGTTTTGGGTGTTTTTTGTGATTATCTTAAGAGACATCGAGAGAGTCCTTAACAAATACAAATAATCAGCAAGAAACCAAAAAGGATAGATATGAATATTTGAAGGATATAAACAAAAAAAGAAAGTATCGGTGGACCCAGACTATAAGATATGCTACACCATGATGGTATTTTTTTGTTTAATGTGTTGTGAAATATATACAATTTTTAATACATTATATTTAAAAGATGTTTATATATTTAAATTAATGTCAATTTAGTGTAGGTCTGCCATTTCGGTTGGCCAAGAAATAGTTGTATACTATTCGGAATTGACATTTTGGCCAATGGTTCGATTAAGACAGGTCCAGTTTTTCCAAAAAACAGGCAACTATTTGCTTTGAAGTGCTTAGAGCCCAACCAATTATTATTGGGTTTGGCTTTCTTGGATTAACAATCATTAGCGGTGTTAAGTATAAAAATATACTTCTCGCCCTCCTCCTTTTATCTATTTCTTGTTAATCTTCAATAGCTAAAATATTCAGTCTTAAGTTATTGTTGACCAAATATTTGAGCTTTTACAAATAAATAAAGTAAACCAAAGGGGAGGGGTGACCAGTAAAGCAGTTCTTATTCTCAAATAAAATCCTCAAAAAAAAACTCAGCTATTGTTGACATTTATGTTTTTTTGTTTTCTTCCACAAAAAGTTTAGTTCTATTCAGCAAATCGTTGATGGCTTCTGTTAACATGAAAGTACTTACTCTTTTCTATTCTAGTCTATTCTATTCTTGTGTCTTCTTGTACTTAAAGATAAGAATACAAAATTTAGTTTTTATTGTTGCTATTGCTTTTTATTGTTGTTATTTCTATTTAAATATTTTCCCTTTTTTGTTGGAGTTCTTGTGTTTTTCTCACCAGAATTTCATTTATTCAAATGTTTGCTGAATCCAAGAAAAGACCAAAGCCAAAACCAAAAAAAAAAAAACAAAATCTTCAATTGAAACCAACAAAAAAAAATTGAAAAAAAAAATCTCGAAATCAGTTGCGTAAAAAATTTGTTACACTTTTTGTTCGGAATCTTCAACAAAGAAGAGCTGCTAGTAATGAAAATTAAGAAAAGAGCAAAAACTGATAAACAAAATTTTATTGAAAAAAATTGTTGACACTTTCCCTTTTAACTCGTAATAGAAAATAAAATTTGTTGGCTTTTCTTGTCGCAGAGAGATAAAACGAAGACGACTATCTTTTCTTTTCACTTGAAGTGTCACTGAAGTTCAAATTGAATGGCGAGGAATATTAAAAGGAAATAATATAAATAAATGCACAATTAGGGGATTTGCAATTGTGGCTATTGAGCGAGCGAGGGCTTACAATGGAGTAATTTGATTAAATAATGATATATGGTTATTTGCCAGTTAAATACGAATAATATAGAAGTCGAAATAGAGGAATGAGGTCCGTTTTTATACTTAAAAGTAGGAATATAATATAAAAGGTACTTGCTTAAACGAGTTTTATACAAAACCACATAAAAAGTACTTTTTATTATTTCGTTCTTGTTTTGTTGGTATGTTTTGGGTCTCAGTTTATGAGTACTTCCTGTTATAATTTGAGCTAATTTTTGTAGCGATCTAAAATATTCGTATCACATCTTCATATATAGCAATCGACTCAAAAATTTCCTAAGATCCACTCATCCATCTAGCCATTTCTTTTTTTCCTTTTTTTATTTTTTTTCAATGTATAGTTCTAACGTTTTAAAAAAAGTTTTCATCAAATTTTTTTTTAGAAAATTTCTATAGAAAATTTTTTTATCAAAAATTTTTCTATAGAAAATTTTTTATCAAAAAATTTTCCATAGAAAATTTTTTTATTAAAAATTTTTCTATAGAAAATTTTTTTTATCACAAATTTTTCTACAGAAAATTTTTTTATCAAAAAATTTTCTATAGAAAAGTTTTTATCAAACATTTTTGTATAGAACATGTTTTAATCAAACATTTGTTTAATAGAAATTTTTTTATCAAAAATTTTGCTATAGAACATTTTTTTATCAAAAATTTCTCGAGTCTTTCTATTTTTTATCAAAATTTTTTATATAGAAAATTTTTTCTATAAAAATTTTTCTACAGAAAATTTTTTTTTATTAAAAATATAGAAAATTTTTTCTATAAAAAATTTTTCTATAGAAAATTTTTTCTATAAAAAATTTTTCTATAGAAAATTTTTTCTATAAAAAATTTTTCTATAGAAAATTTTTTCTATAAAAAATTTTTCTATAGAAAATTTTTTCTATAAAAATTTTTTTTATCCAAAATTTTTCTATAGAAATTTTTTTTATTATAAATTTTCTATAGAAATTTTTTCTTTATTAAAAATTTTTCTATAGAAAATTTTTTTATCAAAAACTTTTCTATAGAAAATTTTTTATCAAACATTTTTGTATAGAACATTTTTTAATCAAACATTTTTTGATAGAAATTTTTTTATCAAAAATTTTGCTATAGAACATTTTTTAACAACAATTTCTCGAAAAATTTTTGATACAAAATTTTTCTATCGAAAAATGTTTATCAAAATACTTTATATAGACAATTTTTCTATAAAAAAAAATTTTTAAATAGAAAATTTTTCTATAGAAAATTTTTTCTATAAAAAACTTTTCTATAGAAAATTTTTTCTATAAAAAATTTTTCTATAGAAAATTTTTTCTATAAAAAATTTTTCTATAGAAAATTTTTTCTATAAAAATTTTTTTTATCCAAAATTTTTCTATAGAAATTTTTTCTTTATTAAAAATTTTTCTATAGAAAATTTTTTTATCAAAAACTTTTCTATAGAAAATTTTTTATCAAACATTTTTGTATAGAACATTTTTTTATCAAACATTTTTTGATAGAAATTTTTTTATCAAAAATTTTGCTATAGAACATTTTTTAACAACAATTTCTCGAAAAATTTTTGATACAAAATTTTTCTATCGAAAAATTTTTATCAAAATACTTTATATAGACAATTTTTCTATAAAAAAAAATTTTTCTATAGAAAATTTTTTCTATAAAAAATTTTCCTTTGGAAAATTTTTTTTATCAAAAATTTTTCTATAGAATTTTTTTTTTTATTAAAAATTTTCTATAGAAATTTTTTCTTTATTAAAAATCTTTCTATAGAAAATTTTTTTATCAAAAATTTTTCTATAGAAAATTTTTTTTATCAAAAATTTTTCTATAGAAAATTTTTTTATCAAAAATTTTTCTATAGAAAATTTTTTTATCAAAAAATTTTCTATAGAAAATTTTTTATCAAACATTTTTGTATAGAACATTTTTTAATCAAACATTTTTGTATAGAACATTTTTTAATCAAACATTTTTGTATAGAACATTTTTTTATCAAAAATTTCTCGTATCTTTCTATAGAAAAATTTTTAATACAAAATTTTTCTACAGAAAATTTTTTATCAAAATTTTTTATATAGAAAATTTTTCTATAGAAAATTTTTTCTATAAAAAATTTTCTATAGAACGGCTACAGCAAGAATGACGGCTACAGCAAGAATGTGGGAAGTGAAGGTAGATGAAAACTGAAAAATGTTTGTTTTTGTTCAGTCGATAATCTACGCTTTTACTTTTGGTTTATGAACATAATTCTTAATAGTTATGTTTGTAAATTTAGTAATAATGCGAGGTTTTTCGATCTGTCTAAATTGGGGATAATCCTCCTGAAGAGATGGCTTAACCAACCATCGAAACGCGTCGAGGAATTTGGTTTCTCCGCAAACATTTTTTGGCTTTTTATCAATAAATTGGTCTGTTACATTAATAAATAAATGTAACAGATTTGGGATCAAATGCAAATACACTTCTTTTTTGAATAATATTTACATCCCGACTAATTTGTTATTTTTTGAGAAAATTTTTTTATCAAAAACTTTTCTATAGAAAATTTTTCTGTAGAAAATTTTTTCATCCAAAATTTTTGTATAGAACATTTTTTAATCAAACATTTTTTGATAGAAATTTTTTTATGAACAATTTTGCTATAGAACATTTTTTATCAAAAATTTTTCGTACTTTTCTATAGAAAAAATTTTAACCCAAATTTTTCTATAGAAATTTTTTTATCAAAATTTTTAATATAGAAAATTTTTCTATAGAAACATTTCTTATCAAAAATTTTCCTATAGAAACTTTTTTTATCAAAAATTATTCTATAGATTTTTTTTCTTTATCAAAATTTGTTATATAGAAAATTTTTTCCATAGAAAATTTTTCTATAGAAAATTTTTTCCATAGAAAATATTTCAATAGAAAATTTTTTTATCTAAAATTTTTCTATAGAAATTTTTTTATCAAAAAGTTTTCTATAGAAAATTTTTTCATCAAAAATTTATCTATAGAAAATTTTTTTATCAAACATTTTTTTATTCAAAATTTTTTTATAGAAAATTTTGTTACTAAAAATTTTTCTATAGAAAATTTTTTTATCTAAAATTTTTTTATAGAAAATTTTTTTATCAAAAATTTTGCTATAGAAAAATTTTTGATAAAAAATATTTCTATGCAAAATTTTTTGATCCAAGATTTTTTTATCAAAATTTTTTTTATAGAAAATTTTTTTATCAAAAATTTTTCTATAGAAAATTGTTTTGGTTTTATTTTTAAATAATTTTTTTGATAAAAAGCCAAAAAAAATGTTTGTTATTTTTTGAGAACATTTTTTTATCAAAAATTTTTCTATGGAAAATTTTTTTATCAAAAATTCTTCTATAGAAAATTATTTTATCAAAAAATTTTCTATAGAAAATTTTTTTATCTAAAATTTTTCTATAGAAATTTTTTTAATCAAAAATTTTTCTATAGAAAATTTTTTATCAAAAATTTTTCTATAGAAAATCTTTTATCAAAGATTTTTCTATAGAAAATTTTTGTATCAAAAATATTTGTATAGAAAATTTTTTTATCAAAAATTTTTCAATAGAAATTTTTTTTTGTCAAAAATTTTTCTTAGAAATTTTTTTTGTCAAAAATTTTTCTTAGAAAATTTTTTTATCCAAAATTTTTCTACAGAAAATTTTTTTATATTTTTTTTTTTTTAATTTTTCTATAGAAAAAATGTTTTTAATTTTTCTATAGAAAAAATGTTTATCAAAAATTTTTCTATAGAACATTTTTTTATCAAAAATTTTTCTATCGAAAATTTTTTTATTAAAAATTTTTATACAAAATGTATTGCACTAAGATTCCAATTTATTATCATAATTTATTATTTTTATAAACTATTTTTTTTGATAAATAGTGCAATACAACTTTTCAATAAAACTTTGAGATCTCATCGTTTACACTACCTCAATTCTATCCGATTAAAGTTAATAATTTCATTCTATTTCAATTTTAAATATTTTTCGCTTGTGCAAATTAATAATAAATATTTATTGTTTACAATATTTATTTAAGATATTCTCAAACCTATGTCATATTTTGTAAGTGTAACATTTTAATGTAAATAAATACGATTTTCCTTCATTAAACTTTCATCTCAATTTTTATATAAAATTTCATTTTAACATTTAAATAAAACCGAAAAAACCGCAAAGAAATACTAAAACTAAAGCAAATCATCAGCAGAATAAAATAAAGCCTCGAAAGTGTTTAAACAGATGTCAATTCATTGTTAGTGTAAAAATAGTTAATGCAAAAAGAACTAAAAATTAAACATTAAAATTTATAATGTATTCGAGAGCATTTGTGTGTGTGTATATTTACATATGAGAATACATTTAAATGAAAGAGTGCATGTGTATATGACATTTAGCCACAAATATATCAACATATGCTTATATATCCTGGCAGTTTCAGAAAAACCTTACAAAAGTGAGTTTCAATTTAATAGCATTTCGATTTCATAGCTTCTACTATATTAAAAAAAAATTCGTTTTTCTTAATCCTATAGAAATAAATATTTGTAAAATTTAGTCATTCACTTAATTTATTTACCATTTGTAATGTCTAAAATAGGCAATTGCCATTTGCATGTATGCGAATTGTGTATTAAAGATCAATTTTAATGTTTAATTCATTTCGTGAATAATACTAATACTTATGACTTATAGCCGCCATTATTGTGGCATGAATCATCATTTAAACTGTAGGGACAAATACCACAGCACAATTGCTCTAATAAATTCCATATGTAAAGTAAATAGCAATTGAAAAATCTACTTAAATTTACAGCATTAAATATATGTAGTAACTTTAACATTAAATAAGTTTCTGTAGGGACAACTTTTAAAAAGTACCTTTCAAAAGTACTTTCATAATTTTTTCAACTAAACGAAAATTTCATATTTTAAGGATTCTAAATAAAGACTTTCATTAAACTATTAAACAATTTAATAACTTTCCAAAATCAATAATGTTTTTTTTAACAACTTTTGTTATTAAATTTTATCAGGTCTCATTTAGTCAAAGTCCTTTCTAAAGTACTCTTTTGTTTAGATCCAATTAAAAAGAAAATAATGAATCACTTTTAGACTAATATTTGCATATTGTCGTATCAAAACTGCATAAATATGAATATGTAGAAGCTGCACATTTTTCATACATTATTACAAATCATGGCGTAGCTTTGTTCTGCACAGTGGTGTGTTTCATAAAATAAAATGGAAAATATCAAATTTTCTATTGGAAATTCTAAATTTTTCATTATGGTCTTTTGTTTAATAAAAATGGTCGAAATTTAATTTTCTTGAAATTTGTTATTTTATTTTTAAAATTTGCCATTTTTGATACGATGGTCCATTGATTTTATCATATTTTTGGAACGGGTTGCTCGATTTTGTCGAAAAATTTCCTATAAAAAGTTAATTTTTAAAAAATTCAGATCCCTTGGTTATTTAAAGGTTACTTTCTAAAAAAATATGACTGTAAGAAGTACATCTTAGCATATTACACATTTTTAAGTTGTTCTTTGTCATATTAAAACTGGAACTGTTTTGAACTTATGGGTTTGCAAGGGTTAATTTATATAAAAATTAAATAAGACTCTTTTGAACAATTTTTCAAATTTTCATTGAAATATAACAATACTCGTAAAATCATGTAGTTTTTAGTACATTTAAAAAAAATAATATTTTTTAAATTTTACTTTTGACCCTGGTAATAAAAGGGTTAAAGACATCCGATTTCAGCCAAAGTTCTAATATGTATAATTTTTTTTTTCATTAAAGCAATAATAATCAAGCCCGACCATACGATACCCTTCACCACTAAGGTCAAAGGTGTTATATTTTCTGTATAAAGACAAATGTTTGCTAAATTTTGCCATCATACAAACATTTTCTCAAAACTTATATATTTAAGCTGTTTTCGTCATTTGGACTTTCATGAGAGCTAGGATCAAATGTGGACCGATTATCTCGAAATCTGGCAAATCGATTGCAGTAGTTACAAAAATTATGTGTGCAAAAGATAGACTTGAAATTCCTATCATCTTTAGATTTACCAGCATCTTAGTGATTTTTGTCTCATTTAGTGCGTTTTTAAAGAAGAGTTTATTTATATGGAAGCTATGATCAAATGTAGACCGATTTTAACGAAATTCGAGACAATGATTTAAGTTTACATAAGCAGTATTTGTTTTTAATTTCATGAAAAAATATTTATATTTGTGGCCAATATATCAATTCCGGTGCTTTATGGACCAATATTGTGGAAACAGTTTGAATTGAGACGCGTATAAGAGAACAGTGTGACTAAGAATATTTGTAAAGCAGTTTTGTGAAGTTTGTTTACAGTTTGTGTGAAAGTGTGTTTAAAGTGTTAACTCTAAAGTTAATAAAAATATAACCTTGTAAAACTACATAAAGTATTTAAATTTTGTTTTCGGTCGTTTGAAAAAAGAATTTCTTCCAGAATTTCTTTCTTTTTAAAGGAAAAACGTAACAATATGAATTAAGGGGAATTTCGTTTTTAATCTGTTGATCAAATTGGACAACTCATTTTCACGATATGGTAAACTAACTCTTCAACCTCTTCAATTATCCCAAACAATAGAATTTTTTTTTTTTTAATTAATAAAAAAAATTTAATTAAAGATAAAAGTTTTACTATAGTGTATCGCACTAAGATTCCAATTTATTACAATTATTTATTATTGTAATAAATAGTTATTTGATAAAACCAAAAAATGTTGGTGGGGAAACCTTACCACGACGTGTTTCGATGATTGGTTAGGCCATCTCTTCAGGAGAATTATTCCCAATTCTAGATATTGCGAAAACCACAGAATAAATTTAAATTTCTTAAATGTTATTCTGGCCGTTAATTAATTAGAGCTGTTCAAAAATGTCTTTCTACTAAAAATTTTTTGAAAGAAATTACCTTCAATTATCAACTTTTTTACAAAAAAAATATTTTCCTGTTTCCAAGCTCTTCATAGAAAAGTCCTATCAAAAATTTATCTATAAAAACGTCTTTCTAAATACAGGTTTCTAAAAAAAAGTATTCCAGCTGTAAGTTTTTCCAAAAAGTCTTCCCTTGATCAACTTGTTTATAGACTACCAAGAAAAAACTTTTTTTACTCTTAACTTTTCTATAGAAAAGCTTTTCTAATATATAACTCTTCTATAGAAAATTTTTCTTTTATTCTATAGGAAACATATTCCACTTAAAACTTTCCTATAAAAACTCTTTCTATGATCAACTTTTCTATAAAAATATATCCTATTCCCATTTTAAAAATTTTTTTCTCTTACGAACCCTCTGTAAGCCATATGATAGAATGATTGTTAAATACCTAAAGAAAACTATTGTTATTAGTTCCCCCTCTTCTGGCTTCCTCCCACTACTACATGTATAAAAAAATCCTTATTTTTCATTTATCATTTATTTGTATAACTGAGTGTGTGTGTATGAGTATATTTAAATGTTGATGAAATAGTGAAATGAAATGTCATCGCCTGAAGCAACTTAAACAGTTCTGCTACAATTTTTTGTCTTTCATTATATGTTGTTTCAGTGCAAAATAATATAACAAAAGAAAATTTAATATAAAAAAATATAGTTGGAAAATAGAAGACTATAGGATATTTAAACCAACAAAACGGCTCTGCTAACCTTGTAGAGAGAGAGAGAAAAAGAACAGGGGTCTAGTTTCATTAAGTTCTTAAAATTTAATAATTTAAACTTTGTGCTTGATAAATTCGCAATAACAGAAAGTTTTTTTAAGGAAGGATTTTAATGCGGAAAATCACATCAATTTGTAAAATATGTTTAAACAATTTTTACTCTCCTCCCACTAAGTAAATAGTAGCTATGAGAACTGATTTTATATGTATATTTAAAATTCCCCCTAGATTTCTTTAGATACGAGTAGTTTTACTTGTTAACAATTCGCTTTTACTTTTTCAATTTTCTATTTTTTTTTTTTTTTTTAATTTGAAGTAGACATTTTTGAACTTGACAATTTTCATTCTTAACAAATTCCCTATTGGGGTTCCTCCACATGAACTGTGATAATATATTGTTTCAGTAGATGTGTTGACGTGCATTTGTGTGCGAGAATACACACTGCACTTCCTACAGTGCAGGAAATAATTAAAAAGTAATTTCTTGAAATAACTAAATATTAATTTTTAATAGAAATCTCTTTCCACTGAAAACTTTTCTATAGAAAATTCAACTCAATGAAAACTTTTTTATGGAAAACCATTCCTACCGACAAGTTTTCATTAGAAAACACTTCACACTGAGAAGTTTTCAATAGAAAACTCTTTCCACTGACAACTTTTCTATAGAAACATCTTCCCATTGACAACTTTTTTATTGATAACTCTTCCCACCGTCAACTTTTTTATAGAAAACTCTTCCCAAAGTAAGTAAAGTAAATCTTTTTTGAAAGGTCAAACGTTTGATACTGATTTAATACTGATTTGAGAATAATATCGTTCTCAACAAAAAGGGGACTTTATTCTCAAATTGAGAAATGCCTTTATTCTCAAATCATTATCAAACCTCATTCTCAAAAGTTTTTCAAATGTGGATATCATCTACATGTGGAACATAAATAAAATGGCGTTGTATTCTTGAGTTTGTTTGAATTCTTTTGCTTAAAATATAATTTTCTTATTGTTAGGTAAAAAAAATTTAAGAAACAAAGAAAATTTACTTATACATATGAATATTATTGAACTTTTAATCTTGACATTTTTTAAGCATGGTTTTATGGTCAAATATGGATCAATTTAAAAAATCCGAATGAAATAGCGAATTTCTTTGAAATGCAATGCCATTCCATTAAAATATCTTAAACATTATTTTGTTTAACATAAATTATTTTTTTTAATGTTTGAAAAAAATTTGAAATAAGGTTTGATATCAAATTTATATAACACCATTTTTCAAATTATTCTCAAATCATGTTAGGGTTTGATAATGATTTGAGAATATCCTTTATTCTCAATTTGAGATCTATAACCCTCATTTGAAAATAAATGTAAATCTCAAACATCTGTTCAGGTTTGAAAATAGTTTGAAAAAAAACGTTTGATATCAAATGTAAAAGTCATCATATTTCAAACGTTTGACACTGTTCTTACTGGGTGACAACTTTTCTATAGAAAACTCTTCCCACTGACAAATTTTCTATAGAAACTCTTTTCACTGACAACTTTTCTATAGAAACTCTTCCCACTGACAACTTTTCTATAGAAACTCTTCCCACTGACAACTTTTCTATAGAAACTCTTCCCACTGACAACTTTTCTAAAGACAACTCTTCCCACTGACAACTTTTCTAAAGAAAACTCTTCCCACTGACAACTTTTCTATAGAAAACTCTTCCCACTGACAACTTTTCTATAGAAAACTCATCCCACTGACAACTTTTCTATAGAAAACTCTTCCCACTGACAACTTTTCTATAGAAAACTCTTCCCACTGACAACTTTTCTATAGAAAACTCTTCCCACTGACAACTTTTCTATAGAAAACTCTTCCCACTGACAACTTTTCTATAGAAAACTCTTTCCACTGACAACTTTTCTTTAAAACATTATTTTCACTGACAACTTTTCTATAGAAAACTTTACCTCCGGTCAACTTTTCTATAAGTAGAAAACACCTCAACTATTAATTTATATATAGAATATGTTTTCCTTCTTCAGCTTTAATATAAAACAAGTAAGAAAGCGCTATAGTCGGTCAAGCCGACCATACGATACCCTTCACCACTAAGGTCAAAGGTGTTATTTTTCCTGTATAAAGACAAATATTTGCTAAATTTTGCCATCATACAAACATTTTCTCAAAATGTTTCCGTCATTTGGACTTATATGAGAGCTAGGGTCAAACCGATTATCTCGAAATTTGGCAAATTGATTACAGTTGTTACAAAAATTATGTATGCAAAAAATAAACTCAAAATTTTCAATTGATTACAGTTGTTACAAAAATTATGTATGCAAAAAATAAACTCAAAATTTTCATTATCTTTAGATTTACGAGCGTTTTTTTGTCTCATTTAGTGCGTTTTTGAAGAAGAGTTTGTATGGGAGCTATGGTCAAATGTGAACCGATTTCAACGAAATTTGGTACTGTGATCTAAGTTTACATAAGCAGTATCTGTTTTAAATTTCATGAAATTGATATTTGTGGCCAATATAGCAATTCCGGGAAGTGGGACCTATGGGAGGTACCATAAATAATGGACCGATTTTGACCAATTTCAATAGCCATGGTCCCATTATCAAAAAAATGATCTGTGCCAAATTTCATCAAATTATCTTTAGAATTGCGACCTGTAGTTTGATTACAAGGTTTACATGGGGGTGCAGCCAGCCAGCCAGCCAGACGGACGGACGGACGGACGGAATCAGAAAGTGATTCTAAGTCTATTGGTATACTAAAAGGTGGGTCTAAGACAAATATTTCTATGCGTTACAAACATCAGCACAAACTTATAATACCCTTTCCACCTATGGTGGTGAAGGGTATAAAAACTCTTCGTACTGTTCCTTTAACTATAAGCGCCACTATATATGCAATAGATTTTGATTTAAAACTATGCTCTACGCAAAACTCACACATTCATACAAAACTCACTTTCACTAAATCTTGCCTATCTATGTATTAGTCGGTATGAATGCCTTACAAAACTATGTCTGTTTTTTTAGTATTTATAATATCATCTGAGTGATACACTGCATTTATGTAATAAAGTCAAGGTTTCATCTAATTTTTTTTTCTAAATTCCGTAAAATAGAATGACAAATGTTAGAACATAAAAAAGACGCAACGGAAAATATGGCAAGAGGATATGAAAGTGCATATTTCAGCAAATATTCTTGTTATTATTTTTTTTTTCAACTTGTATTTCTTTTTTTCTATTAACTTTAAATGTAGCTATTTTTTTTTTTTAGTTATTTAAAAAAAATTCAGTTATTTTTTGTTTGTGGGTTATACATTTAACTTGACATTTAGTTACTTAGTTTTTCACTTATGCCTGTAAGGATGGATGGATGAATGGTTGGTTGCTTGGCTGGATAAATGAATGAAAAATATAAGTGAAGCTGGGTTAGATTTTAAAGGGAGTTGTTAAAAGGACGGAAAGGAGAAAATGTGTAACATTTTCTACTATGAGTCATTTAACCATTGTTGTACATCAAAATGTCAATAATGTAATAAATATAATAGTTTTATTGCTGATAATGGAATGATAATAAATTTTATTATGTGTTAAAAATGCAATTTTTTAGATTAAAAGAAACAAAAAACTAAAATTCATAGCAGAATTTAATAAAAAAAAAACTTACTAGGTAGAAAAGATTAACTCAAATATTTTCTAGTATTACATTTGGGAAAAATTATTTAATAAAAAAATTTTTGTTCCTCTATTTTCTTGCAGTGCTGATGAAGGATTTGATGGTACTTATGCCACAAATGTGGTGGTTCGCAACAATGGTTCTTGCCTTTATGTGCCGCCCGGTATCTTTAAGTCTACTTGTAAAATCGACATCACTTGGTTTCCCTTCGATGATCAGAGATGTGAAATGAAATTTGGTTCTTGGACCTATGATGGTTTCCAGGTGAGTTTTATGGAAGAAACTATACAGCTCAAATTTTCTATAGAAAATAAATATAGCTCCAACGACAACGTCTCAATATAAAACAATTCCCACTATCAAGTTTTATATAGAAAACTATTCCCACTATCAACTTTTCAATAGAAAACTAGTTCCCCTACTGTCAACATTTCTATAGAAAACTAGTCCCACTGTCAACTTTTCTATAGAAAACTGGTCCCACTGTCAACTTCTCTATAGAAAACTAGTTCCACTGTCAACATTTTTATAGAAAAATAATCCCACTGTCAACTTTTCTATAGAAAACTAGTTCCACTGTCAACTTTTCTATAGAAAACTAGTCCTACTGTCAACTTTTCTATGAAAAACTATTACCACTGTTAACTATTTTAGAGAAAACTCTTCCCACGGTAAACTTTTCTATAGAAAACTCTTCCCACTGAAAAATTTTGTATGGAAAACTCTTCCCATTGAAAAATTTTCTATAGAAACCTCTTCTCACTGACAACTTTTCTATAGAAAACTCATCCCACTTTCAATTTTTCTACCTCCAGCTTTTCTATAGAAAACTCTTCCAATCTTCAATTTATTTATAGAAAACTCTTCCAACCTTCAACTTTTCTATAGAAAACCCTTCCCACCTTCAACTTTTCTATAGAAAACTCTTGCCACCTTCAACTTTTCTATAGAAAACTCTTGCCACCTTCAACTTTTCTATAGAAAACTCTTGCCACCTTCAACTTTTCTATAGAAAACTCTTGCCACCTTCAACTTTTCTATAGAAAACTCTTGCTACCTTCAACTTTTCTATAGAAAACTCTTGCCACCTTCAACTTTTCTATAGAAAACTCTTGCCACCTTCAACTTTTCTATAGAAAACTCTTGCCACCTTCAACTTTTCTATAGAAAACTCTTGCCACCTTCAACTTTTCTATAGAAAACTCTTGCACCTTCAACTTTTCTATAGAAAACTCTTTCCACCTTCAACTTTTCTATAGAAAACTCTTGCCACCTTCAACTTTTCTATAGAAAACTCTTGCCACCTTCGACTTTTCTATAGAAAACTCTTGTCACCTTCAACTTTTTTATAGAAAACTCTTCCCACCTTCAACTTTTCTATAGAAAGCTCTTCCCACCTTCAACTTTTCTATAGAAAACTCTTCCCACCTTCAACTTTTCTATAGAAAACTCTTCCCACCTTCAACTTTTCTATAGAAAACTCTTTCCACCTTCAACTTTTCTATAGAAAACTCTTGCCACCTTCAACTTTTCTATAGAAAACTCTTTCCAACTTCAACTTTTCTATAGAAAACTCTTGCCACCTTCAACTTTTCTATAGAAAACTCTTGCCACATTCAACTTTTGTAAAGAAAACTCTTGCCCCCTTCGACTTTTCTATAGAAAACTCTTGCCAACTTCAACTTTTCTATAGAAAACTCTTCCCACCTTCAACTTTTCTATTGAAAGCTCTTCCCACCTTCAACTTTTCTATAGAAAACTCTTCCCACCTTCAACTTTTCTATAGAAAACTCTTCCCACCTTCAACTTTTCTATAGAAAACTCTTCCCACCTTCAACTTTTCTATAGAAAACTCTTCCCACCTTCAACTTTTCTATAGAAAACTCTTCCCACCTTCAACTTTTCTATAGAAAACTCTTCCCACCTTCAACTTTTCTATAGAAAACTCTTCCCACCTTCAACTTTTCTATAGAAAACTCTTCCCGCCTTCAACTTTTCTATAGAAAACTCATCCCACCTTCTACTTTTCTATAGAAAACTCTTCCCACCTTCAACTTTTCTATAGAAAACTCTTCTCACCTCCAACTTTTCTATAGAAAACTCTTCCCACCTTCAACTTTTCTATAGAAAACTCTTCCCACCTTCAACTTTTTTATAGAAAACTCTTCCTACCTTTAACTTTTTTTTAAAAACTCTTCCAACCTTTAAATTTTATACAGAAAGCTCTTCAAAACTCAAGTTTAATAAAAATCGCGTTTTTATAATTCCCTAAATACATACATAGGATCCAGCTGTGTTTAATTTTTTTTAATAATTTGTGCTTAAACCCCAACAGAGCTAGACTAGAAATCAGTTATTATCTGATCTTTTGTAAAATGCTAACATTTTTTTTATAAATCATTTATTTTTATCACATGAATTGCAATTGAATTCAATGCAAACGTTGCCAATGTCTAAATAATGGTATTACAATTCGATGCTTTTTTCGAACAATTTTTATGGATTTGTGAGTATCAATTTTTTATAACAAAAAAAAAAGAGATTGAATTTGTTAACTGCCAATTGCAGTTTTTAAAAAAATGGGTATCGACAAAAAAGAATTTTATTGCTCTTGTAGTCATTTTTATGTGAACAATATTAGTCATGTTTTCAAATAAAGTATAACAAATTTTTTGTACAATTTTCATGTAACACAGTAGGAGTTTTGAAAAGCTATAAATGGGGTAACATAAACAATTTATTTTGTAAAAGTTGTAGAATTTTATGCATATTTTTCTGCCTTGAAAAAAAATATATATAGAAATCCCAAACACAATTAAACAAATTTTAACCAAACAACTGGGGAATTAAAATTTTATGTATCTGCTCTCAAATATCAAATAGTTGGCTGTTAGTACTTTTCGTTAGGTTCCTTTACACTCAATGGAATTTGAAATTCAAATCTTTTTTGATGATGTCGATGATGAAACACAACAATCCATGAAACCAAAATACATGAATGGGAAAATTTAAAATTGGTAAAAAAAATCCAAGTTTAGCTTTTAATTTACATTTAAATTGAATAACGCAGTCATGAATGAATTTTAAGCAACAACGACAAAAGGTTGAACCCAATACTACAATAATATAAAATCTAAACTAACCTAGAAGTATGCAGTATATTTTGTTATTATGAATGAAATAGGGAATAGGAGAAAGTGGGGGAGGAGGAGAGATTGTATTTTTAAAACTATGATATACTTTTAATAGGATTAATAAACAGAAATTGCAGGATTTATTTAATCAAATCAAAAAATATCTTACACTCAAAAAAAATGTTTAATTACTTATTTGACAGATAATATAAGCATATGGCAACAAAATAGTGAAATAATTTTGTACTAATGGATTATTTAATTAGAAAAGAAGCTGAACAATTCTTTAACGGGATTAACTTTATAATTCACTTCACTTGACCTGCCTAATATTTCGAGTGTACTAATACAGATTAAATGGTATCAATTTACTATGAATTGGCCAAATCAATATTTATAAATTCTATTTTAATTAAATTTTAAATTAAAACAAAATATTTATAAAAAAAATGTTAAATTGTAACTGCCGCAGTAAAAAATAAATTACGAAAACATATGAAAAACGGTGGGTCTAACCGGATTCAGTGATACCCTATACTACTGAGGAAAAATTTTGTAGATTATTTTCAAAGGGGAAATCTATAGAAAAAATCTATCAAAATGTTTATTTTCTTTTTTTTCACGTTTTTTTATAGCATAAAAATATTAACAAAATTTGGATACCAAAATTTTTTAATAACGAATTTTTTTAAGAAAATCTGCTATGACATTTATAGGAAATTTTTCAAAAATTTCTTATTTTTAAGGAAATTTTTAATATATTTCCTTTTTTAATGAAATTTTTAAAAAAAATTCTTATTTTTATAGGAAACTTTACAAAAAAATTTTTTAAGGGAAATTCTTCAAAAATTTAATTTTACAGGAAATTTTTCAAAAGTTTCTTATTTCTATAGGAAATTCTTCGAAAATTTGTAAAAAGTTTCTTATTTTTATAGGAAATTCTTCGAAAATTTCATATTTTTATAGGAAATTTTTCACAAAATTTATTTTTTTATAAGAGGTGGATGTCAGACTAACACAAACTAATAATACCCTTCATATGGTGGTGAAGGGTGTAAAATACGAAAAAGTAAATAAAACAACAGTTGCAAAAATTCTGTATTCTAACAATAATTTCAATTCTACAAAATTTACATTTTATTTACTATTAGTTTTTGAAAAAGAAAATTATTTTAAAAACCAATTAATAGAAATCCAGTAGCTAATATAAATTAACATTTAAAGTTGTTACATTTTACTATGATTTCCCAATTAATCAATGAAAATTAAACATTTTTATATATATTTCCATTTAACATTTTACAAGACTTCAATGTTTATTTATTCCTTCAATATTAAAATGATATGAAATTAAATTAATTTCCTTATTTGATTACAATCAAATTCATGTAATTAGCATATACAATTATCAATGCAACCATTCAAATTCATTTGTATTATTTTGCAACAGAATACGATAATACAAATAATAAAGATAATAATAAATAGCAACATTTATTATTTAAACAAAATATATTTTATATATTTATTACATTTAATGAAATTGAAAATTAATACCATAAATACAGAAACCATATAAAATTAATATAATAGTTTTAAACGAATTGAATAAATAAATAAATGTTATGTTAAAAGTTATTGTTATTAACAAACCCAAAAGTAGGCAATACATTTAACAAATCACAGTCAGGAAAGGGAAAGGAAAAGAGAAAGCCATAATTAGCAGAAGTAATAAATTTATGTCAATAACAGAATAAATAGTAATATTTCAATCAAAACGCCCTAGTTAAGGAAAACAAAATATAAAACGTTTTAATAGTTTTGACTTTAAAGCTTTAATAAAGCTTGTAGCTATAATCCAGTTCAAAAGACCTCAAAAACATTCTTCCTATTTTATTCAAAAAATTTTTTATTTTTATAGCAAATCTTTCAAATTTTTTTTTATTTTGATAGAAAATTTTTTTAAAAAATTTGTATTTTCTTAGGAAATTTTTCAAAAATTTCTCATTTTTATAAGAAATTTTTCAAAAATTTCTTATTTTTATAGGAAATTTTTCAAAAATTTCTTATTTTTATAGGAAATTTTTCAAAAATTTCTTATTTTTATAGGAAATTTTTCAAAATTTTCTTATTTTTATAGGAAATTTTTCAAAAATTTCTTATTTTTATAGGAAATTTTTCAAAAATTTCTTATTTTTATAGGAAATTTTTCAAAAATTTCTTATTTTTATAGGGAATTTTTCAAAAATTTCTTATTTTTATAGGAAATTTTTCAAAAATTTCTTATTTTTATAGGAAATTTTTAAAAATTTCTTATGTTTATAGGAAATTTTTAAAAAATTTCTTAATTTTATAGGAAATTTTTCAAAAATTTCTTATTTTTATAGGAAATTTTTCAAAAATTTCTTATTTTTATAGGAAATTTTTCAAAAATTTCTTATTTTAATAGGAAATTTTTCAAAAATTTCTTATTTTTATAGGATTTTTTTTTAAATTTCTTATTTTTATATGAAATTTTTCAAAAATTTCTAATTTTTATAGGAAATTTTTCAAAAATTTCTTATTTTTATAGGAAATTTTTCAAAAATTTCTTATTTTTATAGGAAATTTTTCAAAAATTTCTTATTTTTATAGGAAATTTTTCAAAAAATTCTTATTTTTATAGGAAATTTTTCAAAAATTTCTTATTTTTTCAAAAATTTCTTATTTTTATAGGAAATTTTTCAAAAATTTCTTATTTTTATAGGAAATTTTTCAAAAATTTCTTATTTTTATAGGAAATTTTTCAAAAATTTCTTATTTTTATAGGAAATTTTTCAAAAATTTCTTATTTTTATAGGAAATTTTTCAAAAATTTCTTATTTTTATAGGAAATTTTTCAAAATTTTCTTATTTTTATAGGAAATTTTTCAAAAATTTCTTATTTTTATAGGAAATTTTTCAAAAATTTCTTATTTTTATAGGAAATTTTTCAAAAATTTCTTATTTTTATAGGGAATTTTTCAAAAATTTCTTATTTTTATAGGAAATTTTTCAAAAATTTCTTATTTTTATAGGAAATTTTTAAAAATTTCTTATGTTTATAGGAAATTTTTCAAAAATTTCTTATTTTTATAGGAAATTTTTCAAAAATTTCTTATTTTTATAGGAAATTTTTCAAAAATTTCTTATTTTTATAGGAAATTTTTCAAAAATTTCTTATTTTTATAGGAAATTTTTCAAAAATTTCTTATTTTTATAGGAAATTTTTCAAAAATTTCTTATTTTTATAGGAAATTTTTCAAAAATTTCTTATTTTTATAGGAAATTTTTCAAAAATTTCTTATTTTTATAGGAAATTTTTCAAAAATTTCTTATTTTTATATGAAATTTTTCAAAAATTTCTTATTTTTATAGGAAATTTTTCAAAAATTTCTTATTTTTATAGAAAATTTTTCAAAAATTTCTTATTTTTATAGGAATTTTTTTTAAAAATTTCTTATTTTTATGGGAAATTTTTCAAAAATTTCTTATTTTTATAGGAAATTTTTCAAAAATTTCTAATTTTTATAGGAAATTTTTCAAAAATTTCTTATTTTTATAGGAAATTTTTCAAAAAATTTCTTATTTTTATAAGAAATTTTTCAAAAATTTCTTATTTTTATAAGAAATTTTTCAAAAATTTCTTATTTTTATAGGAAATTTTTCAAAAATTTCTTATTTTTATAGGAAATTTTTCAAAAATTTTTTATTTTTATAGGAAATTTTTCAAAATTGTCTTATTTTTATAGGAAATTTTTCAAAAATTTCTTATTTTTATAGGAAATTTTTCAAAAATTTCTTATTTTTTTAAGAAATTTTTCAAAAATTTCTTATTTTTATAAGAAATTTTTCAAAAATTTCTTATTTTTATAAGAAATTTTTCAAAAATTTCTTATTTTTATAGGAAATTTTTCAAAAATTTCTTATTTTTATAGGAAATTTTTCAAAAATTTCTTATTTTTATAGGAAATTTTTCAAAAATTTCTTATTTTTATAGGAAATTTTTCAAAAATTTCTTATTTTTATAGGAAATTTTTCAAAAATTTCTTATTTTTATAGGAAATTTTTCAAAAATTTCTTATTTTTATAGGAAATTTTTCAAAAATTTCTTATTTTTATAGGAAATTTTTCAAAAATTTCTTATTTTTATAGGAAATTTTTCAAAAATTTCTTATTTTTATAGGAAATTTTTCAAAAATTTCTTTTTTTTATAGGAAATTTTTCAAAAATTTCTAATTTTTATAGGAAATTTTTCAAAAATTTCTTATTTTTATAGGAAATTTTTCAAAAATTTCTTATTTTTATAGGAAATTTTTCAAAAATTTCTTATTTTTTCAAAAATTTCTTATTTTTATTGGAAATTTTTCAAAAATTTCTTATTTTTATAGGAAATTTTTCAAAAATTTCTTATTTTTATAGGAAATTTTTCAAAAATTTCTTATTTTTATAGGAAATTTTTCAAAAATTTCTTATTTTTATAGGAAATTTTTCAAAAATTTCTTATTTTTATAGGAAATTTTTCAAAAATTTCTTATTTTTATAGGAAATTTTTCAAAAATTTCTTATTTTTATAGGAAATTTTTCAAAAATTTCTTATTTTTATAGGAAATTTTTCAAAAATTTCTTATTTTTATAGGAAATTTTTCAAAAATTTCTTATTTTTATAGGAAATTTTTCAAAAATTTCTTATTTTTATAGGAATTTTTTTTAAAGATTTCTTATTTTTATGGGAAATTTTTCAAAAATTTCTTATTTTTATAGGAAATTTTTCAAAAATTTCTAATTTTTATAGGAAATTTTTCAAAAATTTCTTATTTTTATAGGAAATTTTTCAAAAAATTTCTTATTTTTATAGGAAATTTTTCAAAAATTTCTTATTTTTATAAGAAATTTTTCAAAAATTTCTTATTTTTATAGGAAATTTTTCAAAAATTTCTTATTTTTATAGGAAATTTTTCAAAAATTTTTTATTTTTATAGGAAATTTTTCAAAATTGTCTTATTTTTATAGGAAATTTTTCAAAAATTTCTTATTTTTATAGGAAATTTTTCAAAAATTTATTATTTTTTTAAGAAATTTTTCAAAAATTTCTTATTTTTATAAGAAATTTTTCAAAAATTTCTTATTTTTATAGGAAATTTTTCAAAAATTTCTTATTTTTATAGGAAATTTTTCAAAAATTTCTTATTTTTATAGGAAATTTTTCAAAAATTTCTTATTTTTATAGGAAATTTTTCAAAAATTTCTTATTTTTATAGGAAATTTTTCAAAAATTTCTTATTTTTATAGGAAATTTTTCAAAAATTTCTTATTTTTATAGGAAATTTTTCAAAAATTTCTTATTTTTATAGGAAATTTTTCAAAAATTTCTTTTTTTTATAGGAAATTTTTCAAAAATTTCTATTTTTTATAGGAAATTTTTCAAAAATTTCTTATTTTTATAGGAAATTTTTTAAAAATTTCTTATTTTTATCGGAAATTTTTCAAAAATTTCTTATTTTTATAGGAAATTTTTCAAAAATTTCTTATTTTCATAGGAAATTTTTCAAAAATTTCTTATTTTTATAGGAAATTTTTCAAAAATTTCTTATTTTTATAGGAAATTTCTCAAAAATTTCTTATTTTTATAGGAAATTTTTCAAAAATTTCTTATTTTTATAGGAAATTTTTCAAAAATTTCTTATTTTTATAGAAAATTTTTCAAAAATTTCTTATTTTTATAGGAAATTTTTCAAAAATTTCTTATTTTTATACGAAATTTTTCATTTTTTTCTTATAGGAAGTTTTTTTAAAAATTTGATATTTTAATAGGAAATTTTTAAAAAATTTCATATTTTTATAGGAAATTTTTAAGAATTTTCTATTTTTACAGGAAATTTTTGAAAAAATTTACCACGACATTTGGAAAAAAAAAATTTATACAAAATTTTTCTTATTTTCATAGGAAATTTTGCAAAAATTTCGTATTTTTATAGGAAATTTTTCAAAAATTTCTTATTTTTATAGGAAATTTTTCAAATAATTTCTTATTTTTATAGGAAATTTTGCAAAAATTTCGTATTTTTAAAGGAAATTTTTCAAAAATTTATTATTTTTAAAGGAATTTTTTCAAAATTTTTTATTATTTTAAAAGAATTTTTTTTTTCAAAATATCTTATTTCTATAGAAAATTTCTAAAAACTTTCTTATTTTTATTGAAATTTTTTTTAATTTTTCAAAAAAATTTCTCATTCTTATAGGAAATTTTTCAAAATTTTCTTATTTTTAAAGGAATTTTTTCAAAATTTTTTATTATTTTAAAAGAATTTTTTTTTTTTTCAAAATATCTTATTTCTATAGAAAATTTCTAAAAACTTTCTTATTTTTATTGAAATTTTTTTAAAAATATTGTATTTTTATAGGAAATTTTCAAATCACTTCTTAAGTATTGCTTAGGATATTTTTCAAAAATATCATAATTGTTCAAAAATTTCTTTATTTAAAAAAAAACTTCTTATTTGTGAAAAATTTCTTATTTTCAATAATTTCTATCGAATATTTTCTATTTTGAATACAAAAAAAATTTTAAATTCTTACTTTTATAGTTAAATTTTCAGAAAATAAGATTTTGTAAGAAATCGTTAAAAAAAAATTGATTTTAATAAGAAACTTCCTCCGACAATCTTTAAAATTCTTGAATTCTTAATTTTAAAAATACCGATACACGTGTTTCCTTTTTGGTATCCTTTGCATATTCTATTCAGTAGAATCATGTTATTTTAATATAAAATGGATTTTATTAATTGTTATTTAAACTCCAATTAAACTGTTGGTAACTCGTTTAAATTCAATTTGCTTTTATTTCTAGTTGTCACCTCACAAAAGCCCTGACCTGACCTTGTTTAATTGATTTGATGTTAAATTTAAAGCATCAAAAGCTAAAAAGTGTATAATATTGCTAAAAATCAAATAGAAACTATAGAGAATATTTTTACCAAAAAACTTTTTAACTCAATTAAAACTATAGAGTTTCTTTCAAAATATTTATTTATCTTTTTTTTTGCAAATATTGAAAATAAAGTTCACTGTTTTTGGCTTAATAGCAATTAGTTATTTAAACAAACTTTAGCCAGTTTAAATGGAATCTTTTTTTAAATTTTTTTTTATAATAAAAATAATATAAATATTTGAAAAAAAGCGAGAAAATAAATAATTTTTAGTCATAAAATAAAAATATATATAACAGGAGCAATTAGCAAAACAAGTTTCGAAATTTATGTAAATATTTTAGTTATAAATAAAAAATGTAAAACAATTTCTTTTATAAAACCATTATTAAATAATTGGCAATTTAGTAAACATTAAAAGAGAGCAGGTGGCCAAATAAAATACAATTTTTTTAATAGTTTTTTTTTTTTTTTTTGTTAACACTGGTCAACTGCAAAAATAAGATTTAAGTTTAAGTACTTTTTTAAAACAAGAATTTTTCAAAATCAACCAATTTTTGTGAACAAGTGTAATGTACAACTTTCTAAAGAGTTTTATTTATTTTTTATTTGTATATAAAAACAAGCGATAGTAACCAACTTAATTCTCATGCTTAAGTCGTTGATTTATTAAATAATATATCAAATAAAATTTTTGAATAATTTAGACCCGAAAAAAGCTCACAACTTTTCCAAATGAAACTTTTATTAAATTACGAAAAATTTACAAATTCAACAAAAACATCATTTGTCTCCCCCATTTGGATTATAAATAAATATATTATAACTTTTCAAAACTTAAAAAAATCTTCGCTTAAGTTTATTACTTTTATGTGATTCCATTTGTTTTATTTTCATCCTGTCCACATTTTTTTATAATACCAAAATTTTTTATGCATTTATCGCATTTACTGGGTAACTGCTATAAATCATTTAGGACCTACATTCGCAGTAACTAAAAAAAAATTACTGCTAAAAACCATTTACTTGTTTATTTGTTATCCATACATTTTTGATAAGTTATAAAGAAATTTTTGCGTATATATCGCATTTTTGTGAGTATTTTTTAGATTCATATTTTTGTATTTTTTGTGAAATTCAACATTTTCCCAATGGTAAATAAAATTCATGCAACTTTTTATGAAATATTTATATTTGAGTGCAAATGTAAGTGCATTAAGCTCGCACTGACTCTGAAAAAGGAGAAAATGAAAAATAGTCTCCACAATTAAACCTAAGGCAGAGGTGTTTCCCTTTGGCTCAGTGAAGCATAGGATCACCAGTAAGGAAATAACAAAGATTTATATAAAAAATTTTCCTTAGAAAAATTGTATGCTTAAAATTTTCTTTAGAGAAAAATTTTCTGTAGAAAAATTTTGCATTAAAAATTTTCTATAGAAATATTTTATATCGAAATTTTTTATAGAAAAACTTTATATCGAAAATTTTCTATAGAAAAGTTTTGTATCGAAAATTTTCTATAAAAAAATTTTATAACGAAAATTTTCTTTAGAAAAATTGTATATCAAAAATTTCTAAAGAACATTTTTTATAATTTTTTTTTTTAAAGGAAAATTATATTTTCTTTACAAAAATTTTCTACATAAAAACTTTAATTTTTTAATCCTAAATTTTCTATATAATTATTTTATATAGTAAATTTTCTTTCAAAAAAATTTATATCGAATATTTTCTATACAAAAACTTTATATAGAAGATTTTCTATACAAAAATTTTATATCGAACATTTTTTACAAAAAAAATTTAATATCGAAAATTGGCTATACAAAAATTTTGTATTGAAAAATTTTATATCGAAAATTTTCTATAGAAAAACTTAATATCGAAAATTTTCTATTGAAAAATTTTATACAGAAAATTTTCTTTAGAAAAATTTTATACAGAAAATTTTCTTTAGAAAAATTTTGTATCGAAAATTTTCTTAAGAAAAATTTTATATCGAAAGTGTCTATACAAAATTTTATATTAAAAATTTTATATAGAAAAATTTGATATCGAAAAATTTTTTTAGAAATAATGTACATTGAAAATTTTCTATAGAAACATTTTCTATTTAAAAATTGTATATCAAAAATTTTTTGGAAAAAATTTTTTCGATAAAATATTCTTTAGAAAAATTTGATATTGAAAATTTACCTTAGAAAAATTTTAAAACGAAAAATTTCTATAGAAAATTTTTAATCGAAAATTTTAAAAAGAAAAATTTTATATAAAAATTTCCCATAGAAAAATTTTATTTCAAAATTTTCTATGGAAAAATTTTATATAGAAAATTTTTCAAAATAAAAATTATTAGCATTTATTTTTTATTGATAACATATTCCTCGACGTGTTTCAATTTTGTTATTTTTTGAAAAATTTTATATCGAATATTTTCTTCCAAAAAATATTTGTAGCTAAAATTTTCTACACAAAAATTATATGTCGAAAATATTGTACTAAAAATTTTCTATTGAAAATTTTCTGCAGAAATACTTTCTATAAAAAATTTTGGAATTAAAAATTTTCTATAGAAAAATTTTATATAAAAAAATTTTCTAAAGAAAAATTTTATATATAATATTTTGGTTTTGTTTTTTATTTTTTAAAAAATCTTATATCGAAAATTTTTTATAAAAAAAAAATTTTATATCCAAATTTTTTTTTTAATTTTATATCCAAAACTTTCTTTAAAAAAATTTTGTATTGAAATTTTCTATACAAAAATTTTATACTGAATATTTTCTATACAATGATTTTATACTAAAAATTTTCTTAAAAAAATTTTTAGTTTCTTTAAAAAAATTTGCTACAGAAAATTTTTATTTTAAAATTTTTTATAAAAACATTTTGTATTAAAAACTTTTTAAAGAAAAATGTCATGCTAAAAATTGTTTATGAAAAAATTTGACATTAAAAATTTTCTTAGAAAAATTTCATGCCGAAAATTTTCTTTAAACAAATTTTGTATCTAAAATTTTATACTGAAAATTTTCTATACCAAAAATTATATGTCGAAAATTTTCTATACAACAACTTTATATCAAAAATTTTCTATATAAAAACCTTATGTCAAAAATTTTCAGTAGAAAATTTTTAAACGAAATTTTCTACAGAAAAATCTTAAATCGAAAATTTCTATACAAACATTTTATATTACAAATTGTCTAAAGATCAAACGCGAATACTCTTTCTTTTTAAAGAAAAATTTTATATCGAAAATTTTCTACTCAAAAATTTGATATCGGAAATTTTCGATAGAAAAATTTTATATACAAAATTTTTATAAAAAAATTTTACATCGAAAATTTTCTAGAAAAATATTTTATAGCGAAAATTTTCCATATAAAATTTTTATATCGAAAATTTTCTATAAAAAAAAAGTACCGAAAATTTTCTTTAGAAATTTTTCTTTCGAAATTTTCAGTCGAAAAATTTGATACAGAAAATTTTTTATAGAAATATTTTATATCAAAATTTTCTATAGAAAAATTTTAGATCAAAAATTTTTGATAAAAAAAAATTATATAAAATTTTCTAAAAAAATATTTTATAGCGAAAATTTTCCATATAAAATTTTTATCGAAAATTTTCTATAGAAAAATTTTATATCGAAATTTTCTGTCGAAAAATTTGATATCAAAAATTTTCTATAGAAAAATTTTATTTCGAAAATTTTGTATCGAAAATTCTCTATAGAAAAATTTTATATTAAAATATTCTATAGAAAAATTTTATATCAAAAATCTTCTATAGAAAAATTTTATATCAAAAATTTTCTATAGAAAAATTTTATATCAAAGTTTTCTTATAAAGCCCTACTGTGCTTAGTTATGTTACTCTCATACATACATTAAACCCATTATACCAGAAAAACGTCACTAAAATATGCATTTCAAATAAAAAAATGGTTCCACTTAAAAACGAACTTAACACCCAATTTGGCCCCCAACTCATTGGCCCTTAACACACAAAAAAGCAAAAAAGAAAATCCAGTCAATAAACTCCAAACCCATGCACTACAAGTCATACAATTAAATACAAAAACGCCAAAATGTTTGGGAAAAAAGCTAAAGCGGAAATAAAACAAAAGGCAAATATCAAAAAACATTATATCCCTTTTTCCACACAGAAAATCATGCATCACTAGGACATGTCTGTAAATGCTACTAAGGCTAAGAGGAGGGGGAATGTTTGAACTCAATAATTCATACAATTTTTTGTTTGTTTGCGTTTAATAAATATTATTAACGAATGTGTATAAAAGTTTGCTAAATAATAAAACAGGACGAGTATAAATGAAAAAAGCAAACAAATAAAAAAAATAACTTTATGTTGAATAAATGTTAAAGAATGTGAAATAAATAATAAATAAAATGTATAAATGGAAACAGAAAAACGTTTGTACAATAATATTTAAACATTTACAAATACAAGTATACACATATACAGACAAAACAAAATGTTAGCATGAAGAATTATGTAAGAACCCAATGAACAACAAATTTTCTATATATACAATTTTTCTATAAAAAAAAAATTTAATATAAAATTTTTCTCTAGAAAATTTTCGATATAAAATTTTTCTATAGAAAATTTTCGATATAAAATTTTTCTATAGAAAATTTTCGATATAAAATTTTTCTATAGAAAATTTTCGATATAAAATTTTTCTATAGAAAATTTTTCTATAGAAAATTTTCGATATAAAATTTTTCTATAGAAAATCTTCGATATAAAATTTTTCTTTAGAAAATTTTCGATATAAAATTTTTCTGTAGAAAATTTTCGATATAAAATTTTTCTATAGAAAATTTTCGATATAAAATTTTTCTATAGAAAATTTTCGATATAAAATTTTTCTATACAAAATTCTCGATATAAAATTTTTGTTAAGAGGTTGTGGGTTCGAATCCGGGCTCAGGTTCATATCATAAATTTTTATTTTTTAATTTTAATAATTTTTATGATTTTTTAATTAGATTAATAATTTTTAAGAATACTGAAAAAACTATGTGACACTTAGCAGTGTGGAATGCTGCATTTTCTGTCCCGCTACGGACTTCATCAGCACACTGTGTCACCAACTGTTAGATGCCAGTAGTTAAGATCATCTATTTAACTGAATTCTTAAGCGAAATTGAAAACGAGAATTATATTAACACTCATTTCTATTTCACCTATGACCATATGATCGATTCAGTTAGACGAACTTATCCACCATAGTTTTTTCCTTTATGTTTTGTATTCCTATACTTTATTAATCTACATTTACTTTGTACTTTAACCAACTGCCAGCTGGTAATGAAGACAAAGATTTTTGTTTTGACAAGTTTCTGTTTATTTATTTTTACGTTAATGCAAATTTGAATTTAGTATCAACTGAATCGATCATATGGTCATAGGTGAAATAGAAATGAGTGTTAATATAATTCTCGTTTTCAATTTCGCTTAAGAATTCAGTTAAATAGATGATCTTAACTACTGGCATCTAACAGTTGGTGACACAGTGTGCTGATGAAGTCCGTAGCGGGACAGAAAATGCAGCATTCCACACTGCTAAGTGTCACATAGTTTTTTCAGTATTCTTAAAAATTATTAATCTAATTAAAAAATCATAAAAATTATTAAAATTAAAAAAATAAAAATTTATGATATGAACCTGAGCCCGGATTCGAACCCACAACCTCTTAACATAAATTCATGGTTCAACTAAAAATTAATTTCTTTCTATAAAATTTTTCTATAGAAAATTTTCAATATAAAATTTTTCTATAGAAAATTTTCGATATAAAATTTTTCTATGGAAAATTTTCGATATAAAATTTTTCTATGGAAAATTTTCAATATAAAATTTTTCTATGGAAAATTTTCAATATAAAATGTTTCTATGGAAAATTTTCGATATAAAATTTTTCTTTGGAAAATTTTCGATATAAAATTTTTCTATAGAAAATTTCCGATATAAAATTTTTCTATAGAAAATTTTCGATATAAAATTTTTCTATAGAAAATTTTCGATATAAAATTTTTGATACAAAAATTTTCTACAGAAAACTTTCGATACAAAATTTTTCGTTTACAAAATTTTCAATTTTTTTATAGAACATATTCGATACAAAATTTTTCTATAAAACAATTTCCATACAAAATTTTTCTATAGAAAATTTTCGATACAAAATTTTTGATATAAAATTTTTCTATACAAAATTTTTGATAAAAAATTTTATATTCAAAATTTTCGATACAAAATTTTTTTATAGAAAATCTTCGATACAAAATTTTTTTATAAAAAATTTTCGATACAAAATTTTTCTATAAAAAATTTTCGATATAAATTTTTCTAAGAAATTTTTCGATATAAATTTTTCTATAACAAAATTTTGATATACGATTTATCTATGAAACATTTTCGATATGAGATTTTTCTATAAAACATTATCGATTTAAAATTTTTCTTTAGAAAATTTTCGATACAAAATTCTCCTATAGAAAAATTTCGATATACAAAATTTGTCTATGGAAAATTTTTCTATAGAAAATTTTCGATATAAAATTTGTCTTTAGAAAATGTTCGATACAAAATATTTCTATAGAAAATTTTCTGTATAAAATTTTTCTATAAAAAATTTTCGATACAAATTTTTTCTATAAAAAATTTTCTATAAAAAATTTTCGATATAAAATTTTTCTATCGAATATTTTTCTATAATAAATTTTCGATACAAAATTTTTCTATAGAAAATTATCGATATGCAATTTTTATATAGAAAATTTTCGATATAAAATTTTTGTATAGAAAATTCTCGATATAAAATTTTTGTACAGAAAATTTTCGATGTAAAATTTTTCTATAGAAAATTTCGATAGAAAATTTTCGATACAAAATTTTTCTATAGAAAATTTTCGATATAAAATTTTTCTAAAGAAAATTTTCGATATAAAATTATTCTATAGAAAATTTCCGATTTGAAATTTTTCTATAGAAAATTTTCGATTTAAAATTTTTCCATTGAATATTAAAATTGCTCTCTGGGTAATACGATTTCTGTGTGACGTTAACAAATAAGTGCAAAATGGTAGGAAAACAAAAAGGAGTCATCGATACAATAATGATGGCATACAATTGTTAAAATATGTATGAAATATAAAATATAATAAATCTATGTTTTTTTCATAACATGTTTGTATCTACTATAAATATTATTGTTATTATTATTTTATACTAAAGCTATTTTTCTGTTGATTTCATTAAGGACAACGGCATTGCGTATAAAAATCGTACATCGTACGAATACAAAATTTCAATGAATGTTTTAAATACATTCCAACCAATAAACGGAAATCCTTTATCATGATTTTCATCCTGTATACATAATTTATAGCCAAAGGATTTGCGTTTGAGTTCGTATTTACTTGTTAACATATTATGGATCATCGGTGTAAAAAAAGCTTTTAAAATAGCATCAATGCAAAAGGGAAAGGTGAATTTTTTGCGCTTAATTGCGAATAATCTAAAAATAATATTTGTTTGTGTATTAACAAAAAATTTTTGTTAAATTGATTAAAAACTAGTAATTCAAGTGCTGTAACGTGGTGGTAAATTATAACAAAATGTCAAATAAATATTTGACATTTTGTTTGGAATCTGAAAATCATTTTCATTAGTAACATTTACATGAATCAACAATTTTAGTACATCAATATCTCGCAAACTTTATCTGCTGTGATTTTCAATTAAAACTTTTTCTATTACCATCGATAGTCATTAGTGTTAATTTTCTGGTGACATGCCATTTTTACCACCATCTATAAGTATTGTTTTATATTGTTATATAAAATTTTGTTTAGTTCATAGAGTATGCAATTTTTTATTTAATTTTCGTAATTTGTTTAGCTTTTTTATTTGCTAAAGCTTCAATTTTATTTGTTGTTTTAAAGCTTTAGCTTTGAAGTTATTCTAAAATTGTGAATAAAACAGGGGGAGTCATACAAATTTTCTGTTATTTTGCCCTAAACAGAGGGGGAGCTAGTAGACCTAGTAAAACTTTTTCAATTAGCATTCAATGGCATGGAAAATTGCAATTTTGAAAATATGTTTTAGTCTATAAAAACTGTTGGACTATTTGTAATAAGTATGATGATTATGGTTGTAAATATTTATGTTTATAACATCAACTTATTTCTGCAAAGCGAACTAGAACTATTATGGTAATAGGTTTCTGGCTAAAGAGATATTAGAATAAAATTGCAATTATATTAGGCACAGCTAAATGAGGGATTAGAAAAAACATATTTTACAATAATAAAATTTAATGAAATATGAAATTGATAAAAAAAATATTTTTTATCAACATCTAAAAATCATCTAAAGTAGACCTTATACAAACGAATTTGATACTAACACTTCAAGTAATTATTCTGAAACATTCAAAATTTTTTATACAAATATTTTAATACAAAGTTTTATATCGAACATTTTTTATAGAAAAATTTTATTTCGAAAATTTTTTACAGAAAAATTTTAAATCGAAATTTTTTATAGAAAAATTTTATATAGAAAAGTTTTATAAAAAAAACATTTTATGGAAAATTCGGTAAAAAAAAATTTATATTGAAAATTTTATATCGAAAATTTTCTAAAGAAAAATTGTATCAAAAATTTTCTATCGAGAAATTGTATCAAAAATTTTCTATCGAGAAATTGTATATGGAAAATTTTCTATAGAAATATTTTATAAATATAAATATTTTATATCGAAAAGTTTCTATAGAAAAACTATTATTTTTTATACTAAAATTTTATATAAAAAATGTTCAATAAAAAAATTGTATAAATATAATTTTCTATAGAAAACTTTTAAAAAGAAAATTTTTTATAAAAAAATTTCATATCGAAAATTTTCTATAGAAAAATTTTTTAACGAAAGTTTCATAAATAAAATGTATATAAAAATATTCTACACAAAAATTTTTCATTGAAAATTTCCTATAAAAAAATTTTATATCGAAAAATTTATAACGACAATTTTTTATAGAAAAATTGTATAACAAAAATTTTTAATAGACATTTTTTATTTCGAAAATATTTTACACAAAAATTTTCTATAAAAAAAATTTTATACCAAAAGTTTTATAACAAAAAAATTTGTATCGAAAATGTTTAAACAAAAATTTTAGATCAAAAATTTTCTATGCAAAAGTTCTCTATTAAAAAAATTTATATTCAAAACTTTTTATTAAAAATTATATATCAAATAATAACTACACAAAAATTTAATATCAAAAATTTTTATACAAAAATTGTATAAAAAAAATTTTAGTACAAGATTTTACGACAAATATTTTATATACAAAAATTATGTATCGAAAATTTTTACACAAAAATATTAGGTCAAAAATTTTCTATGCAAACATTTTCTATCCAAAAAATTTTTTTCGAAGATTTTCTATACAAAAATGTTATACCAAAAATTGTATATCCAAAATTTTCTATAGAAAAATTTTATATCGAGAGTTTTCTATAGAAAAATTTTATATCGAAAATTTTCCATAGAAAAATTTTATATCGAAAATTTTCTATAGAAAAATTTTATATCGAAATTTTTCTAGAGAAAAATTTTATATCGAAATTTTTCTAGAGAAAAATTTTATATCGAAAATTTTCTATAGAAAAATTTTATATCGAAAATTTTCTATAGAAAAATTTTATATCGAAAATTTTCTATAGAAAAATTTTATATTGAAAATTTTCTATAGAAAAATTTTATATCGAAAATTTTCTATAGAAAAATTTTATATCGAAAATTTTCTATAGAAAAATTTTATATCGAAAATTTTCTATAGAAAAATTTTATATCGAAAATTTTCTATAGAAAAATTTTATATCGAAAATTTTCTATAGAAAAATTTTATATCGAAAATTTTCTATAGAAAAATTTTATATCGAAAATTTTCTATAGAAAAATTTTATATCGAAAATTTTCTATAGAAAAATTTTTTAACGAAAGTTTCATAAATAAAATGTATATCAAAATATTCTACACAAAAATTTTTCATTGAAAATTTTCTATAAAAAAAAATTTATATCGAAAAATTTATAACGACAATTTTTTATAGAAAAATTGTATAACAAAAATTTTTAATAGACATTTTTTATTTCGAAAATATTTTACACAAAAATTTTCTATAAAAAAATTTTATACCAAAAGTTTTATAACAAAAAAATTTGTATCGAAAATGTTTAAACAAAAATTTTAGATCAAAAATTTTCTATGCAAAAGTTCTTTATTAAAAAAATTTATATTCAAAACTTTTTATTAAAAATTATATATCAAATAATAACTACACAAAAATTTAATATCAAAAATTTTTATACAAAAATTGTATAAAAAAAATTTTAGTACAAGATTTTATGACAAATATTTTATATACAAAAATTATGTATCGAAAATTTTTACACAAAAATATTAGGTCAAAAATTTTCTATGCAAACATTTTCTATCCAAAAAATTTTTATCGAAGATTTTCTATACAAAAATGTTATATCAAAAATTGTATATCGAAAATTTTCTATAGAAAAATTTTATATCGAGAGTTTTCTATAGAAAAATTTTATATCGAGAGTTTTCTATAGAAAAATTTTATATCGAAAATTTTCTATAGAAAAATTTTATATCGAAAATTTTCTATAGAAAAATTTTATATCGAAATTTTTCTAGAGAAAAATTTTATATCGAAAATTTTCTATAGAAAAATTTTATATCGAAAATTTTCTATAGAAAAATTTTATATCGAAATTTTTCTAGAGAAAAATTTTATATCGAAAATTTTCTATAGAAAAATTTTATATCGAAAATTTTCTATAGAAAAATTTTATATCGAAAATTTTCTATAGAAAAATTTTATATCGAAAATTTTCTATAGAAAAATTTTATATCGAAAATTTTCTATAGAAAAATTTTATATCGAAAATTTTCTATAGAAAAATTTTATATCGAAAATTTTCTATAGAAAAATTTTATATCGAAAATTTTCTATAGAAAAATTTTATATCGAAAATTTTCTATAGAAAAATTTTTTAACGAAAGTTTCATAAATAAAATGTATATCAAAATATTCTACACAAAAATTTTTCATTGAAAATTTCCTATAAAAAAATTTTATATCGAAAAATTTATAACGACAATTTTTTATAGAAAAATTGTATAACAAAAATTTTTAATAGACATTTTTTATTTCGAAAATATTTTACACAAAAATTTTTTATAAAAAAAATTTTATACCAAAAGTTTTATAACAAAAAAATTTGTATCGAAAATGTTTAAACAAAAATTTTAGATCAAAAATTTTCTATGCAAAAGTTCTCTATTAAAAAAATTTATATTCAAAACTTTTTATTAAAAATTATATATCAAATAATAACTACACAAAAATTTAATATCAAAAATTTTTATACAAAAATTGTATAAAAAAAATTTTAGTACAAGATTTTACGACAAATATTTTATATACAAAAATTATGTATCGAAAATTTTTACACAAAAATATTAGGTCAAAAATTTTCTATGCAAACATTTTCTATCCAAAAAATTTTTTTCGAAGATTTTCTATACAAAAATGTTATACCAAAAATTGTATATCCAAAATTTTCTATAGAAAAATTTTATATCGAGAGTTTTCTATAGAAAAATTTTATATCGAAAATTTTCTATAGAAAAATTTTATATCGAAAATTTTCTATAGAAAAATTTTATATCGAAATTTTTCTAGAGAAAAATTTTATATCGAAATTTTTCTAGAGAAAAATTTTATATCGAAAATTTTCTATAGAAAAATTTTATATCGAAAATTTTCTATAGAAAAATTTTATATCGAAAATTTTCTATAGAAAAATTTTATATTGAAAATTTTCTATAGAAAAATTTTATATCGAAAATTTTCTATAGAAAAATTTTATATCGAAAATTTTCTATAGAAAAATTTTATATCGAAAATTTTCTATAGAAAAATTTTATATCGAAAATTTTCTATAGAAAAATTTTATATCGAAAATTTTCTATAGAAAAATTTTATATCGAAAATTTTCTATAGAAAAATTTTATATCGAAAATTTTCTATAGAAAAATTTTATATCGAAAATTTTCTATAGAAAAATGTTATATCGAAAATTTTCTATAGAAAAATTTTATATCGAAAATTTTCTATAGAAAAATTTTATATCGAAAATTTTCTATAGAAAAATTTTATATCGAAAATTTTCTATAGAAAAATTTTATATCGAAAATTTTCTATAGAAAAATTTTATATCGAAAATTTTCTATAGAAAAATTTTATATCGAAAATTTTCTATACAAAAATTTGATATCGAAAATTTTCTATACAAAAATTTTATATCGAAAATTTTCTATAGAAAAATTTTATTCAAAAAGAAGAGTTTTTGCATTTGATCCCAAATCTGTTACATTTATTTATTAATGTAACAGACCAATTTATTGATAAAAAGCCAAAAAATGTTTGCGGAGAAACCAAAGTCCTCGACGCGTTTCGATGGTTGGTTAAGCCATCTCTTCATGAGGATTATCCCCAATTTAGACAGATCGAAAACCTCGCATTATTACTAAATTTACAAACATAACTATTAAGAATTATGTTCATAAACCAAAAGTAAAAGCGTAGATTATCGACTGAACAAAAACAAACATTTTTCAGTTTTCATCTACCTTCACTTCCCACATTCTTGCTGTAGCCGTCGGCTACTATATGCAGAATGCTGTGAAAAATTTTTTATAAAAAAATTTTATATTGAAAACTTTCTATAAAAATTTTTATATTGATAATTTTCTATAGATAAAATTGTATATCGAAAATTTTCTATAGAAAAATTTTACATTGAAAATTTTCTATAGAAAATGTTAATTGAAAATTTTCTGTAAAAAAGTTTTATTTTGAAAATTTTCTGTAGAAAAATTTAATTTTGAAAATTTTCTATGAAAAAAATTGTGTATATAGAAATTGTTTCTATTAAAGCCTTATATGCAAAATTTTCTAGTAAAACTTAATTTGAATTTCATTAAACTATTTTAACCAATTTTTTTTTTTTTTTTTTTGTCAAAATTACAAAATTTTATCCAAACTGTTTCAACATCATCTTAAATTTCAATAGATTTTAGAATATTCTTTTATTTTTATTTCCTTTAATATTGACAACACATTTTGTAAAACTCCAACTTAATTTATCTCAAATGTCAAACGTCTTTGCAAGAGTAATTTTTCCTAAATTTTGGCAGCAGCACCAACAAAAGTCACAGGAAATTGAAAAAATATTTAAGCAGAAAAAAAAACTAAAAACTATAAAACGATTTCACGCCAAAGAGATACACATAAACTCTACTTCTAAGCCACAAAATTTAATCAGTGTTTGAGTGGAAAATGAATAGAAAAGAAAATGCGTTCGTTGTAGTAACTTTAACTTTAACTTATGCATCAACACGCAAACAATCTAGGCAGCCCTAAAAACGAGAAATAGAAAGAGAAGTTTTTTTTTTATATTAGATATATTTTTGGCACATATTTTTTAACTTAAATATTTTTTTTTCTATTTTTGCTAGTTTTCTGCTCTGTATAATATTTTCAAACATTACATGCATAAAAACATTTTGCGGTTTTTCCTTTAGCTTCAGGGGAATAGTTAGTCCTTTATTCCTTTTCTTTTGCTATTTTTGAAAATATTAAAAAAAAGAACCAGCAGTTTTGTTGCTAGAAAACTATGAGAAGGTTAAACCCTGAACCATTCTTCTACTATATGTCATGGTGTCACATATATAGAACTTTTGCTTGTCCTTTTATTTAGCACACATACATACACATTCATACACACACAGCAGAAAGCAGCGGAAATTTAGCTGCAAAAAATCTAAAATTAAAAACTTTAAATATTTTTCTATCTAAAATGTAAACTAAGGCAGTTGCAACATGATCACTGGTGCGTTATGTCTTGGAAAAAATATAGTTTTTATATAACTTTTATTTTGCTACTTTCTGTTTCTTTAGCATAAAAATGTAGAGAACATTTTTGTAATATTTTACGTGTTACATTGTATGACCGAAAGTATCTCAACATGAATTTTTAATGCTAAAGGAAATAGTTAGTTGCGACACTGCCACAACCACCACCAGCGGCAGTAGCAGCAACAGCAACTTCACTTTACCCATTTCAGCAATAACAATTCATGTGTCATTTTACCCGAGAGTAAACTTTGTGTAAAAATTGCGTTTAAATTTTACGCGAAGACAGGAAACACTTTATTATTTTTTTATATAAAAATGGAACTTTTATACTTTAGGAAGTATAAAACATTTTTTAAACATAGTATTTAGGTAGAAAAATGTTTAAAGTTAACAAGACCCATGTAGTGACATGACATATATATATGTATGTAAAATTTCTTTTAAATTCTTAATTGACGGAGAAAAGAGCATTCTTCCTTATCCACTAGCTTAAAATAAAAAAAAATTCCATTTATTGTCCCACTTAATAGCAGCTTAATCGTGAACCTATAATAAGTACATTTTTAAAGTCTACATCTAAGAAGTTTTCCGAATAAAATATCCATTTACTATAGCAGGAAAATCTTATCCGTATTCAACAAATGATTTTTTTTCATCCTTAAAATCTTTCAAATACGAAATAGGGAAGACTTGGCCATTAAAAAGAAATTCTATGTCAGACATAGTTAATATATGGTCACTTTATTGCACCTAATATGTAATCTTATTTGTAATCTAATAAGTAATCATTAGATGTTTAATTCCATAATTCTAAACCCTATCATCTGTTCGGTTCGCTCGATAAGTGTTAATTACATTTAAGGCTCAATATAATCTTCAATTAAAATAGTTAACCTCCAGTATAGGAATTAAAATTTTGCGCGTATATTAAGCCAATGACATTAAACTAATTGTCACTAACACAAGGCGGATTTAATTAAATGCAAATGCAGGGCTTTTTGCATAATAATAGAGTCAGGGATAACAATTTGAGGCCTTTTAGAGTACAAACAAAATTCTATAACAAAAACCTTTAGCAAAATTTTAAATCGAAATTTTTTATAGAGAAATTTAGTATCTAAAATTTTCGATAGAGAAATTTTATATCGATAATTTTTTAAGAAACAATTTTATATTGATAATGTCATAATCTTTAATAGATTCTGTAGAAATTTTTGTCATAGAAAAATTTTGAAACAAACATTTTATACCTAAATTTTCATAGAAAACTTTCTGCAGAGAAATTTTAAATACAGAATTTTCTATAGAAAAATTGTAAGTCCATTTTCTAAAGAAAAGTTTCTATATAAAATGTTTTATCAAAAATTTTGTGCCCGAACAATTTCTATAGAAAAATTTTATGCTGAAAATTTTCTTTCGAAAAATTTTATACTGAAATTTTTTTTTAAAGAAAAATTTGTATCAAAATTTTTTTTTAGATAAATTTTATATCAAAAATTTTCTAAATATTCTATAAAAAAATTTTGTATCAAAAATTTTATATCAAAAATTTTCCATAAAAAAATTTTATATTAAAAATTTTCTATAGAAAAAATTTATATCAAAAAAATTTCATATCAAAAATTTTCTATAGAAATATTTTATATTAAAAATGTTCGATAAAAAAATTTTGTATTGAAAAGTTTTATATCGAATATTTTCTATAAAAAAAATTTATATCAAAAGTTTTCTGTAGAAAAATTTTATATCCAAAATTTTCTATTGAAAAATTTTCTATTAAAAAATTTTTTATCAAAAATTTTCTTAAAAAAAATTGATCAAAAAATAACAAAAAAAAAAAGTTGGTCTGCATTACATTAATAAATAAATGTAACAGATTTGGGATCAAATGCGAATACTCTTTCTTTTTGAAAAATTTTATATAACGAAAATTTTTGATAGAAATATTTTATATCAAAAATTTTCTACAGAAACATTTTGTATCAAAAATTTTCCGCAGAAAAATTTTATATCAAAAAATTTTTATAGAAAAATCGAAAATTTTCTATAGAAAACTCTTAAAACAAAAATTTTCTATCGAAAAATTTTATAATTACAATTTTCTACCGAAAAATTTTATAACGTAAATTTTCTATACAAAAACTTTATAACTTTTTGTATTGAAAATTTTCTATAAAAAATTTTTTATCGAAAATTTTTTATAGAAAAATATTTTATCGAAAATTTTTTATAGAAAAATTTTATATCGAAAATTTTTTCTAGAAAAATTTTATATCGAAAATTTTTTCTAGAAAAATTTAATTTCGAAAATTTTCTATAAAAAAATATTTTGTCGAAAATTTTATATAAAAAAATCTTATATTGAAAATTTGATATAGAAAAATTGTATATCGAAAATATTCTATCGAAAAATACTTATATATGTAAAAATATACATATATCAAAAATTTGCTTTTAAAAAAATTTATACCGAAAATTTTCTATAGAAAAATTTTCTATAGAAAATTTTTTAAAAAAGAATTTTATATCGAAAATTTTTTATAGAAATATTTAATATCGAAATTTTTTTACAGAAAAATTTTATCAAAAAAAATTTTGTATAGCAAAATTTTATTTTAAAAACATTCCATTAAAAATTTTTTTATAGAAAAATTTTATATCAAAAATTTTCTGTAGAAAAATTTTATATCGAAAATTTTCTATCGAAAAATTTTATATTTAAGATTTTCCATTGAAAATTTTCTATAAAAAATTTTATATCAAAAATGTTCTTTAGACAAATTTTATATCTAAAATTTTTTATTGTAAAATTTTATATCGAATATTTTTTATAGTAAAATTTTATATTGAAAATTTCTTTAGAAAATTTTTATATCAAAAGTTTTATATCAAAAATTTTCTATTAAAAAATTTTCTTAAAAAATTTTTTATAAAAAAATTTTAAATTGAAAATTTTGTACTAACAATTTTATATTAACTTTTCTATAGAAAAATTTAATATTTTAAATTTTTTATAGCAAATTTTGTATCGAAAATTTTTTATAGAAAAATTTTCTATAAAAAAATTTTATATCAACAATTTTTTATAGAAAAATTTTATATCAAAATTTTCTATAGAAAAATCTTATATCGAAAATTTTCTATAGAAAAATTTTATATTCAAGATTATCCATTGAAATTTTTCTATAAAAAATTGTATATCAAAAATGTTCTTTAGAAAAATTTTATATCGAAAATTTTTTATAGTTAAATTTTATATCGAAAATTTCTTTAGAAAATTTTTATATCAAAAGTTTTCTATTAAAATTTTTTATATTGAGAATTTTCTATAAAAAAAAATTTAAATTGAAAATTTTGTATTAACAATTTTATATTAACTTTTCTATAGAAAGATTTAAAATTTTTTATAGCAAATTTTGTATGGAAAATTTTTTATAGAAAAATTTTGTATCGAAAATATTTTATAGAAAAATTTGATATTGAAAATTTTCTATAAAAAATTTTATATCAACAATTTTTTATAGAAAAATTTTATATCGAAAATTTTTTATAGAAAAATTTTATATCGAAAATTTTTTATAGAAAAATTTTATATCAAAAATTTTCTCCAGAAGAATTTTATATAAAAAAAATTTATGTCGAAAGATTGACTATCGAAAAATTTATGGGACCCTTTCCTAAAACTAAGGCCAAGAAAATCCTCTTCTTTTATCATTAAGCAATTTTAATATAAATTATAATATAAAATCAACATTAATTAAATGTGTGCGGTGTAAACTTGTAAAACCCGGGAATATACACAAACGTGCACAAATGAAGGTAGTGGTAACAAAAGCATACATTTAGGCAAATATACAATCGCACACCCAAAGATACATAGTGCAAACAATATACTTATGTATGTATATTAATTACAGATTTAACCTTAAATATAATAGATATAACTAAACAACAATACTCAGAGAAAATATTAAAGTTATAAATTATCATATAAAAATTTAAATTTCAAGGGAAATAAAGACTAAATAAAAAAATCCAACTAACTAACTTACACATAAACATAATGGTTTACCTCTTTCAGGGTAAAGGTGTTAATTTCATCTAGAGAATTTTTAAATTGTAATGTTATTTTCGTCATAAATATCACGCAGGAGTTTATTTATGTAAATTAGACATGAAAGAAAAAAACCTTTTTATGTCTTTAATACACAAATACTCCTTCACTTTTACTGGAGCATGCTAGAGCATGTTTATTCGTGCCCGTATATCGTATTTGCCTGCTTAATGCATACATGCGTCTCAATGAGTTGAATTCTTAAAAGAGTGTAAAAGGAAAACCTTGAAATTCTTTTTAACGCACGTACTAAACTTCATTTCTTTAGTAGTTTTCTGTTGCTCTTATTTTTTGCTGCTTTTAAAGCATTTTTATACTTTTTTCTTTCAGCTGCAAAGAAATGCAACAAAAAATATGTGAACTTTATATAAATAAAGAAAGCAACTATAACTAGTATAACAAACTTAACTAATGTATGAGCATATGAATGAACCTAAGAATAAAAAATTAACTAAATATACTTTGCCCACCCTCTTTATGTTTCTTACAAAAGCGACTGTAAACTGAACTCAGTTTTAGTTTTCTATAGAAACAATGCATTAAACTACTTAGATGACACGGTGGGGGATTTTTGAAACAAACAGGAAATAATTGAGGTGCTTCTGACAAACAGGTTGTTCAAAAATTGATTTTTGGTATAGTCTTAAAATTGTCGGTTAGATCCCAATGAAATAATAATTATGGTATTAAAACTTAAAACTTTAAAACCTTAAATTCTCCCTTCCAAAATCAATGAGGTTCCTTGTCTTCAATAGACATTAAAAATATTTTTTTAAATTTAAAAACTAAAACATTTCAAAAAGGTTTATCAAAATTTTGGGATATCAAACATTTAATTAAAAAGTTTTACTGTAGTGTATTGCACTAAGATCCTAAAAAGTATTTCAAATATATTTTCAAAACTCCCCACTGTGCCTAGCTTTGTTCTTTTCAAATTGTGTAGGTGAAAGTGAGAATTAGTGCATAAGTTCGTTGTAGTGTTTGTGTGTAAAATTCACTTCTATTGTTGCAGTTGCCATTGTCTTTGTAGTTGTAGTTAGCCTTGTACTCTATTTTAACAGTTTCTTTTTTTTTTCTAAAAAAAAAATTCTAACAAATTTGAGAAAAAGTAGAAATGGAGTATTAAGAAAAATAAAATATTTAGTACATAGTTAAAATGTCTCTTTGTTGTCGCTATAAAAATAAAGAATAAATAACAAAAACATACTAAATGCTCATATATTATATACAAACACACATACGTATATATATATGGTTATTATACCAAAGCATGTTTCGGCATGCTTTAAGCAAATAAAACTGCTTGAAAACAAATGAAGGTTACCAAAATGTTTTGACATAAAAAACTAAATTATTAAAAAAAAAAATAAATGAATCAAATTTTAGTATTAATTGGTATTAAATAAAGAGTGTTCCGAATAAAATATACATTTACTCTTTCAGGGAAAACTTATCAAATATTGTGTAGCATACCTTAGGGATTTCCAAAATAATTTATTTTGCAAAAAGTTTAATAAAATTTGATATCTAAACATATCCTTTTGTTTGTCAAAACGTTTAGTTTATATGAAATTATTTAACTATCAGAAAAATAAGTTACAATATCGAGAACCTTATATGTTATATATTATTTAGATTACCCTAAAAGTATGCTACACAAATGTTTCTAAAATATCTTACATTTTTATCGATAGCGACTTGGCCCCTGCGCATTTAAAGAAACCCTACATTAGGAATAACAAAGTTCTAACAGATATTGGTAAGGAAAAAGTCTTTCAAAGAAATCAACTTGTAAAGTTATGTTGGGCTGAAGTCATATAAAGTCTGAAACTTTGCATCTGTGAAGAACTTAAAAGCAGAATTAAACCTTCCGGGTCAAGATTTTTATGTCACAAAGGCAAAAAAAAAATTAAGCCATCTAAAAATAGAACAAAAATTTTAAGAAATACATAATCACCTGTGCAGACTTCCATAATTCCAGGGATAAAATTGGAATGTGGCGAGCAATGTGAAAAAAGACAAGCATTTTTGATACCAGGCACAATAAACACAAAAATTTTTGCAACGGAGTGCCCACAAATATGAATGTCTTAGAAAGCATGGAGTGCCTTCATATTTCAGAACCGATTTGTCATCATGTCAGTGTTTTTTTACATATTGACATTCAAGTGGTATTTAAATCAGGGATCGCAACTATTATAACTTTTTTCGTTAAAGTAAAAAAATTAAAGTTATTTTTTTACTTTTATTTTTCGAGCAGAAATAAAGGATCTTTTTCCCTAAAAAATAACATTTATTTTTGACTTTTATTTTTTAAGCAAAAATAAAAGTTATTTTTTTGCTTTTATTTTTTTCGAGCAAAAATTACAGTTATTTTTAGAGCAGAAATAAAAGTTATTTATTTCTTTTATTTTTTTGAGTAAAAGTATTTTTTAGAGGAAAAATAATAGTTATTTTTGACTTTTATTTTTCCGAGCTGAAATAAAAGTTATTTTTGCTTAAACTCATGATATATTCATTATGTTTATTAAACAATTTTTAAACAAAGATCATTTTTTCAGTAAAAATAATTTGCATACGCTCAAAAATTGTCGGAGTTAAGTTTTGCAATCATAATTGGGGTTAAATTAAAATACATTGGGGTTAAAATAATTTGCATACGCTCAAAAATTGTTGGAACTAAGTTTTGCAATCATAATTGGTGTTAAAAACACAAAAATAACTTTTATTTCTGCCCGAAAAAATAAAAGTAAAAAATAACTTTTATTTCTGCTCGAAAAAAATCAAAAATAACTGTTATTTGTTCCCAAAAATATGTTATTTTTACTCAAAAAAATATAAGTTAAAAAAAACTTATAGTTTTGCTCGAAAAAATAAAAGTTAAAAATAAATGTTATTTTTGCTCAAAAAAAATATAAAACAAAAATAACTGTTATTTTTTTCTAAACAATAAAAATCAGATTTTTAAAAAGCATCCCATTTTATGAAAATTTGGTCCAAGACCACCAAAATAGTATACTTGGTTTTGTTCTCCGAAATTTCTTGAGATTGCTTCTTTTAATCAAAAATTGAAAAATAACAGGTACTTTTGGTCCTTGGTTTAAACAGTTGTGCAATTTTTGTACCACTAGAGACAAATTCATCCAAATTTCAGTATATGATAATTGTGATCAGAATTTCACTATATAAAAATATTAATATAAAAAAAATTATCAAAAAATCACTATATGATAATTTTGAGCAAAATTTCACCATCTGAAAATTTTGATACAAATTTCACTATATAAAAATTTTAATTTAAATTTCGCAAAATATAATAATTCCGATCAAAACTTCACTTTATCATATTTTGATTAGAATTTCACTACATAAAAGCTTTTGTCAAAATTTTACTATATGAAAATTTTAATCATAATTTATTTACATGATTATTTTGATCAAAATTTGATATGATAATATGATAATTTAAATAATAAAAAAGAAATGTATCCAAAATTTGCTAAATGAAAACTTTGACCTGAACTATATGGAAATTTTTATAAAAATTTCACTGTATAAAAATGTTGATGAAAATTATACTAAAAATTATACTTGATTAAAAATTCACAATATGATAATTTCGGCCTATGAAAAAAAATTGGGCTCTTGTAAAAAGGGAACTGAAAAACACACAAAGGCTGTCCTATTGTCCGATTACAGGCAACTATAAACTTTAAAATGGAAAAACTTCCGAAAAAAGTCGATAGTTTTATAAATACCCAATAAAATGTCTAATTAATTTTTATAATATTTCAATTACAGTGAATTTAAAGTAAAAATTTTCATATAAATATTTGTTATTTAAAAAATATTGAGTTGAAATTTTTTGTACTGAAAGTTTTTCATATCAAAATGTTTTATTTAAAATGTTTCTATAATATTTCTCACATAAGAACAGTTTATAGAAAAAATATTTTGAAGAAATTTATTTTCGAAAATTTTCAACATATTGTTTTTTTTTTTTTTTTGTAGAAATAAAAATTTTTTATAAAAAAATTTTTTTCAAAAATTTTTTTAAAAAAATTTTTTTCAAAAATTTTTTTAAAAAAATTTTTTTTTATGAAAAATTCTTTATATAAAAAACAATTTTTAGTAGACATTTTTTTTTAATTTTATGCAGAAAGTTTTCAAAAAATAACAAAATTGTCAGAACGTAAATATTATTAAAAAATAAAAATTATTGGCACTAGATCCCAGTCTATTACATTTATTAATGTAATAGACAATTTATTGATAAAAGCCAAAAAATTTTGGTAGGGACACCAATTCCTCGACGCGTTTCGATGGTTGGTTAGACCATTATCTATAGGAGCAGTACCCCTACTTTTAGACAGATCTAAAACCTCGCATTAATACCTATTTTACAAACAGAATCATTACGAATTATGTTTGTAAATCAAAGGTGAAAGCTCAGATTATCGACTGAGCAAAAGTAAACATAAACCGTTTTTAGTTTCATCTTCCTTCACCTCCGACATTCTTGCTGCAGCCATTGGCTACTATGTGCAGACTTTGTATCGTTTATACATCATTTCAAATGCAAAATTGACTTCAATTTTCTCAGCTTCATTTCATATCAAATTAAATTTATTTCCTTTTTTACTTCCCTAAAAGTATGCAATACAAATACTTTTATTCAATTTCCTTCAATTTTAATATTAAATATAAGATATTTAATCTACTAAAAATGTTTCATGACATCGTAGCATAAAACTCCTTTTTAAATCCTTTTTCTTATGTAAAACATAACTGCAGATGTATGGGTAAAAAAATAACCAAAGACGCATACATATATTCTTATCAATGGTTAAGTACATTCTCCCCCTAAATTCTTAAGTACCTAGTGTTAGTTTATAACGTGTTACACTAAAAAATTTAAGCAGCTTAGAAAAAAATCTACAACTGCAAGTGTTTTCTTTGTGGCAAACAATATGAGAACAGACGGACGGATCGACATCTTTATTAACAACAATCAACAAAATATACAATTCCTCCATATCAAAAACCATGGACCACGGAATAGAACACCCAAAGCCAACCAAACACAACCATGGTTGTGCTCTAGAAATGTATCTTCTCTGGCAATTGTCGTAAATAATTTCTTTACACGTTCGTTATATTTTACACAACAATTCTCCTGCTTTTTACATTTCAATCTACATCCCTTTGAGTAGTCGAATACGGGTATTAAGGTGAAGGGTAAAGAAGTGAGAAAAAGCTTTTTTTATAAAAAGAATTGATGCCAAAAATTGTACAAACATTCATTTATTACGCTGTTTGCATATCATCTATTGTTTGGCACCATTAGGTATCCCTTTCCTAACAACTAACAACTATATCTTCTTGAAAAGAAACCGCAACAAATAACTATTGTACGAGTAGAACAGAGGGAAAATGATTCAATGACAATTTTTAAGTCGTCATAGAAACATTTTGAATTGAGGAAATTTAAAGAATTCTTGTTGATTCGAGGTTTTATTTTTGAAGCCAAATTTAATTTCTTGAGTCAAGAAACTAATTATTCGATTGTTTTAAGTATTCAATAAAATTTCTACGAAATGATTTTAATTTTTTTTCGAATCGACTACAAAAGTCTGCCTTAAATAGTTTAAAGATAATTGTGCTGCATACTTTTAGGAGGTTTGATATTTAAAATTTTCTATTATGATATACACTTACAATGGCAATGGATTCTTGAAAATTGAGTAGAAAAATATTCAACTAAACTAATTTTAAATGTATACGCTTTTGTGGGACCTCCCAAAAGTATACAACCAGATTTTTTGTAAAAAATTACATTTTTAATTTAACAAAAAATGCTTGCCTTTACTTTTTGCTCAATATTAAGTATCTACTTTAAATATTAAATTGATTCGAATATATATAAATTCTTGCACAAAAATGATAATGTCTAGAAATTCTTGGAAACATGAATATTTATACAAATCAATAAATTTATTACTAATATTCATTGCCAAAAATAATAGGAAATTGTTTTACTGAGAATTGATAAGTTTATTGAAATTATATGATTATTAATTTCCAGAATAAATTATCAACAAAATATTTTGAAGGTCGTTTAGGTATGTAGAGCTTGCAAATGAAAGTAGTTTGACATTTTTAATTAAAAATATTAACTACACTCGATAAGGTTTCAAATAAAATTCTATAGTATTCTTTTTGATGGTCCACATTAAAAAGTTTAATTAAGTCAACAATATTAATGTACTTTTGAAAGGTAAATTGATACATCAAAATATATATTTTTTTAATAATATATAAATTTTAACATTTAACATCTGTATACACTATACATTACCTCCTAAATGTATACTACAAAATTGTATTTGAAATAAAGTTGTTCTGATTCAAAGCGCTATAGCTTTAATACAAATTGCAACACTGATGGCTCTAGAAGTGCAGGTGCCAAAAACTCCACTCGATTAAAATGAAATCCCTCTGGCATAATTTAATTTTTTAATATTGGATTAACATTTTAATTAAAATCTATCTATATTTGACAATACCTTTCATACAATAGCCTTATTAAAAGTCAGCTTACTACAAAAACGATGATAAATCTACAAAGAAAATATATGTCATTAGCTTGTAAACCCACTAAAAACGAATTTGTATATCTCTAAAACTTTTCAATCGATTTCAAGTTTTTATATCTTGATAAAAGAAACTTAATAACAATGTCGTTAATAATTTGTTGAAAACTAGAAGTTACATATTAGTTATAATCAGGCGTATTAGCCCATACCACCAGAAGCCGAAGACTTTTTATAATTTTCGTAAATATCACAATCATTATTTCAGTTGAGATTTGGATGTTAGCAATGTCGGTCGCCGCCGCTTAGTTAAAGAAAATACAAAAACAAAATATACACGAAACAAAATCAAAATAATTTATAGCAAAATCAATTTATAGCAATAAAACATAGAGTTCGAGAGAAGAAGAAATATAATCTCGAACATTGTTGTCACTACACCATTATTTTTGTAGACATTGTCTGAAATAAATGCAACCGGATTGGAAATATTTCTCAAAACAGAAAAACATCTAAAATTAAACAATTTTAGATTTTTATAGAAAAGTTTTTAATAAAACAAATATTTTTCTTTGGAAAATTTTTCGATAAAAATTATTTTTTATAGAAAATTTTCGATAAAAATATTTTTCTGTGAAAATTTTCGATACATGTATTTCTATCGAACAATTTTCTATAAAAAAAAAATTTTTATCGAAATATTTGTCGGTAGAAAAATCTTGTAAAAAAATTTTCCATAGAAAAATTTTTGATCAAAAAATTTTCTATAGAAAAATTTTTGATCAAAAAATTCTCTATAGAAAAATTTTTAATAAAAATTTTTTTTTTTACAATTTTTCGACAAAAATATTTTTCTATCGAAAATTTTTTCTGTATAAAAATTTTTGACAAAAAATTTTCTATAGAAAAATTTTTGATAAAAAACATTTTCGATAAAAGTATTTTTCTGGGAAAATTTTTGAATTCTTATAGAAAATTTTTCGATAAAAATATTTTTCTATCGAAAAATTTTTTTGTAGAAAAAATTTTCTATAGTAATTCGTAATAAAAAAAATTTTTTGTAGAAAAATTTTTAATAAAAAATTTTGTATAAAAAAATTTATGACAAAAAAATTTTATATAGACAAATTTTTGATAATAGTATTTTTTTGGGAAAATTTCTATATATTTCTATCCAAAATTTTTCGAAAAAAAATATTTTTCTAACTAAAAATTTTTGATCAAAAAATTTTCTATAGAAAAATTTTTAATCAAAAAATTTTCCACAGAAAAATTTTCCACAGAAAAATTTTTAATCAAAAAATTTTCTACAGAAACATTTTTAATCAAAAAATTTTCTATAGAAAAATTTTTAATCAAGAAATTTTCTATAGAAAAATTTTTAATCAAAAAATTTTCTATAGAAAAATGTTGGATCAAAAAATTTTCTATAGAAAAATGTTGGATCAAAATATTTTCTATAGAAAAATGTGGATCAAAAAATTTTGTATAGTAAAATGTTGGATCAAAATATTTTTTAAGAAAATTTTATTTTTAAAAAAATTTTTTTTTTTTTTAATTTTTCTGTGGAAAATTTTTCTGTGGAAAATTTTTTGATTAAAAATATTTTTCTATCGAAAAATTTTTTTGTAGAAAAAATTTTCTATAGTAATTCGTAATAAAAAAAATTTTTTGTAGAAAAATTTTTAATAAAAAATTTTGTATAAAAAAATTTATGACAAAAAAATTTTATATAGACAAATTTTTGATAATAGTATTTTTTTGGGAAAATTTCTATATATTTCTATCCAAAATTTTTCGAAAAAAAATATTTTTCTAACTAAAAATTTTTGATCAAAAAATTTTCTATAGAAAAATTTTTAATCAAAAAATTTTCCACAGAAAAATTTTCCACAGAAAAATTTTTAATCAAAAAATTTTCTACAGAAACATTTTTAATCAAAAAATTTTCTATAGAAAAATTTTTAATCAAGAAATTTTCTATAGAAAAATTTTTAATCAAAAAATTTTCTATAGAAAAATGTTGGATCAAAAAATTTTCTATAGAAAAATGTTGGATCAAAATATTTTCTATAGAAAAATGTGGATCAAAAAATTTTGTATAGTAAAATGTTGGATCAAAATATTTTTTGATCAAAAAATTTTCTATAGGAAAATTTTTGATCAAAAAATTTTCTATAGAAAAATTTTTGATCAAAAAATTTTCTATAGGAAAATTTTTGATCAAAAAATTTTCTATAGGAAAATTTTTGATTAAAAAATTTTCTATAGAAAAATTTTTGATCAAAAAATTTTCTATAGAAAAATTTTTGATCAAAAAATTTTCTACAGAAAAATTTTTGATCAAAAAATTTTCTACAGAAAAATTTTTGTTAAAAAAATTTTCTATAGAAAAATTTTTGATCAAAAAATTTTCTATAGAAAAATTTTTGATCAAGAAATTTTCTATAGAAAAATTTTTAATCAAGAAATTTTCTATAGAAAAATTTTTAATCAAGAAATTTTCTATAGAAAAATTTTTAATCAAAAAATTTTCTATAGAAAAATGTTGGATCAAAAAATTTTCTATAGAAAAATGTTGGATCAAAATATTTTTGATCAAAAAATTTTCAATTTAAAATTTTTTGATCAAAAAATGTCTATGAAAAAATTTTTGATCAAAAAATTTTCTATGGAAAAATTTTTGATCAAAAAATTTCTATAAAAACAATTTTTGATCAAAAAATTTTGTATAGAAACATTTTTGATCAAAAAATTTTGTATAGAAAAATTTTTGATCAAGAAATTTTCTATAGAAAAATTTTTGATAAAAATCATATATCACGCGACATCAATTCCTTAAAAAAAAGGAAACGAGAAACTCGTATTAGAACCGTTGTAAAAAAAACGACTGACTACTTTTTGATATACTAACGGGATAATTGTCCCTATTTCTGTTTACCAAGTGTTTATAGAAAAGACAATTAAGTTATATAAAGAAATATTTACTTGTTTAAAATGTTTAAATTTTTTTAAATTTACTTCCAAAAAATTTAAGTAAAAAAAATTGCTCCAAATTACAATTTAATATTCCCCCGATGCTAGCATGTGTGTGAATGTCTGTCCTTCTGCCTAAATGTGTTTGTGAATAATTTCCATTTGCCCCTGTCATCAATATATCACATTGAGATTATTTATTATATTTTAGTTATTACAGCCAAAATACAGCAAAACATTAATAAAATATGCATAGATCCTTGTAATTTTTCATGTTTACGACCATAGCTCTAATACTGGGTATATATTGAAATTGCTTCGAAGAAACATTATAAAATATTAAATGTTTAGATTTAGTGATTTTTGGCTTTAGATTGTTTGCTATTTTGCTACAGCTGCATTGTCTTTCGGTATCTCTTGTCATTTTTTCTATTATTTATGATCTTAAGGATGTGTGAATAAACATAATATTTTTTTAAGAAGATAAGTAATATATAAATCTTGAAAAAAAACGATTTAAGTTTTTTGTAAGGAGGAAAATAAAAAATGACTGCTAAGATTAAATGCAACATTATTATCTCACAGACGACTATTCGAAAAAACATTAGCCCAGTTTACAATCTGTTGCAAATTGTCTACATCTTAGCATTCGCAAATCGGTATAGCAAGTGAACAAATTTATATTAAAATAATACAAGCATTGTAGCTGAACTAAGTATTTGTAACGGATTGTGAACTGAGCTAATGTGCTTTATACTTTTAGGAGCCACAAGGTAAAGATTCACTTTATTCACGCTTTGAGAACATACTTTCACTATATTTGATTCAAAAGTCCTAAAAATATACAATACTTCTTCATCTTAAATTTAATTATAACCTCCTAAAAGTATGCACCATTTTTTATATGCAAGATTTTTAACATATTTTCGAGAAATATGCAGGAATGATGACTTATTTAATAATTTTTTACTTAACATAACATTATCTTTAAATTATTTATGATTTAAATAACCCTTGCAATATAAAATATTGATTATTTCTTGCATTAAGCCTAACATTAACCTTGAAATACTAACAATTTAATATTTATTCTTGTTGATCTCAATTTGAATTATGTCAGTCTTGATTGCATTGCAAATCATTTCCAAATGAATAAACAAAATCCCTATTAAACTATAAATTTTTTTAATAAAATTTTTGACATAAAACAAATTTCTGCAATTGCTCTATATCGAATAAATAAATAAATAACAAAGTAAAGAGCTGTGTCAGACTAAACAAAGGTAAAAGGATACTTTCAAAGGATAAATTGCTGACACAAAGGTTAGGTTAGAAATAATTAAAATACTTCGATAAGGACTAGAACCATAACGCAAATCTGCCAGTACTTAAATGTCAGCAAAAGTTACGAGTATTTTGTGTTAAACTAGTGATTAAAATAAATTTTCTTTGTTAAAAATTGATTTTAAAAAAATTAATATAAAAAAGTAGAAAATTTTACTGCAAGATAATAACAATAACATAAAATCCCTGTTCTTCTAGCAGGATGAAAAGAATGAGCTGTAGTTATTTATTTATTGAGCTTTTGAACACTTTAATCCACTTATAAGAGGAAAACAATAAAAGATAAAAGGAAGTTCTTCCTGTGTTAACTACGATGATATTGTTGGTAAATATTTATGGCGAAATGTTTTCCTGAAGTTATGGAATGAAATTTTTGTTGCATATTTTAAGGGATATAATTATAGGGAGACTTTATTAGTATTTTATAAATTTTTACGAAAGCCTTAAAGTAGGCAATAGTAATATTTTTTTATTTTTACACAATATGTCAAGATTTCTAAACAAGAAATTAGGGGCCAAATCGCCGCATTCGATATCAATCGAAAATTCGATCGACTTTTAAGCAATTATTGTGTAACATACCTTAGGGATTTTTAAAATAATTTATTTTGCAAAAAAAAAAAATAATACTTAAACATTACCTTTTGTTAGTTAAAACATTTAATTTAAATGAAATTGTTTTACTTTAACGGATTTTTTGAAAAATAAGCTACAATGTAGTGAACCTTATATGCTATACATATATTATTAAGATTATCCTAAAAGTATGCTGCACAAATGTGGCCGAAATATCTTACATTTCGATCGATATCACCGCCCCTGATTGCTATTAATACCGATTGCCTTAATAAACCCCTCAATTTCCCCCTTGTAAAAATTAAAATTTAGTTATTTTTTAAACTTCTCCTTTAACTTTAGCCCCGACTATAAACCATTTAAAAAATATCTTATAAAATTCTTTACAAAAACAAACAAAACTCCAACTCGCACAAATAAAAAAGTGTTACTAAAGCAAGTTATAATACCAAGTCTGTGAGTGGGAAATGGCTTTTGTTTAAAATGTTCTATTGTTATGGTTATGAAATACAATGACCATTTAAACAAATAAACTATTGCTTCTGTACTACAAAATGTGTTTGTCTCGGCGTCCGTCCTCTTGCCAGCCTGAGTCTGCTTACTCTGCTTACAATAAATATAAATATCTTTAACACGCATATAACCGCCACAAAGATACAAAAAAACAATAACCATTTTATTTATTTACTATTGTCTGTGAAAAAAAATATTCTCTTAACAAGAACTTTACATTCCTTTTCAATACATGATATTTAGATGTTTCTGTATATGTGTGTGTGTGTGTAGGCCCACATTTCTGGGTTATTCTATGAATGTATTTGAGTTGAAGTTAACTTCCGGAAGTTGTTGTGGTCTCTTTGTGTTTCTCAGGCCATGTTCCATTTATACTTCATGAACATATATTTAGAGTCACTAAAATAACACATGCTTTATCTTCTTGATAAAGCGCCTACCACACATACATAGTGCATTTTCGTTGTATATTATATTGTATTATAGTTTTTCTCTAACCTCCTGAAACTATGCACCAAATTTTGAGATCATTTGATTTTCATTGAATGGGTGCAATATTTTATTTTGGTCTTTCAAATATGTCCAAAAATTTGATCACATATAAGAGGACTAATCATTGCATTTGATATCGATCGAAAATTGAGAAGTTTTTGTGCAGTCTTCGAGCAAATTTTCAAGATGTTAAAGACTACTTCAATAAAATGAATAATTTATTAAAAAATTCATAACTCAGTAAACTATTTCAGAAAATACTTTTGTTATACATATCAAAATTATCACATATTTAAAAAAAATTGCCTCTGATGTAAGATATTTTAGAAATTTTTGTGTAGCATACTTTTAGGATAATCTAAAAAATATATAACATTTGAGGTTCACAACATTGTAACTTATTTGTCAAAAGGATTTCATTTATTGAGATGTTTTGGCAAATGAACGGTTATGCTTAGATATCAAATTTTATTTAACGTTTTGCAAAATAAATAATTTCGAAAATCCCTAAGGTATGCTACACAAATTTCACTGATCACTGATTTTTAAAAATTTCTAATTTATATATAAAAATTTTCAAAAAATTCTTATTTTTATAGAAAATTTTTCATCCCATTTTTATAGGAACTATTTCAAAATTCTTTTACTTTTATCGGAAATTTCTCAAAAATTTCTTATTTTAATTTTAAATATTTAAAAATTTCTTTTAGTTTTGTTGCAAAATTTAAAAAAAAAAAATCTTATTTTCATTGGAAATTATTTTAATAAAATTTTTCAAAAAATTCTTATTTTTATAGAAAATTTTTCATCCAATTTTTATAGGAACTATTTCAAAAATTTTTTACTTTTATCGGAAATTTCTCAAAAATTTCTTATTTTAATTTTAAATATTTAAAAATTTATTTTAGTTTTATTGGAAAATTTAAAAAAAAAATCTTATTTTCATTGGAAATTTTTCAAAAATTTCCTGTTCTTATTGGAATTTTCAAAAATTTCTTGTTTTTATAGAAAATTTTTTAAAAATTTCTTAATTTTATAGGAAACTTTTAATAAACTTTTTATTTGTATACGAAATTTTTAAAAAATTTCTGATTTTTATTGGAAAATTTTCAAAAATTTCTTATATTATAACAAATTTTTCAAAAATTTATTATTTTTTCATAAATTTTTTTTTAACAATTTCCTTTTTTTATAACACTTTTTTAAAAAATTTCGTATTTTTTTTGGAAATTTTCAAAATTTTTTTCTTTTTATAGAATTTTTTTTTTTAACTATTATTTTTATAGGAAACTATTTACAAATTTCTTATTTTAATAGGAATTTATTTTCATATAAAATTTCTCAAAAACTTCTTATTTTTATAAGAAAATTTTCAAAAATTTCATATTTTTACACGAAATTTTTCAAAAATTTCTTTTTGTTTATGATAAAGTTTTCAAAAACGTCTTTTTTTATAGAAAAATTTTCAACAATTAAAAAACTAGGAAAGCATCAGAATTAAACAAAAAAAAATTATTAGAAATTTTTAAAAAACTTCTCATATTTATAAGAAATTTTGTAAAAATTTCTTATTTTTATTGGAAATTTTTCAAAAATTTCTTTTTTATACAGAAAATTTCAATTCCTTATTTTTATTAGAATTTTTAGAAAAATTTCTTATTTTTATAAGAAATTTTCTCACATTTATAGGAAATTTTTCAAAAAATTCTTATTTTTATTGGAAATTTCTTAAATACGTCATAGTTTTATTGAAAATTTTTTATTGTTATAGAAAATTTTAAAAAATTTTTTTATTTTTATAAGAAATTTTTCAAAAATTTCTTATTTTTATAGGAAATTTTTCAAAAATTTCTTATATTTATAGGAAAATTTTCAAAAATTTATAATTTTTTATAGGAAATTTTTCAATAATTTCTTATTTTTATAGAAAATTTTTTATTTTTATAGGAAATTTTAAAAAAAAATTATATTAATTGGAAATTTCCTAACAATTTCTTAGTTTTATTGAAAATTTTTTCAAAAATTTTATATTTTTATAGAAAATTTTTGAAAAACTTTTTATTTTTATAGGAAATTTTTTAAACATTTTTGAAAAACTTTTTATTTTTATAGGAAATTTTTTAAAAATTTCTTATTTTTATAGGAAAATTTCCAAAAATTTCTTATTTTTATAGGAAAATTTCCAAAAATTTCTTATTTTTATAGGAATTAAAAAAATCTCATTTTTATATGAAATTTTTCAAAAATTTCTTATTTTTATTGGAAATTTCTTAAAAATTTCTTAGTTTTATTGAAAATTTTTTCAAAATTTTTTTATTTTCATAGAAAAGTTTTTAAATTTTTTTCATTTTTATAAGAAATTTTTCAAAAATTTCTTATATTTATAGGAAATTTTTCAAAAATTTCTTATTTTTATAGAAAATTTTTCAAAAATTTCTCATTTTTATAGAAAATTTTTCAAAAATTTCTCATTTTTATATGAATATTTTCAAAAATTTCTTATTTCTATGGGAATTTTTTTAAAAATTTCTTATTTTTATAGAAAATTTTTTAAAAATTTCTTATTTTTATAGGAAAATTTCCAAAAATTTCTTATTTTTACAGGAATCAAAAAAATCTTATTTTTATAGGAAAAAATCTTATTTTTATAGGAAAAAATCTTATTTTTATAGGAAATTTTTCAAAAATTTCTTATATATATAGTATATTTTTTTTAATTTCTTATTTTTATATTAAACTTTTGTAAAAAATCTTCTTTTTATAAGAATTTTTAAGATTTTTAATTTTTTAAGGAAATTTTTGAGAAATTTACTTTTTTCTTATTTATAAGAAAGTTTTCAACAATTTCTAATTTTTTTAAGAATTTTTTAAAAAATTTCTTATTTTTACAGAAAATTTTTCAAAAATTTTTTATATTATTACAAATTTTTCAAAACTTTTTTAAAAACTTCTTATTTTTATAGAAAATTGTTCAAAAATAATTAATTTTTATTTTAAAATTTTCAAAAAATTTTTAATTTTTATTGGAAATGTTTCAAAAATTTCTTAGTTGGAAATTTTTCAAAAAAGTTTTATTTTTGTAGAAAATTCCTAAAAATGTGTAATTTTTATAGGAAATTTTAGTTACATATTTAAAATTGTTTTGTACTTTACTTCACTTCATTGAAAAATAAACTTTTCTACATATTAAACAATTTTTATTAAATACATTCCTTTTTCTCCTACTTTCTTTCTCTAAAAAATTAAATTTCATTAAAAAATATCTTAAATATTTTCTAAGCTTTTCTACATTTTTATTTGAATAATACAATAAGAAAAATGCATAAAAATACATAGTAATATTTTAAAAAGTTTATCTTTAGTGCTAAGAATTTATTTACATTCTCCTAAATATCAAGGTAAATTTAATGCAAAAATAAAGTAATTTATGTTTTGCATACATTTTTTCTTTACACATACAATTTTTTTTTTTGCACTCCCAAAAATGTTATGGTTAAGGATAGCTAAACTTTATGGAATAAACACAAAAAACGAAAATTTTTAACAACAAGGCAAAAATCTCTTATCCTGTAGTTAGTGTTAACAAACTAATACATTATTATTAGCTCTCACCTTTTTTTGGAAAATATTTATTAAAAGAAGTTTTAATGTAACAAGTTTTTGTTGCATACTTTTTGGGATTTTCTAGATTTATGTTTTTTTTGTTTGCTTACTTTTCGTTACATAAAACCCTGTATAAATTTGGGTTAAAATGACCCGTTTGTTTAGTAAAAACGTGTATGCATCTGTTTATTTTAAACGTAAAGCATGCATGATCTTGTTTAACCTGCATCGTGGGTGTTTTATTTTATTTAGTTTAAAATTAACTTTTTTACATCCCCCCAAAATATGCTGGTAACATTAGAGACAAGAAAGAGTAGAGGAAAAAAAATTTGAAAATGTTTTTAAATTAAAATTTGTATATTAAAAACAGTTACTTTCAGTTTATGAACAAAACTATCATATAATAAAAAAAACAAGTACATACATACACTAAAACTGGGAATTTTTACTTGTATGTCATGATTTTTATGCGAACAATAATGGTTATGATGATGGCAGTACTTACTTATATAATCATAAAATATGGCTAATATAATAAAGTAAATCCTGAGGATTTTTCGAACAAAACTGACAATTTTAAATGGAAGAGTTATTAAAATTCAAAAAAAAAATTTCATTAGTTTCAAACTTCTTTTAACCTACCTTTATTATTGGGGAGAGATCAAAGAAAACTTCTTTAATCTGTAAAGAAAATTAAATAAAAAATTGTCATTAATAGAAATAAGTTGAGTTAATTAGTAATAGCATCAAAAATACAATAAAAAAATAAATTATATTCCTCAAAGTATGCAAATCGTATAAATCCTAAAAGTAGGCCACAGAAAATATAAAAAATAAAAAAAAAATACATGAACTCAAAATAAAGAATATGATCTTAAACAGGAAACAAACAAACAAACATTATTTAAATCCTAAACAAAACTGGAAATTTAGGCATTAGAAAAATAAAGTCATTTAGAGATTTTAATACGAAAACTTTTTTTCAACAAATTTTAACCGAACATTTATTTATGAAACTTTCCGCATATAAAATCACTATACCACTGAGGTCTAATGTGATCCACTCTCCATAAACTAGTCATTTGCTTACGTCGTCTTTCAACGCAAACATTTTAAAATATTTATTTATTGAATTGAAAATATATTCGACGTATTCTAATTTCAAAACAAATAGAACGAAAAATTTTGTTTCGAAAAATTTTTCCAAATACTTTTCATAGCAAAATTCCTATCAAACTCAAATTTTCGAAAAATTACAATAAAACGCAAATTTTTGACAAATTTTCTATAAAACGCAAATTTTTGAAAAATTTTCTATAAAACGCAAATTTTTGAAAAATTTTATATAAAACGCAAATTTTTGAAAAATTTCCTATAAAACGCAAATTTTTGAAAAATTTCCTATAAAACGCAAATTTTTGAAAAATTTCCTATAAAAAGAAAATTTTTGAAAAATTTCCTATAAAAAGAAAATTTTTGAAAAATTTCCTATAAAAAGAAAATTTTTGAAAAATTCCTATAAAAAGAAAATTTTTGAAAAATTTCCTATAAAAAGAAAATTTTTGAAAAATTTCCTATAAAAAGAAAATTTTTGAAAAATTTCCTATAAAAAGAAAATTTTTGAAAAATTTCCTATAAAAAGTAAATTTTTGAAAAATTTTCCCATAAAAAGTAATTTTTTGAAAAATTTCCTATAAAAAGAAAATTTTTGAAAAATTTCCTATAAAAAGTAAATTTTTGAAAATTTTCCCATAAAAAGTAAATTTTTGAAAAATTTCCTATAAAAAGTAAATTTTTGAAAAATTTCCTATAAAAAGTAAATTTTTGAAAAAATTTTAAAATATTTATTTTTTGAATTAAAAACATATTCGACTTATTTTGTTTTGAAAAATTTTTCCAAATATTTTTCGCAGCAAAATTCCTATAAAAAGCAAATTTCCGAAAAAAAATCCAATAAAACGCAAATTTTTAAAAAATTTTCTATAAAACGCAAATTTTTGAAAAATTTCCTATAAAAAGTAAATTTTTGAAAAATTTCCTATAAAAAGTAAATTTTTGAAAAATTTCCTATAAAAAGTAAATTTTTGAAAAATTTCCTATAAAAAGTAAATTTTTGAAAAATTTCCTATAAAAAGTAAATTTTTGAAAAATTTCCTATAAAAAGTAAATTTTTGAAAAATTTCCTATAAAAAGTAAATTTTTGAAAAATTTCCTATAAAAAGTAAATTTTTGAAAAATTTCCTATAAAAAGTAAATTTTTGAAAAATTTCCTAAAAAATAAAATAAAAATATTTTTATCAATAAAATTTACAGCAAAATATTTGGTCGAAAAATTTTCAAAGGCAAATATTTATATTAAAATTTTTTTTTTAATTTTTAGATCGAAAATATGCAAAAAATATTAAAATCTAAAATTGTTTAATATAAGAATTAATTTCTGTATTTAAAAATATTCCCAATTCCCAATGTTTACAAAAATATTCCCAATATTTACAAAAATAATAGTGTCGTGGCAACAATGTTCGAGATTACATTTCTCTGTTCTCTCGGCCCATGTGTTTTGTTGCTATAAATTGGATTTTGATTTGTTTCTTGCTTTTTTTGTTTTTTTTTTTTTTTTTTCTTTAACAAATCGGCACCAACTGACTTTGCTAACATCCAAATTCCAACTGAATGATTTTAGTACTCATTTTGACGAATTTTATTAATGATCGTGGCATTTACGAAAATTTAATAAAATTCATCGGCTTCTGGTAGTATGGGCTGACTGCTCCTGATCATAATGTAGGGTATACAATTTTTTACAAAAAATATTTTATTATCAAATAAGTCCTATAAAAAATATTTATTTATTTTAATGAAACATTTTTGATAAAAATATTTTTCTACAGAAAATTTTAAGTTTTTATTTAACGAAAACGAAGTGTGTTTTCAAATATGGCAGTATAAGTAGTTTCTGATTTGCCTATAATTAAGGATGCGCCTCCTAAAGACATTCTCCAAACTAACGATAGAAACTCTTCGAGGAAAGCTTGAGCCTCCAACAACATACCTATTTGGTCTCGTAATTAACTAAAATACCAATTACAAATAATTTTGTAAAACCTTTAAATAAACCGGTCTAACATATAAACATTTAAAAATTCAAACAACCCCATTTAACTACTTTAAATATGCCTTCGTTTTTAACATACATTCAACTTTTTTCCACGAGAATACATTCAACTTTTTTCCACAAGAAAGATTAAAAACAAATACCAATTAAATCTGTAAAGAATTAGAAACAACATGTGTCATTAAGTCAAATTTATTATAGTTTCAGCATAAATAATGAGCCTAAAAGTAGGCAATATTTTGAGAAAAATCATTAAGCCTAAATGCGGACAATATAAAACGCAAAATGATTAATAGCAAAATATGTGATTTAAAACCAATTTTAAGGGCTTACCAACAGACAAAATCTTTTGAAAATTTGTAAAACTTTAACCAGAAAATTTGTAGTAAAACTTTAAGTGGTTGACCACCTGCCTTTGTAACCAATACAAATTTGTTTTCATTTGTACCTATAAAACTATAACTCATTTATTGGTTGTCATTAATCCTGCTGTGTTTTTTATTGGAAACATTTGTTGAAAGGGAAACAGAAAAAGCAAAAGGGTTTAAACATTTGAATAAATTTTTGATTCCTTTACTAAAAATGCTACAAAATGTTATTAAAATAAAAGCTATTGTAAGTCAGAAGATAACGACAATTTTATACAAGACTTTGCACAGATAAATCAAGATAATTGGTCTACATTTGCCCTAGCTCTCTTGTTAGACATAGAAAATGATCTACATAAAAATAGAACATTTTTATATTAACCGAAATTATTAATTGTTGATAACTATCCGACCGATTATAATCGATCCTCTATTATGTAGAGTGCCATATTGTCGCACTTGTTCGACTAAACTAATATCTTCCCCTTAAATTTTTCAAAATTGTCTCTAATTCAAAAAAAAATTCTCAACCCTTTATCTCATAAACCAAAACTAAATTTGTCTTGTTATTTAAACTCCCCAGGAATTGTTAACATGCGTCTAAAACTATTGATATGTTTTGCTGCAATAGCACCAGAATTTCTATTGTAGCCATTTGTGTTTTCCTAGCACTTCATCCTACTGCAGTGTTTATGTTATTTTTTCGTATTTCGTATTTAGCAAATGCTTGGAGCACTGCAATCCCAGCTTTAGTATATACAATATTTGCTTTTGTCATATTTTTATGGGTAAAACAAGAGAAAAAGCTGTAACACTTACAATAAGGAGGGTACAATTTTTTGTCTGATAGATAAGAAATAGTAAAATTAGGTTTAAAATTATTTTTTTCTGCAGCATATCCTAAGGCAACTGCCTTGGCATGAATTTTCGAGAAAAAATTGCAATAACTCGAAAACTATTTAATTTATTCAAACAAGGTTTGATTCTTACTAAGAATCCATTAGTTTTATGCCAAAAAATTTAACCACCCTAATTCATATTCTATAAAAAACTAAACAACATAAAAAGTCATAGTTATCAGGGAATTGTTGGATTTTAGTAGTTTTAGGGAATTTGTAGATTTTTAATGTTCTGGCCCTGGTAGCAAAAACAAGTTAAAAACATTAACTCGTTTTAGTTGTGTAATTTCGGTAGTTATTCTTTAGCTTTTATGGAGATTGCAGTAGATGTCGTAGTAGCAGTTAATTTCAGTTTTTTTAAACAAAAGACAATTTTAATAGTTTCTTGTTGTTTAATTTTAACTTAAGTTTTTTTCTTGTCATTTAAGCAAATGACTTATTTGCTAATGAATTTTTTATAGTCTGTTATAACTCAGATTAATACTTTTTGGAAAAAGTAAACAAAAATCCAATTTTAATTAATCAAAGACAAATATTTTCTAAACGCAAATTAATGTTCTTAAAATTCTTGTTTAGTTTATGAAATCATGACTACATTTAAAAAAAAAATTACAGGAAATTTTTAAAAACTTCTTATTTTTATAGGAAATCTTTAAGTTGAAAGTTTAATATTATAGCAAATTTTTCAAAAATTACTTATTTTTAATAGAAATTTTTCAAAAATTACTTACTTGTATAGGAAGCTTTTCTAAAATTTTCTTATTTTTAAAGGGAGTTTTTCAAAAATGTTTTTACTCTTATAGAATTTTTTTTTTAATTTTCTATTTTTCTAGGAAATTTTTTAACAATTTTTTATTTTTATCGGAAACATTTAAAAAATTTTCTATTTTATAGGAAATTTTTCAAAAATTTTCTATTTTTGTAGGAAATTTTTCAAAAATTTTCTATTTTGATAGGAAATTTTTCAAAAATTTTCTATTTTTATAGGAAATTTTTCAAAAATTTTCTATTTTTATAGGAAATTTTTTAAAAATTTTCTATTTTTATAGGAAATTTTTCAAAAATTTTCTATTTTTATAGGAAATTTTTCAAAAATTTTCTATTTTTATAGGAAATTTTTCAAAAATTTTCTATTTTTATAGGAAATTTTTCAAAAATTTTCTATTTTTATAGGAAATTTTTCAAAAATTTTCTATTTTTATAGGAAATTTTTCAAAAATTTTCTATTTTTATAGGAAATTTTTCAAAAATTTTCTATTTTTATAGGAAATTTTTCAAAAATTTTCTATTTTTATAGGAAATTTTTCAAAAATTTTCTATTTTTATAGGAAATTTTACAAAAATTTTCTATTTTTATAGGAAATTTTATAAAAATTTTCTATTTTTATAGGAAATTTTACAAAAATTTTCTATTTTTATAGGAAATTTTACAAAAATTTTCTATTTTTATAGGAAATTTTACAAAAATTTTCTATTTTTATAGGAAATTTTTCAAAAAAATTCTATTTTATAGGAAATTTTTCAAAAATTTTCTATTTTTATAGGAAATTTTTCAAAAATTTTCTATTTTTATAGGAAATTTTTCAAAAATTTTCTATTTTTATAGGAAATTTTTCAAAAATTTTCTATTTTTATAGGAAATTTTTCAAAAATTTTCTATTTTTATAGGAAATTTTTCAAAAATTTTCTATTTTTATAGGAAATTTTTCAAAAATTTTCTATTTTTATAGGAAATTTTTCAAAAATTTTCTATTTTTATAGGAAATTTTTCAAAAATTTTCTATTTTTATAGGAAATTTTTCAAAAATTTTCTATTTTTATAGGAAATTTTTCAAAAATTTTCTATTTTTATAGGAAATTTTTCAAAAATTTTCTATTTTTATAGGAAATTTTTCAAAAATTTTCTATTTTTATAGGAAATTTTTCAAAAATTTTCTATTTTTATAGGAAATTTTTCAAAAATTTTCTATTTTTATAGGAAATTTTTCAAAAATTTTCTATTTTTATAGGAAATTTTTCAAAAATTTTCTATTTTTATAGGAAATTTTTCAAAAATTTTCTATTTTTATAGGAAATTTTTCAAAAATTTTCTATTTTTATAGGAAATTTTTCAAAAATTTTCTATTTTTATAGGAAATTTTTCAAAAATTTTCTATTTTTATAGGAAATTTTTCAAAAATTTTCTATTTTTATAGGAAATTTTTCAAAAATTTTCTACTTTATAGGAAATTTTTCAAAAATTTTCTATTTTTATAGGAAATTTTTCAAAAATTTTCTATTTTTATAGGAAATTTTTCAAAAATTTTCTATTTTTATAGGAAATTTTTCAAAAATTTTCTATTTTTATAGGAAATTTTTCAAAAATTTTCTATTTTTATAGGAAATTTTTCAAAAATTTTCTATTTTTATAGGAAATTTTTCAAAAATTTTCTATTTTTATAGGAAATTTTTCAAAAATTTTCTATTTTTATTGGAAATTTTTCAAAAATTTTCTATTTTTATAGGAAGTTTTTCAAAAACTTTCTTATTTTTATAGAAATTTTTCAAAAATTTTCTATTTTTATAGGAAATTTTTCAAAAATTTTCTATTTTTATAGGAAATTTTTCAAAAATTTTCTATTTTTATAAATTTAAAAATTTTATAATTTTATATAATTTATAAATTTCCTATAAATTTTTCAAAAATTTTCTATTTTTATAGGAAA